>WHYT01014793.1:244943-277086 GCA_009806455.1 Tetrax tetrax | reverse complement strand
GGAAAATACTTTAGGAAGAGGAAAGCGGGGCATGGAAAACAATCAATATCCCTGTATCTTGTCCTTGTCTCTCGCTCCACAGGTGGCAGGGTGGAGAGAGCTCTTCCTTTGGCCCACATGAGGAGAAAAGAGGTGATTACCAGTGCCAGAGGAACACTGGACTGGTCCAACCTTTTATATCCAAGTAAGCATGTCATCTACATCAGAAGACTCCACAAAATATTTAGTCCATAAACCTGGGCTACAAAATAGGTTTTCAACATCCTATAACACAAAATACCTACAGAAAAAGACTGAAAGCCACAACTATTAAAAAAAAAAAAAAAAGGCAAAAGAAGAGTTCAGGAGAGATTTGGCGCTGTGAGACCCTAGGTTTCTGCAGTAGTAGAAAGTATATAATATAAAGTCCAGCAAGAAGCACTCTACTCCAGTCTCTCTTACGGAGAAGGAATTCAAATTTAGAACAGTTCTTCCAAAATGGATCTGAGAGGCAAATTCCTCCTGGGTCTCAGCTGGCCCGATCAGCATCCATCTAGTATTTGCAGATCAGGCTATGAGGAATCTCAAGGGTAAACATCCGCTTTCGGATGATAGAGTGGTTTTATGTAGTTTTCCATCAAAACAACAACAGTGTATTGTTGGTCAGTGTATTCTGCTTTTTAGAGTTCTTTATCTTGTACACCCTCGCCTCTCTTCACCTGGATGTAAGTCTTTCTAAGTGCATTCTTGCAATCCATTCTCATACGAATGCTGCCTTCAGGATTCTATGGCCTTTGCTGAGTGACTTTGTTTGTAGGTGTGACAGGAATAACGTTGATGGAGAGCGATACGGATGGGATACAGGAAGTGGCAATACAATTTCATGTAGCAACTCTGCAGCATCTGGATATGTTAGTAACATATATTTCAAAGACATGTCCAATGATAATGCTGTGCATTAGCTAAATGCTGATTCCAAAATTCTTAATTTGCCAGATAAGATCTGACTCTGCAACACTGCAGGCTCCCTGGCTGAGTGACAGCAGTCAGTCAGCAAGAAGCTGAGTGAAGAAGTGATGGGAAAGGAAAATTTGGCAAATAGTCAGAGAAGATTTAACTAGCCAAAAAAAAATAAAAATCCTTTGGATCATGACAGCCACATCATGGCCAATTTATGAACAGCAGCAAAAACCCATCTAAACACCAGTTTAACCAACTGTGCAGGCAGTGATGTCACACCTTGATGTAAATTGGCCCAGTAAGACCATGCCATTTGTGTACAAGGCATGATAATGTAGAAGTCAGTGCAGTGCTGCAGTGTCAAAATCCTGTTGTGGATAAGTTGTGTGGTATATTATTAAAACCCCTGCAACTTCTCTGAGCTGTTCTTCTCAAATCTTGGTTATATTCAGCCATCAGCTGCACGAAGCAGACGTCTCACGCAGCTGAGAAAACAGTTTTGAATTCCAGGCAGAGCAGATGGCAAGTCAGTTCTGAAGGTTTCGTCTAAAAGACCAGCATAAAGATGGAAGACTATATAGTGTTCAATTAATCAGAGCTTGCAAGGTGATGGAATAAAGAAGAATAGCAGGCTTTCTTTGTTGCTCTGGGAGATATGTTTTCCATATTTTGTTATCCTTATTGTCAGTCATGCGCTTGCATGACTAGCTGGGGAATCAGAGACAGCTCTAATGGAAAAGAGAAATTAGGTCATCTGGTCCATCCTCACTGCCAGGGCATGACTGTTCCCTGCAGTGTATCACTTCCCACACAGTTATCTTTCCAGCTCTCTTTTGTAAGATGGAAATGCAATTGAGAGTCCCATTTGGCTATGACTTCCAGAGCTTTTGAGGACTTCTTATTTGGACAAAAATGCTTAATGAGAGACTCAGAGCTAACAATTTTAAATACATTTCAGAGAAAGAAAGGCAAATCTCAGAATTTAATTCTCAGTAAAAAAATTTTAATAGAAAAGTTGTGCAATATTTGGGATAATCAGGGACACTGTTTTCATTCAGACAGGAAATAGTTTCTATGACTCAATTCTACAAATTAAACAATAGGTTTCCTGCTAAAGAATCGAACAACTAGTTCAGTAAGTACTTCAGGAAGCAGCCAGTACTTGTGATGCTCTGAGCAGACTCTCGTCAGGAGACTCGGCACTGAGTGTCAGCTGACTGTAGGTATTCCCGGTTGCCTTGAGAAATGACTCTAAGTGCTTGGATCCCCATCCTTCAGCAGAACATCTCAGTGTGCAAGCACTCAGACTGTACAGAGCAAGATTGATTTATTAAGGAAAAAAATGAACAAACACAAATGGTTAAACAGTGATAGAACTTACGTGGAAGGAAATGGCAAACTACTTCCCTTTCAGCATTACTGACTTCCGTGCTGCCTGCAAATGGGAATAACCCCCATCATTTACCCCTTGACTACATCACCAAGCTCATTGATTAAGTCCAATGGTTTGAATTAGTAGGTGGCAGTCCAAATATTTCCCTATGGGTTGATCTCCTTTCCCAATGGACCTGTTCGCTTGATGTTACCAGGAGGTGCCACCATGTAGTTTGATTTAAGGATTCAGTTACCTAAGTTAGGTAGGGATTCTACAAACTCCACTCAACTTTGCTACAGCATTCCATTTTGCCCCCAAATTCTCAGCCTTCTTTACCTTCACATGCTGATCTACATCAGTTCTTGGAGATTTTAGACCATCAGCCTTCTCTGGAGAATTTTTTTTAGTACTGCACTCTGCAGCAAGACTTTCACTGGAGAGGACCCAAGAGCATTTAAGGAACTTCAGCAGAAACCCAGCAGTTCAGAAACAAGCTCATCATGACAAAATGAGTAATTTCTTCTTTAAAACTTCTCTGAAAAGATCAGAACCACGCAACCTCAAATACAAGTGCATGATGTTGGTTTTTGTGTCCTGCTAGAGGAACTGTAAGATTTTCTTTGTGAGAAAGACACCTTTCTCCCTTCTTCAGTAGAAGAAGAATAGTCTCTTCTCAGGTGTTTCTGAGTTCAGGAATTAAACAGGTTATTTTCTACAGTTGCCTTATTAAATCTACAGATTAATGCACATAAGCTTTTCCTTTTGTCTCCAGAAAATTAGACTCAAGACTACAAACAGGTGACAAGGTTATTCCATCTCTACTATAACCCCAGAAGTCACTGTCAAGTTCTTATCATGCTACGTATCTTTTAAAGTGCATGAGAGCACTCCGCATTTCATTCTTTTACATAAATAACGTTTGACCGTGTGTTAATTTAGAAGGGCTTTACCCCATGTTTTTAGGAGTTATTGGCGCACTTGGCTAGTTACCAAAGGTTGTCAAAAAGTCATCAGTCATGAAAGCAGGGTTAGCATTTCAGGTTTGGGATCCTTGGGCCATGACTCTTCTGTTGCTTCTGTATGTAGTACCCTCTACAGAAGGTTGTGAAGCTTTACTGTAATAAAAATAATGATTAGATCCCCTGTGGCATGACAATTTTCATTGGTTTTATTTAAGTAACAGGTTTCTAGACTCCAATTGATGAAGAAAGAGGTGATTACTAACAGAACACACTAAATTACAGTGCTCTTGTGGGTGTAGCAATTAGAGAAAACCAAAAACCATTTCAGTATTACCAATCCACCGAACAGTCAGCTTGTTTTCTTTCCCATTATATTTCCTACTGCACTGTTTAATTCTAGTGATTTATTAATTAGTAATGAGGCTTGCCTAGTTGCCTTGACAAGTGAAATTTAGAGAGTCAAGGAATAAAGCATGAAGTTCCAGGATGCTGATATCAATCTTATATTTGCATCTGCCTGGAAAACAATTAGTTTGCTGTCTTACATTAAGAAGGTTTGAGCATCTTTTAAAAATCGAAGCACCTTTGACAAGAATGATCCACCTTTCTCTTCTGGTTCTACTTGAGCAAAAATATATTTGCATTTGACCGATCAATCAAGACAGACAGATAAGTAACATTTCCTGTCAATAACTAACAACTTTTATCTTTTACAATAGTGAAGTAACAAGTGAGCTGCCTTTATAAAGAGCAGCAATTTGGCAAAAGAAAATAAAATGTTTATTTCTTTCAAGTGTGAATGCTCATGCTGTTAAAGATCCCTCTATTAGGCAACCAAAATGACAATATAGAGATTCCTCCATCCTCAGCTGGTTTTTTTCCTTTGCAATATAAATTCTGTACACACACCCGCCCCAAAACAAAATGCCCTCCTTGTCTACCAAATAATCATTGACAAAATACAAATCTAACTATTGCAGAACATCTGCAAATGGAATCCCTACTAAAATCAGCAAAACTTTGAGCAAAAGGATGTGTGGCACTAGGACTTGCCTCTGAAAACCAGTTACTGATGCAGATATATTGAAACTCTGCAATTCCTACTATCCCTGCACACTGCAAAAGGCTCCTGAAGCACTCATCTATTAATCCAAGATTTCTCTCTGTGCTGCCATCCTGACAGCTGAATGCTTACTGGGTTTTAGCCAACAAGCAGCACTGACACAAACAAGTGGGTATAAGCTGGCTAAGAGTAAGCTTTTTATTTGGATTTTTAGCTGTCAGCAGGGTGAGGACCTGGAACAGGCTTCCAGTAGCAAAGGAAGAAAAGAATCTAAATATAAGGCTTGGTAAACATGCTGTGTAGTGACTGTGATGGGAGTGAGTGGGATGTGATGATCTAGGGGGTCTCCTCCAGCCTTATTTTCAGTACATAAACCGTGGCATACATTGTCCCACTTTGAAGCAAAATTATCTAATTGGTTAGGTTAGCACACTTAAGGATTTCTTCTCCATAGGAACCATTTACATTATTATTGCTATAAATTAATATTTTTTGTTATTTATCAATGCTGCTGTTTTTGAACCACATTCTACAGCTCCACCAGAGGTAACTGTGTGCACTTGCTGCAGAACAGCACACGGTGTGCTGTCTTGTCGCTTGCTGGAGAATGCAGCGCCGCATTCATGGAGCCGTAAACCTCTTTCCAGCCCTGACCACAGAAGAGACCTTCATGCCTCTGCACATCCATGCATCAGCGTGTGTTTGAAGTGACAAGCTATTTTAAGTTCTTTCCACTTTAGAGGGAAGCAGGAGACAGTAGCGTCTGCATGCAGGACTGCTGTGATCTATGGGCTCTTCCTTTTTTGTTCTCTCGCCTTACAGTGCTCTTTCAGTGGCAATCACCCAGCTGTATCTTCTCCCCTCCAGCGTCCTACACACCTTGCACCTGAGTGCAGAGACCATCCCCTCCTGTAAGTATTTTCAGGGTGTGAGAGATTAGAACCGCTCGTGCCTTCAAGAACAACATCTCTTCACCAACCGGACAGCGTACCCAGCCCCGCTGCAGACCCTGAGAAGGACCGGGTACAAAGGAAGGGCAAGGACAGGTGGAGCGGGACAGAGCAGGAGAGTGACCAGAACGTTCGAAACACATTTGTAGGAACAGAAGGTTTATGGAGGAGTAGTTCTGAACTCAAGAGTGGGCCTAGCAAAAGCCATCATTTTGTCCCCCACTGAGTATTACTGAAACCGTCACAGATGGAATAAAAATTGAGGGACGGGACAAGATGGAATAGCAAAAATATGGAGTCAATTAAACTGCCTCTGGCTGTAGTACTACTGAATAGACACTTCTCCAGTGATGCTCAGGTACTGCCCGGGGCGTTCCTCCTGTTCCTCCCACCGGTAGAAACGTCAACCATCTCTCAAGCATAAAGCCTTACAGCAACAAACCGGCATGAGAGTAAGTTTCCACTTGATGAGATATTTACTGGGCACTAACATTTATTTAAAGCATTTTGGAATGGCTATATATTAACAAATATATACTTTGAAGCATCAAAATAAAAATACATTTTGCATGTTATCTCTAAAACTAATGCCAATGCTGTTTGCATAGAATCCTACTGAAGACCTGATTTATGAAAATTGAGTTATATTCTCAAGGTTCTGTATTTAAACTGATAAATTCTAACATTAAAGGCGAATTAAATGATTAATAAAGTTCACCAACTACTGAAACCTTTTAAATCAGATAGCAAAATCTTCTTCAGAACATTTATTCTGATTAAATTAGCTGTATAAATGGAATTAAAACCACCTATACATTGAAACCAATGGAGATTACGCTAAAAGAGCAAAAGCGGCTTTTAATGGCAATCTGGATTTTTCAGAAGGGTTAAGGGAGCAGCAAAACCTCGATTCTGCCATTTCATAAAATAGCCCCAAAGCATTCAGTTGCTTCCCGGTTCACACTGACATAATTTGTTATGTGAGTAAACGTTAAGTATTTTCTAATCTAAACTTAACTGGGCTGATTCATGCATCCTGTACTACGGAGAGTACAGCATCTCTAACAGACGCACAAGATCTCTTTGAAAGACTGAGTTATGTGAAGAATGTTATAATGTACACTTTGTTACTGCTGTCATTGCTGAGACCAAACTTTATTGCTCCCTGGCTGCAACACATCAGTTTTCCTTGGAGAGTGCACTTTAAGTAATTTAGAGCGTAGAAACAAACATCTCTTCTCCCTCTACAGGGCTGTAATGACGAGCCCCTTTTATTGTTTCCAAAGATTTACAACAAATCTGAAATATCCAGCATCTGCTCAGCAATAACAAGATCAGCAGCCATCTGTAATTTGAAACCAAGGCCTAAAAAACCCCCACCCTTCTCCCCCCAAACAGGTTTTACAAACTCTCCTTTTGTTTCCAGAAGCAGAGGGATTTTACAATTATGATGACCGCAACAGCAGGAGAGGATTTAACTCAGCAAAGAGATTGGACAACTGAGATCATTTGCAGTAAAAGAGTTATGAGCCACTTCTAATGGCATTTACAGAATCTCAGCTCAGGGATTCTTACACTGATTGCAACTCACAGATCCTACACTACAGGCAAACTTCCCCCAAACAAGTTTGCATATACAGAAATTTAAGTTTTAACATACTTGATCACGTAATTTGAGGCTACACTTTATTATCAGAGATGTACTCATGTCTCAATCGATTTAAGGATTCTGGCGGAAGGCGACAAAGGCATTCCTCTAGCAAGTTGGAGTCTTCGCAGCGTAGTGGAAAATATCATGGCAGTAATCCAAAGCTGGTACTAACATTTCACCCTTCCCACACTGGCATTTTATTCATCTGAAAGCTGGCCAAGCTGTAATTGCTGGAGCATTCAGCAGTTGTGTCATCTAGCTACGCTCACACAAAGGAGGGCAGTTAGCTCTTGTTACACAAGTCTGGGATTTCAGTCACAGAATTGGGATTTCAAGTTTGTTATCTTCCACCAACATTGAGAATAAAGTTCAAAGTTTGTCCTTTTTCTTTCTGTGATGATTTATTACTCTTTTGGTTTGATATGGAGGATAATTTTAGGTGGCATCAGACCATTTCTCAGACATACTATTACTTTGAATACCACAGTAACATTTAAAACATTAGTGTATTTTGTATGCTTATGTAAGTTCTAGTTACTCAAATCAGTATTTCTACTGGTTTGGGGGGTTTTTTGGTTTGTTTGTTTGATTTTGTTTAGTATTTGTGTGTCTAAGTCAAAAGCAAGTGCTTTGTTTTACAGATTCGTAAAATTATTTGTATCCTAGTATGATGGGTAGCCGGCTATCACACCAATACTGCAACTAGACTAAGAGAAGAGGAAAAGAAAACAGTGTGCTTGTTCATATTACTCATTCCAACAAGTATCTTGAGAAATTAAGTACAAAACTCCTTGTTTTGTTGCTGAAATAAGTTATAGCACAAATACCTCAAAAGAAAGTGGCTTAGCATGAGTACCATCTCTATTACCATCACCCATCTGGCAGAAAAGTGAGAACTCTCTTTTTTCCTAATATTCTGAAAATACCAAGAAGGAAGTTGAAATGATTAATGCACTACTGTGAAATTTGTTGGAGAGGTTGACATTAACTCTGCCTCGCAGGATGTTCTGTATACCATATTCAGCATATGAAAATCCCACCCTTAATCTAACAAGACACTATTGTTTTACTGAAGTGTCTTAGATTGCATTGTCAATTGTATGTCTGGCTTGCAAAGAGTAACACGGCACAGGATTTGAGGTGTTAGTCTGCCCAGCCTTTCCTGAGCTGCGAGGCACCTTCTCTTACATGACGTGCAACACCTTACAAGTGGGTGCAAATTATCTCCTGGAGCTGGAAACCATAATAGCACACGAATGCACCTAATTACTCGAGTGTTACACTAATACGGGAATTTACCTGGGAGGGGGGCGACCAAAGTCATCTAGGGAATTACTGTCTGTTCCTCTTTTGTACCCTCATCCTCTTCCCCTACACTCTTCGTTCCCTCCCCTCTCCAAAACCATATACATAATGGCCAAATTCTGGAAGTAACAGTAGGAGAAGAGATCATGCTGCATTCAGCATTATTAAAATTCAGGAGCTGATGTTGCAGTTTCAAGATTTGGGGTTTTTTTGCACAAAACATAGAAGCAATGAATAAGAGACAGCTAGAGTTTGCCGAGCTTCACAGACATTAGAAAGAGCATTTAATGAATTAAGCTATAACCTAGACACATGGCCCAGGTACTGTTCCTGAAAGGAAAACTGACAACTCTCTCAAGTTGCAAAGGGGAGGAAAGGAGAACGGCGTTAGCTGACAATGTAGCGCAAGCTAAGACAGCACTCCAGAAGATGGCAAAGAAAGCAAACTCCTAAATGAACAGGTAAAGCTGACCGCTAACACAGCAGTACCGAAACATCTTTACTGAAGAATGAGAGCACTGAGGAGTTAAAAACCTTTATGAAACAAATAAAGGATCAGTCAGAAATGTGTGGGGGAGGGGAAAAAATTATGAAACCAAAACACCGATTAAGAAGCATATGAGTTTATGTAGAATCCTGCCACACAATACTTTGACAGCAATTCAAAGTGACTGCATGAAGAAAATGGAACTGATACAATTTATTTTTTTCTTTTTAAAAGCAACGCATGTCAATTGAAGCACATAATCTGAACAGTTTCATTGTAGGAACACTCATTGTGCACACTCAAAGAATGAACAAAAACATGGAAGGTGGACGATGTACCATCAAAAGCCTGCAAGGACTAGTAACACGTCCTTTTTCATCATGTCATATCCTGTCTAGCCAGGACGCTAATAGGAGTTAAATATTTTCAAAAACCCACCAACATGGGAAACTAAGAGGTAGAGGTTTAGGAAAAAAAAAACAAAAACAAAAAACAAACTCTTAAGCAATCTAGAGGAGAAAAAAAACCAAACAAGGCAAAAAAAAAAAAAAGCAGAGCAACATATTATTACAAAAAGCTCCAGAAATTAGAGGAAACAGTAATACTAAAAGCAGTCTAAGAACAACAGGAAGCAGATTATGATGTGGCAGCACGCAAACTAATGTTCTAGAGCAGGAAAAATTCCTCTGAATATCCAGAAGTGTAGCTGGAATACTGTCATAATAATGATGACCATCCATGAAAAAAACACAACAGGAGGACAGATTGGAGAATTTTAAGAGATTACAAAAAAATGCATAATTTAGATGAGAGGATTTGCAAGCCATGGAAGAACATAAAGAAATTGGCTATTTTTTCTTAGGTCATTATTAGACTGAAGCTCAAGTAGATTTAGTTAAGAAGTCCACATGTCAGGTTAACTACGAAAAGTTATCCAGGATATTGTCATAAAATGAACATTGTTCAAATACGGAATGAGTTAATTTAAGAGCAGACTTTTTTAAAAGTATGCACTAAATTTGAGAAAAAAAAACTTCTAGCACAGGATACTTAAATGTAAGTTGAGCCCTTAAGTGACTACATGGAATTGTTACAAGTCAACAGTAAGTTGGTTTATAAAATGTAATTTTATTTGATGTTACTTTGCTGTTACAGAGGGCATAACATTTTCACAAGGCTTTTTTGGGACTACAATCAATGATTAGCAACACACAATAGTGGTCCAAACTCTCTAAATAACAATCACTGGACAAACTTGACACCTTCTCACATGTGCACAAACCTGCATGGAAAAGTACTAAGTTTTATACTTGGACATGTGAACTTCAATTGGTTTTCCCATTCCAGTGTATTAAGAAATGACATGCACTTTAGTCTGCCAGAAAGCACTGCCTGTACTCTGGCAGTAACATGCTGCTTCTAATACATAGTAAAGTGAATACCAGAACTACAAAGGCAGGAGTGTAAGTGAACTTTTATTGGGAAGGGATATCAACTTAAACAGCAGCAACTGAAGATTAAGAGAAGCCCCTGTTTTCAAACACACAAGTTTCTGTATTACATGATACAGGAAGCAGCTCAATTTGTCATTTTCCAAACTAGAAATGCTCAACCTGATCTGGCCCAATACTTCCATATTACTACTGAAAAGAATACACAGTAGCATGTGAAAGCCAATTATGGAAAGGAAACCCTGCAGAGTAAGAAGGGAATGTGGAGAATTAAAAGCTATGTGGAACACTCTTTAGTTGCAATTAAGTACATTTTCATATCTTACTGTAATACAAAACACAGTCAACTGGCAGGAACTGTTTCAGATTTGTTTTTAAATACCAGGTACACTTTAGTCCGCTACATAAGTGTTTGGAAGTTACTTATGTTTATATGAAATGAAGCTATTAATACTTTTCTACAGCAGTAACCGCACACCAGGAAGGCCAGGACAAACACAAATCAAGGAATGGAGTTTTCCCAAAGCTGCAGTGTGAAAAGACTATAAATTGATTTCCATACACATGGATGGCTTTTCTTTGCTATAGGAAATCCAAGTGGAGCTATAAGGAATGGAGACGTGTAAAAAGGTTTCTTGAGAAGGAAAGGGTGAATGATGCCCCATGTGCAGTTTAGTTTTCTGCACCTTCTGCAGCATCACATTCTTCTCCTGCGCTGTCTGATGTCCATAACTGGAAAGGAAAGAAAAACAGTGTCAGCTTTCAGAAGAGCAGCTTTACTTCTGAAGAGGGACAACTATTAGATGTAGAGAAATTATAATGAATTAGACTTCAGATGTCTACAAAGCACCAGTGCACTGGAGCTGTACAACCCTGGCCTCCAGTACTTGCCTGGAGAGAGGCAACTGGAATAGTTCCCCGTGCACATGGCACAACTAGCTATGCGCCCCGGGTACCAGAGGTAGAGCAGACAGTGTCCAGACTTGTCTGGACAGGTCTGAAGGGGTCCAGACTTTTGTGCTCAACAGCGAGCTACGTCATCGATCCTACATCATTCAACAAGTCTCAATGGTAGCTTCGTGAGTAACATTAATTTCAAAAGCAGCGGTCTGAATCCTGAAAGTGAAGATTACCGTTTTGGTAACTGAAGTTAAGCATTTTATAATGCTAATAAAAGACATTTCTACTGAGGCAGTATTGCAAAATAATAAAATGTTGCTGCAATGTTAAATGCAGTCAATATCCTAATTACCTAAAAAACTGCCTCAGTTATGTATTTTAATAGAACCTAGTGGTTCCATTAGGCAGTTTTCTTAAACAGTTAATCATTATAATATATACTCAAACATCAACTAATTTTACTCTTAATACATTGAAATTTCAGATTTTTTCCTTTAAATAAAAATCAAGTAAATTAATAAAGCAAGGTGCACGTGATGTACCACAGAAAAGATGTTTTGTTTCTGAGGTCGTCAAAGTTTCAGTAAGAAACCCTGACAGATCAGAGACTACTATTTCTTTGACTCCTTGTTGTATATTGTACGTTAAAGTTCGCTGAATGCACATTCTCCTCCTCCACTGAAAAGGTCAGCAAACAATCAAGGATGTGAGCTCTCCAAGCTGTTATTCTAGATTACACAGCATGAAGTTGCTGACATAAACTTACACTACATTAAAACTAAGTTATGAAAAGGTACAGTAGGGAAATAGCCTGAATCAATGCTATGTTTTGCACTAGAGCAAAATAAGGGGTTTTTTAAAATCACAAATTCAGTTTAACTAAGCGAATACATGGTTACAGAACCAGATAGCACATAAAAAGGCAACTTACTGTTAGGTTGTCTCTAAGCAACTGCATGATGAGAGTACTGTCTTTGTATGAGTCTTCGTTCAGTGTATCAAGTTCTGCAATAGCCTCATCAAACGCCTAGAATAATTAAGCCATCTTTAGTCTTTCTATTAACTGATCATTAAACAACAAGAAGCTAAACCTATCAGTAAAGGTAGCTTAAAAAAAAAAAAGCAACATTAGAAGTTAATGACTTGAATTGCTCTATTTGAAACAGAAACATAATAAAAGCTTGCAGTGTTGCTGAAAATTTAAGTTACATCGTAAATACCGCCTGCTCGTACCCCTTGAATCCCAATAACCATATGAGCTTAGAGAACAGATACATTAAATAGGATAATTTCCAGCATAAACCCTAGGAAATAATAATAATTCATATTATTTTAAGCATAAACTCTTCTACTATCGCTGCAGGCATACAGAAGGAAAAAAAAAACGTAACTTACTGTCTTTGCCAGTGTGCAGGCAAGCTCAGGATTATTGAGAATCTCATAATAAAATACAGAGAAGTTAAGAGCTAGACCCAAGCGAATGGGATGTGTTGGCTGCATCTCCTTCTTGCTGATATCAAATGCCTCCTGATAAGCTCCCTGCGAGTTTTCTATTGTTTCTGTTAAAAGAATGAGGAACATGAAGTTGTTGGTTTGGTGGTTTTTTTTTTTTTTTTTTTAAAGACATGACTACTTTAAGTACTCCATTGGTAGGAAACTGAACAGCCCTCTACTTAAGCTGCTCTTAGCAAAACGCTGCACTTATTTTAATCAAGGTAATGATTTTAAAGCACAGCTGTCACACTAACAAAACACAGGGAGCAAATTAAGCCACTACAGAGCAAAGGTATTATAAAGACAGGTAAGTCCACAGAAGTTAGTAAATACAAACATCCAAGATAACTATAGCACCTCAATGGCCTTCGATACTTTAGGTACCAAAAAAAAAAAAAAAATTGTGTATTACTTTTTCTACAGAACTCCCACTTCATTCCTTGCACAGGATGGACGTGCTTGTGAGCCAGGTGTGCAGAGTAAAGGTGGCTACTCTCTGTACTGCCCTACTTCTTGAGGAAGTTTGTAAGGCAGGTACTGCATGTTCCTGAAACACTGCAAGTCTGCCTCCAAAAATTGGGTGTAGACAGGTCAAGACAAAAAAAAAAAAGTCAAGGTCGTGCCCAAAATAACTGGGAGAAATACCACAGAGAAAAGAAGTTACCAGGCCAGAGAATACTTGAAGAGTTCTACATATAGCCTATCCCAAAATCTCTTCTGATAGGCAACCAAAAGGCCAACAGCAGCCCTAAACACACCTGCAGAATGGAAAGAGTCCACAGGGACATAAAGGCCATTGTCAGAGCTCGGAATACAGCTCTCCGAGGAAGCTAATACCATAATTGCTCTAGAAAGTGCTGAGAAAATTTTGATAACTAAAATCTGTTAAGTATTCAAAAGAATCACAACACAGACTTCAGTTTGTCAGTGTTCACACTGCAGTGAGTGCTAATGGACTATTACTTTGTTGAGAACAGGTGAAAAAGGGCAAAAAATCTAGTAAATGAAAGAAATAAATTAGCTTATAAGTACGTAAAATATACTTGAAGTAAAGCAAGCAAACAGATGCTTAGAGGTGGAACATCAGAAAAGCTAAAAGTAAAACTCCTAGAAGTTTGGGAGAAGTGAAGCACAGAATGTACGCACAGCGATACACGAACTGTAACTTCCCAGCAAAACATCAAGATCTGCTAATAAGGTTATCAATCAGTCCCTCCTCTACTTAAGCCCCCATATTAGCATACTGATCACTTTAAATGCAATCTTTTTAGCTAAGATAAGCAGGTATTTCTCTGCTCAGACAAACCCAGAGATCTGTAACTGTCACTTGAGACAAAATATAAATCAGATTATCTTTGTGAAAGCCACAGACAAATTGTCTCTGCTATGCTTGGACCTGCTGTTGTCATTCAAATCAGGTGAAGCTTTAAGAATTCCTGAAAGCAACTCATTAATGCAAAGACTTTTACTCCATTTTGTATATTTTCATCCTTCAACTTAAATACTCTTACAATACAGAGAGTAACAAAGCCTTTATTTAAGTGACACGCAGCTCTGTCCTCCCACTGTGCAATTCAATCTGTTTAACGCAGCCAACACTGTCAGATGCCTACCATGCCCAACCCAAAGGGACAGTGACTTCAGCACGCTGCCTGCTCCAACAATCTATCCCCTTCCTGCGTCACAGCATCACTGCAGGACTAATTTTAGTTTGTTATGTAGAAATGTATCACTAGCTTATACCATACCAAGAGTTAACGTCACAACAGATTCTGGGCACCTTGCAAGACAGTACTAATACTTAATTCAATACGTCCTCTGAATAGAGAGCTAAAATCCCAGCCCCGAAGAGCTTCCTGAGGTACTTAAAACCACCTATGCACATGTCCTAACTTCTAGGAATGTTCCACATTCTCAGGATGCCCAGTACCAAGTGACAGTACCAGCTGCGAAGTTTTCCAGGCCTTTTCTGCTGCACCCAAAAGGGCAAACTGAGATTACAGGGACAGTATTATCCCCATGAACATCAACCCCATCAGAGTGCAGCTCACTTGTACGGAGAGTGTACTGACCCAGTACTTTTATTGCTTCTTAATAAACTTCAGCAACTGCAATGTCTGTTTCACACTGAAATGGTTAAAACTTACAGATCAACAGGACTCCATCAAGGAGTAAAAAAAAAATGTTGCAGAGATCTGTTTACTCTTCCTCACCAACTTCACTTTAGTAAATAAATACAAACAACCAACATTAAATGTGTTAGCAGACCTTCATCTAAATTGTTTTCCAGAAGCTCTGAATAAGCATTATGGAACAACTATCCAGAAATTTAGGGTAGAAGACAGGAAGAGCAGCTAAAATTCCCTGTCATACTATGCTTAAACTCTATCCAGAATTTTACTCTCCTTCTGTATGAACACTGAAGATTTCCAACTGAAACATAGTTGTTCCCACTCAGCTAACTCCCATGAGTTCAGAGTAAGATACCGCACATGTACTTCATTTACTGCTCCCTCACCCATGACCCCAAACTGAAGCTCATTAGCTATTAAAGACCCAAAGACCTGAAGGTACTTACGTTTTCTGTCATCACCACAGGCAACTTCAGCAAGGTATCGGAAGTAGTCTCCCTTCATCTTCAGGTAGAATACCTTGCTCTCTGGATTAGTTGCATTAGCTATTAAATATTTGTCCAACAGCTCCTGAAACAACAACAAAAGACATTGACATATTACATACACTGTTGGAACCAAGTTCAATCTATTTTTCTTCTCTCCAGAAAGTTTGGTTGGACTCAAGTGTTTGCCACAAGGAAAAATGGAGTTTTAAGGGCATTTTAGATAGATACACACTTATTGAAACAAATTGTGTAAAGGCACAAAGCTAGAGAGACTATATTAACATGATCAGTCAGCCATCCAATGAGCCTGCAGAAAAAGTAACAGGAAAAGCTTTACTGGCACATAGTTTCAGGACCAAGTTTAGTTTCAGGATATGCACTTCTCATTTCAAAAATGTTGTTGCAAATGAGTAAGCTTTTACAGGAAAATTAAACACTGTACAGAAATTTTCAAATCTATTTACAAATAATAACTTATTCTCACTTCACAGGAAAAAAACTAAGAAAAAACAACTCTGCTGGTTTTTGTACAGATTGCGTTCATTGGACATGGGATAAGTAGTCCACCTAGCAGGGACCACCAAGGATTTGAACTCATCTAGTCGGCAGCCAGGCTCACCAAATCATAGCAGCTCTTTGCAAGGCTGTAAAGTAAACCCTGCTCCAGCATAGCAGAGGCATGTCTCACATCTGCCCTGCAGTTCCCGGGAACAGGAAAAGATACGCAGTGCCCTGCGGCACACCCTGATCTGCTGCTAACGTAGCTTCCCGGAGAGAGCTCACGGCTCTCCCACCTGATAATCAGAGGGGCAGGGAAAGGTTTACAAGCCTTTACAAGTATCTCTCCAAGGCTGCAAGGCCTTCTAGCCCTTCCAAGATAGGGGTGAAGGAGAGGAGGGGTACAGGATTTTCCCCCAGCGAAGGGAGTACTTCGGAGAACTGACAAGGAGAGCAGCTTCTGGCTGACCTCCTTGTCCCCGAGCCCCAGCAATTTTACCCAACTTATTACCACAACTGACCCATTTTCTCTGGAGTTGATAAAAGACATGAGTAAGCTCCAGTCAACTCAGGGAAACCCCCACAATACTCACAGCAAGTTTACACTAATAATTTAAGTGATAAAGATCTGCATTCAGTTATTTGGAAAATAAACAGGTCATAAAAGCAGCAGAAAGTTTCCACAAAGCTTGCAAACTGTGGCTATTTAAGTAATATTTTTTTTGTTATAGGAAAATGTATCCAAATTTCTGAAGCAGCTATAAAGAAAGTGCTTAAGGAACTGTAAGCTTTCAGGGCAAAACCCCTTAGCATTTTAATTAGCAACTGCAGCACTATAATCAAAACAAGCTAATTTTAGACACAAACCTACTCCCTGTGCCTCCTGCCATACCATTATTGCTTCCTTTAATAATCAACAGTAGCAGAACAATCCAGCTGAAAGCCTTTACTCACTCCAAGTCCATTTAAGGTGTTGGCAATTATTGTAAACCACCACTTGTAGGAGGGTACTTCCAATTGGGTTAGGAAAAAAAAAAAAAGCAAGCATTTTTGTCTCCCCACAGTGTGCTTACCATGGAGGTAATATTACATACAGCTCCACAGACAACCTCCCTTCAGAGATCCCTCTACCAAGGCATTAAGAAACAGTAAAGAGTTACAAGCACTCCTACTACCATCCTAGAGAAAACAGCAGGAGGGTAAGATGGTACCCAGCCTGACATACCCTTCCACTTACAGATCAGAAAACAGACATTTTTAGGACTTTCTGTAAAGTTAGAAAACCACTGCCAAAGACTAGACACTGGGTAGTATGGCACAGGGATAAGTGGGGAATTTGTATAGCAGTTTAACACAGTGAAGTATGCAAGGGCTTGAGCAAGTGTATGAATGCTACACCTCACAGGTGTCATGGAAAAAGCAGCAAAACCTCAGGTCTGTTTCAAAACAAGAGTTAAGACACAGTAGGCAGAGGGATAATACAACCGCATATTAATACTGTTATTTTGCATGTGTCATTCCCATATTAGAATGAGTTATTCCCACCCTAACAGGTTTCTGCAATGAGAAAAACTTGGCATTTTGGCTGGACATTTTCCTGATGCTTTTCTCCCATGACAGACGTCAACGCCAGCCATAAAAGCACAACACTACACAAAGCAGTTTCAAAGTCTCAGAGACAACAATGCAGTAACCTCAAGTTTAACATAGAGGTTTCATTTTACAAGAAACTGCCCAGAATGATGAAAGCTGACATAACACACCTACATTTAGAGGGGTTCCTTAACTCAGTCATGATCAAAGAGCAACTAGCAGCCTTTAAAGGCCATCCTAAGGCTGGCACTGCATTAAGCAGCAGAGATGCCATTTATCCATGTACTCACGTTTGATGTGAAAAACTACGCCAGTCTAAGGAGCACTGACCAGACAACTGAGAAAGATATGTTGTATCGGATTTTAAACTAGCTATCTGACAAAACTGTATCTTTGATTCTTCCTTTAAATGCTGAAATAAACCTTTCCAAGATGCTAAAACCACATCAACAGGGAAGAAACAGGCATTTTTCTTTTATGCCTTACAAAAAGTATTACTGATCTTATCACAAATTTCTGTCTTTAGAGGTAGCTCTAGAGTACCGTGTTTAATGGATGTGGCTTGGTAAGGACTGAAAAACGCTAACACTCTGGAATACAGTGTACACTAAATAGTCTTTATAGGAGAGCTTTAGCATGTCTAATTTAAGCTGACCCTCAAACCTACATTCCCTAGAGCATTAATGAGTACTTTTTTTTTTTTTTTTTTCTCTCCAGATAAAAGGTAGGCCACACACTTCCAGGAGCACAAAAGGATTTTGCCACGGCCCCAGCCCTAGTGCAAGCATATAGCACTGCAGCCTGCGTGTCAGTGCATCCTGAAAGTGCTGCCTCCACTATGCAAGCTTGAAAAACAGTGGTTCTGTGCAGCATTTCTGAGAAACTTTGAGGGAAAAAAGTGGATCCTGGGAGTGAACTGTAGTTTTTCAGACAGCAGAGAGTGGGCTACGTATACTGCTTTATTTCCTAGGCACTCCTCAGCTGCCCAGATAGCAGCTCCCACTGCCAGTTCATCTTGAGGGCCTCCTAGCCATTACCACAGCACTAGGTAAGGAAGAGATCTGTGCCTCTACAGCTAGGGTGGAACATCCTCCTTCTGGGCTTTATATATCCCCTTTTGAGTTTTTAACGGCTTTAAATGGAACAAGATCTCATTTATGAATCATGTAGGATACAACAGAATACAAACAGACTTTGAGTAAAGCTGATCATTTATCTATCCAGACATCATTTCTCAAATCAATAACGTACTTGGTACACTTAGTGAGCCATTCATCTCAGGACATCATCATAATTTGATGGAAGGCATCTTACTCTCCCTCTAGTAGGCAAAATGTTGGTGGTGCAGTGAGAGTAGACAGCACAATAAGCTAAATGATTTACTTTACACTGTTGTGAGTCAGTAATAACCAGGAAAACTCAACATTTCCTACATCTGTTCTCTGTCTTTCCCCACTTGGGCTTTTCTACCTTTCCATCAGACACCAAAGAGCCAGGAATCCTTGTTTTAAACATAAATTGATAGTAAGTAAAATGAACACAAACAGCCTGAGCAATGAAACCAATCTCAAAATGTATTATTATAAATTTTACTTAAAGAGAGACAGGCACTGCCACAGGTATGATTCTGGGATGAAGTCAGTCAATAGAGCAGACTGCCATCCATGTTCACATACAGCAAACATGCCCATCACTTTTTTTTTTGGTCAAAGTTATGTATCAAAATACAGTTGCCACCATCATTAACTGCAACTGTTCTTAGCACCTTCTAAACCAAGACACGAACAACTACTGATTATGCGCTCTACAAGACAAAACATGCCTCAGACCGCTGCCATGAAAAGCCACATGATGTTCAAGCTGCTGTCCTACCCTGTTGGTGGGAGACTCTCAGAACCAGGACCAGTACGAAGACACAGGAATCAAAACTCTGTCCTCAAGCCAGATCCTTCATGTCCTGGTGCAGTTACATTAGAATAGGTTTGCACTGCTATAGTTTGTGGTTTGCTACTTCCTCCACACTGATATATTATTCTCCTGTAGCGTGACAGGATTTCCCACCCCAATTCTCACTAGTGTTGCTCATCCATCTCAATTTATGTCTACCTTCACAGATGCTAACACTCTGGCCACCCTAATCGCGCCATATTCTCAAATATGATATTCTTTTGCCCTCCTATGGAAGGTAGGCTTATTTATTTATCTATTAAAGAGATGCCAGCAATGAAGGGCTACTGGTCCCTGGATCAGATCTGCAGCTGCCTGAAGGAGCCACAGGGAGCAGGCTACAAGCCTGGCAGTAACCCACTTCCTCCTTTAAAGCTGAAATTTATTTTTTTAAATTTCTCTCTCAATTGGCACTTATTCCTTTACGTGCCAAGTGAAAGTTACATTTCAATTGCCTTTTTGGATCCTTCTCCAGTTCTACTTTTGTTCTTTCCCAACTGAGTAACTGTACTTCCTTAATATCCTTTTCCCCTCTGCTTAAGCAAGCACAAGGGTCAAACATGTGGTTGTAGTGTCAAGATCACTGCAATTAACCCGAGCCAGAAATACTAAGTTTAATTAATCTGCTCTCATCACTTGCCCATTATTTCAGTTTTATGAAAAGCAAGCTCTGAAGGAATATGCCAACGATATCTTTACTTGAAGTACCTGATATAGACAAAGAATTTCCCCGAAGACACAGCTCCTATTTGTTGTGTATGCATCCAGCCAGCCTCTCCTTACATACACCATGCACACATCCCCTGCAACTCATGTACCAGTTCCACTCCACGTATGCTTTCTGCTACTTATTTTCAGGACAATCCTTACTTTTAAAGGCTGATGCCAGAACAGAAAATCCCACCAACCTTCCCCCATCTAAGGCTATTCTAAAAGGCAAGCCTGATTGAGACATCAGGTTCAACCACAGTATACACTAAATACTTTCTGTACAATTTAACAAAGTGGTAGGTTCAAGTGGAAAAAAAAATACCACCGCTATCATCTGTGCTGTTCTCTCTTCCCACATATTCAGCTATAAAGAATCTTGACAGCAAAGATTACTAAAAATATATATATATATATATTTTCCTGAGTACCAAACTGACCTTTGAGCTTCCTTCAACACTTGTGCCATGTAAAATTGGCCTTCAGTAACAAAAGCAAATACATGAGTATAAGTCTCTGCATATATTCCAATATCATTAACTAATAGACATATTCTTCACACTTATCTGTTCAATACCAGAGGATGAATGTGAACCAGGTCAGCTCCAGAGATTATCTACTATCTCATTTAAGGTCAATTTCAAAAGCAAGCTAAAGATATCATGTGCCTTGCTACCAACAGAAGTTCTCAATGGGTAAACTGAAGTAAGTCAAAATATTTACAATGCCACCATCACTCAGATGTCAACACCTATGACATGTTTGGGTCACATCATCAGCACCAAGTTATGCTATTAAAAGACTGATCCAAGTTGCCATTTGCATTTCTCACCAACTTAGTATGATATATCATTACTTTTGCTCCACCAGGAGGAGAAAAAAGTCAATGTAAAAGCAACCATCATAAGCAACAAGGCTCTCCAAAAATTTGCCCCCATAAATATAAACTGGTTAAATTGCTGCATGACCTTTAGCAAGGAAGAGTGTGCCAGTGTTCAAAATTGCTGGCATAGTTTTGTGAATAAAGTCTATATAATAAAGTTTGATTTTCAAGACGGACTGTTTCAGCAATACTCTTAAGCCAAAGGCCCATATATCTTACTTCAAGTTGTTCAAAACACCTTATTCCAACACCATCTTCATCTGTTGGGCATGTGATTTTAAATGCCATTCTTTAAAAGTAAACATCATAACAGTTTGTAGGAAATATTTTGCATTTGCAGATTTCAGTAATTTAAGATAAAGTCCTCCGCTGGGCTTTAACTCATATGACATAAAAACCATCTACACAAAAGAAAATTCAATAGTATTACTGGTATTTGATAGAAGAACAAACTAATCAGTATCAATGCATATAATATACATTAAAAAGTTATATTCTTCCTCACCCCATGACAGAAAGAGTTCATTGTTGGGGGGAAATCAAACAACAACAACAACAACAAAAAAAAACAGTTTGAACTTCAGATCAACTGCTCAGAAACTCTCTGCTGTCCAAGTGCTTATCAGACCTGCCAAAAGAGGAGGTGCTACCATTCCACAGGGTACCGATTTTCACAGGTCTTACAGAGGCTAAGTTGAGTTTTACTGCTATTTCCTAGGTGTTCCTTCCTTCCTAAGTCCACACTGAATGTTCCCTATTTTGAGCTGAAGCACTTTTTTTTTTTTTTAAGGATTATTGAAGCTAGCCACCAGAACAGATGTTACATGGGTGAGAGCAAGTAACTGATTACTTAATTTTGTACTTGCCTATAACAGTGTATTGGCCAAATCCCACAGAACCAAATAGTCACATGCAAGTGAAGAAACTGTTTCAAAACAAACCTATTTTGAGACAAGGTTCATTAAAAATAATGCACATGCAAAGAATGCATGTCAACACCACTTTTTTTTTAGCAGTAACTGAACACAGATTCACCATCACAGCCCCATCTAGAAGACCAGCAGCTTCATCCAACAGGCACACTAGATGAAGTGTGTGACACTACATAAATTCAGCCAGGGTTGCAGTGTGCAGAAGGTTTGTAAAAATTCTTCAGTTTCAAGTATTTCTGAAGGTTCAACCAGCTCCAATACGAGATAAAACACCTAAAAGCAGCATACAAGGAAATAGTTTCCACCCTAAACTGCAGTCAAAAAAGCTAAGAAGTTAGTGAAACAGCTCAGACCAATATATTCCCTTAATAAAACTGTTAAACGCAAATTTAAACACATTAAATTTTCCAAAGCGTTTGACAGCACAGATGATCGATGTAGGCTCAGACCTTTCAATATGGCTTGTACTCACAAATGACTGCCTGTTTTAATCATCTAGTAAACTGGTATTAAGATTTCTCGACTATTTCAAGTAAAATCAGCCATTCCAAAGTCCACAGGATGACTCACTAGAACCTAGGTGTGTTTTAACATTCAGGGGTTGTTTTCTTGTCAGGAAAGGGAGAGTCCCCTGCTGCAACAGTGCAATTTAGCAGAAGTAAGCTCTTTATCCTCCTGGATTCAAGCTCTATGCATCAACTCCTTTTGGAAGAATATTAAATAGTTTTCGTAC
This sequence comes from Tetrax tetrax, assembly GCA_009806455.1. Taxonomy (NCBI): domain Eukaryota; kingdom Metazoa; phylum Chordata; class Aves; order Otidiformes; family Otididae; genus Tetrax; species Tetrax tetrax. The sequence continues at coordinate 254,595 of WHYT01014793.1, read as the reverse complement.
AGACCTCCTAAGACCATTATTATTTCAGTTTATGTATTGAGGAAAATATGTGTATACCTTTCCAGTAATGGCATGGCCTTAAGATGACCTGACAAAGCACTGTCAAAAGCAGAGACAAATGTACCTGGCATGGAAATTGAGAGGGTGACCTAATTTGTCTTTTCCATTTGGTTCTAAGTGTTTGTCTACACGGCTTTAAAAGCTGGCAGTCAGTATTAGGATTGGCCCCAAATGAAGAATCTGGAATCCCACTTAGAGACTCATTGGAAGCTTGAGCTGCAGCACATCTGCCCACACTACTCCCACCTGGGGCTGAGATTAATTTCATCTAGAACTTACATTCACTGCTTACATTTTAAATTCTTGTTTTAGGAGAAAATTTCTGTGGTCCCCAAAGAACTATGTAAGCCAGAAACTTGAAGTGTGTGGAAATGCAAGTTCTCCTTTCTATAGATTTTGATCACACAAAACCAACAATCCAGTTAAAGTCAAATAATTATTCAAGTTTTTAATGAAGTTTTCCATTTTCTCCCTGCCAAATGTAGAAATAGTCTTCAAAAAAAAAAAAAAAAAAAGTAGTCATTCTCCTTTGCAAGTTGAAATAATGGCCACACAACACAGCCAAAGGCTTTCAGGAATGTTTTCTTGATATCAGATGTATTTATCTCAAATTGATTTTAACATTCTTCCATGACTGCATTTTCCATATTTCTAATTCCTCAAATTACTTCAAGTGTTATTTTCCTCTTAGCAAACATGTATTACTGACATCAAATTCTTCCCTTCAGAATCCTGACTACCTAAAAATTTCTTCCAGCATCCTCCCTTTATGATCTTCCATAGTACGACAGAATCAAACACAAAAGTCTAAATTCGCATTTAAAAATATCACTGTGCTCTGCAGCTACAGAAGCCCTGAAAGTATGACTAAATGACTGACTGAGATGTATCTAGACTAACAGTACTCAAAATGAACGGTAGCATGTGGGACTTACAGGGGTTTAAGGTATGTTGCCCATGTGCAAACAACTGATTTTTAAAGCCAGCCTTTCATGCTAAAAATAAACTCTGGAGGGCCTAAAAGTTCTACTTGCTTCGGTTCTGCTTTCTATTTGGCAGCCCTAGATCAGAGGCCCGTGCTCCTTGAAATCCAGAAAAATAATGAAACTTTCTTCCCATCAATTAGTGCAGCTGGAAGAGCCTTTTGCATTGTCCAACTTCACCTTGAAGGAAATCCAGCAATGTATTATTTCATTCAGTGTATTAGGAGTGTGCCAGTAATTTGTTATTCCCCAAATGAGACACATCTACAACAATGAAGCCTAACCTTTAAGTCACAAAAACCAGAAGCCAACCTTCCAGATAACCTTGTTACAATTTCTCATAGCAAGTGAACCTTGACTTTTTTGGCTAAGGCCCTGTCTACCTACCTCCACTTAAAACAATTTTTATCAGAGTAAATGGAAAATTTTCTGTTTCTAGAGCCCACATGATTCCTATATTCAACTACTTCAGTGGACAGATCGTGCAAATTAAGGACAGAACAGAGACTACTATAGCAAGGAATAACCTTTCTCAGTATTAGAAATTGGTAAATCAAACACTTGACTATTTTAACAAATTAAGAGAAAGGCACAAGCAAAATCACAGCTAATTCAGGACTTTCTAGTTCATCTTTCTTTACATCTGATGTTTTGGTGGGTACACAGAACAACAGGATGTGAAACTCAGCACTTAAATTATTTTTACTGCCTACTATGTTTAAATGCCCAGTTCACATCAACTATTACTCATACGTACAGAGTTATTTAGCAGATTACAAGCTTGCAAGTCAGCTGTATGCTCAGCTGGAGCATTCTGATATTGGTTCCAGCAACCTGAGAAACATAAAGGATGAGGAGGAACGCATAAACATGAGGCCAATGAACTTGGTAGAGCTACATGGAGTAAGTGCCACAAATGCAACATTCAAGAACAGTCTTACTTACCTCACCTAGTTAGTCCATGAAAAAAATCCACTTCAAGTTTATGGTTAAGTACAAAAGTACTTAAGCACAAACAGCAAGTAACATCTAGGGGTACTAGGCCCATTATTCTCAAAGATCAAGAGCATAAAACTAAAAAAGGACGCAAGTTGTACACAAATAAGAAAACATTGATTAATCAAACACAGACCTTCACCTACCAAACTCACAAAGAAAGTATATCCATGCACTTTTACCAGCCCTCCCGCCTCCCTTTTCCTCACTGCCTTCATCTGAAAATCAGGAATCCCCCACTACTGAAAACAGAATACCAAGCTTCAGCGCCCATATAGGAATTGGTACAATCTACTGCTTTAATAATGTGCTAAACAACCCCAATTTGTGCCATCATAAAGAAATCAACCACTAATAACCTTCAAGCTTGAATGCGTTCTTTCCTCATCAAGTTCTAGCTCTCTGATACATAGCATTCTACATTTTACTTCACAAAGCCATCTATCATGTTAGTATCTAAGGTGGTAGAAACGCCTGAGAACAGTCTGGCTGGTAAGCATGACAGTGATTTACAAAACCTGTTAAAAGCTTCACTGCATTAACAGAAAAATAGAATTTGTGTCTTTGTTGTCCAGTTCTACCTAGTGAGCACATTCTACTTTCTCAAGGCCACCAAACCAGTAAGTGTCCTCCAGGAAATGTAATAATTCTCAATGTACAAGTGGACTAGGGTATAGTATAGACAAAGCCTTAATAGCCTTGACTACAACCAGGCTACTTAATCTATAGCTTAACCTCAATAAAAGATTGATTTGACACTGGAGATAGACGAGGCTTGGGTGCCCCATTCTCAACAGCTGGTCACCTGCATCAGTATTACAATTTCCTATTTTCAATTACTCCACATCCTGCTTCTCACAGGATGTTAATATTCAGGACAGGCCTTTCAGAGCTGTTAGGAGCTATGACTTTGCAGAAGTGGAATTCTCTGGTGGTCTAAATTTAAGAACAGACAAGCCATCGATCTTCAGATTTTTCTACTTTCAACAGATTAAGTTAACCCTGTTCTCAGCTTTACCTCAAGATAGAGATATCCATGCAAATCAAATCAGATCCAAATGCACCCCAGTAGCTTCTGAAAAAGGAAATGACACTGCATACACAAGTAACATAATGGTGCAAGTCTTCACAGCCTCAGATAGAATACCTTGCTGCCATTTATCTTCTGTGCTTCACTAGCTTGCTTCTATATTTTAGAAAGTCAGTATCCAGTTGCAGGGGGAGGGGGCAGCAAGCAATGACTGCATGGGATGGAGGCCTCAGCTACCATCAGAATTCTTTGAACTATTTTTAGTTGTGCTTTACAGTTTTCAGCTGCTTCAAGAACCTCAGTGCATTCTAGGCTTTGTTTCTGCAAGCATCAATGCTTTCTTAGAAACAGATTCAGTTTTCCTTGCACAAAAGTGTAGTATTCCAACAGCAGATTCTAACAAAGGACAAAAACTGATGTAAGAGGAGGTACAACTATGAATAAGCCAAGTTCAGAATATTTAAGTTTCAAGCATGTTAAACTAGAAGATTCACACATTAAGTTCGACAATTCCTATCACGAACATGTTGATGTTTGATAGAAGTTGTGCTAAGAACACAAAGGAGAATCAAGTCTCTCCCCACATATTACCTTTCATCAAAAAGATGACTGTTATTCCAAATTAAAACACTCATGTAACATTCAGACAACCATTCTGGATTTGCCAAGTAATGTTCCCAACCTAAGGTCTGGCTTTGAGTCATGAAGTAGATAGTCCTCTTAGTCAGTTACTTAAAAAGGATGACTCAATAGCATTTGCCGTAATTTACAAATGGTAAAAAGAAGTAATACTTGAAACACTGTCCCAACCACTATCGGGACAACTAATTCAAGTCCAAAAGGAATATTAACTTAAGTGATTAGTATGCCCAACCTTCAGAATAAAACTGCATCCTACATAGTTCCCAGTGTCAAAAGACTGTAATATCCTTTTACTCAGATGGTAGTTTCACCTCTACTACACTATGTATTTCTGTATACACTCTGGCCATCCACTGAAAATAGGAAAGCAGAGAAAAAGGATTCACAAGACATGAAACTAATGAATTGTTCACATAGCAGCATCAAGCTGACACTCAATCTGCCAAACTTCTGCACATGTAATAAAAATAGAAAATTCACTTCTCTGTAGACCAAAGGTAACAGGAGGGGAAAAAAAGAGGGACGTGGTCAAAGCTTATTCATCATCTGACATCAGATATTTTAGCTGACACGAGGAATCTATTTGTGGCTGCAAGAAAATACCAACTTCATTTTCAATTAAGCTATGAACTTGTGCTGTTGAAAAAAAGCTGCTTTGAACACTACCTTCTAGTATGGGGTTTTTTGTTTTGTTTTAAGTTATTAACTTTAGAACTAGATCTACAAAACGGATAAAAAGTGGGCATAGATTTTTACCCTTGTTCTTATTAGCATTTATTGTTTCTTAAGTATGCAAAGCAGAAGTAGTAACAGCATTGCAACCTTGGAGGGGGCAGGAAGGAAGGAAGGAAGAAAAGGGGAGCTAGCAAGAGCACCACACTAATACATACTTTCAACAATTAACACTGCAATATCATAGGAGAGCTAACATTTACAATCAACCTTAAGACAGTAAAAACTGAAATAAGATACAGCTCACGACTACTTCGTTGCAGGCACTGCCACAGGGTACAGAAAAGAATCCACAGCCCAAGTAATGTTACTGTTGGTCCATTTTTAAAAGTTCACGTTGCCCTTGCTAATTTCTAGAAACACTGGCCAATATGTGCCTGACACAATGCAATGTAAAACTGTTTACAGAGGATGTTGTAGAAATAGGAATCAACTTAAAAGCCTCATATAATGTAACTTCTCTATGCAAAAACTTAAAAGCATATTAAAATAAACTTTTAAGCTTCAGCTAGAGACATGAGGAGTACGTAACCACCAAGATACGGTTGTTTCCAAGCCCTAATGATTTCAGCCATTGCATCTTCATCAAGTTTTAAACTATGGGCAAGCAGTTATCAAATCTCATCCCTATTGCCCTATGAAGAGCTCCAACAACATCGGGACCTCGAAACTGAGCACATGTGGAGTGCTACCAAATAGACACCTTAAGCTGCAGGTGGAGAGTGAACGGCTTCCAGGCGAGGACTGGTGTCCTTCCTTGCCCTACACAAGGTCTCTCTAAAGAACGAAGGAGCTTGAGTGCAATACGAGTTACGGCTATGCAAAGGGAGTGTGAGGCACTCAGAAAACCCAGTTTGATCTGCTCCCCCTGAAAAGTTCCAACTGAAAAATTATCTCTTTTGAAAATCTGATGTCACTAAGCAGCCAGCTGTATACACAATAAAGCATTCATCTTACATAGTGCATTCCACCTCCAAAGTTTAACATGTTATCTCGCTAATTACATGAAAGTTGCTGCTGCACCCATCCCTTCTACATTATCTCATACCTCTTCTTGAAATCACTCAGAGAATATGAAGAAGCATGAACTTTGTGCTCAGAGAGTATATGAAACAACATAGTTCAACTTTACCTTGAAAAAGAGTTAAGTCGCCAACATGTTTCTTTATTCAGAGACAAGAGAGTTTTAAGAACAGTTTCAACTCTGACTCGTAAGGGATGATTCAACATTAATTCTCTACAATCACCAAAGAATTAGTCAATCGATACAGGGACTTCAACGAAACCTTCTAGCATAGCTTCCAAATAAAACATTCATGCAAGGTGTTTGACAAAGTCATACCACTTCTTCATTAAAGAGCCACTCTCACCTGAAAGATGAGTCATAAAATTAACAGTTAAAAGGAGTTCAGACCACATCTACTCCTACTTGCAAGACAGGCAGCTAAAGAAACATCCTTATTGCTTGGCATAAGATGGGATATCTTACTGTGACCACTGATGGCAGATGTACATTAATTAAATTATTAGTAAAAGTTTTATTTTTATTTATGTGTCTCTATATAGATATCTCAACATAATTTTGAATGTTTGTATTGCCGTGGTGATTAAATTTAAGTTCCTTATCAAACCATGCCCTAAAACAATGCCTTAACTAACCCGTTTAAGGCACTCCTTACAGGGAAAAAAAGTAATTGCAGATTCAGCGTTGCTGCCTTTTAAATCAAAAAATAGCAAAAGTATTTCTAAACGAAGGTTTCTACAACAGCAGATATACTTCACTTTGAAAAGCTGTGCCGTACCAGTAATAAAAAAAGGCTTTTGAAAAAAAAAAAACCAAAAACCAACAAAAAACCCCACAAAAACCCAAAAAACTGTTAGCAGTATGACTAACAGCAGTCACACTCCACCCAACACATCCACCCTTGCTAAATCCAAATACTCCAGATGACAAGCAACCTTTCCATACTACTTGCCAGCAGTTGTTTCAGTTTAGCTGCCTTCCTAGAATTCAAAAAAGCATCTCTGAGATTCAACTTAGGAGAAAAGCCTACAAACAGTTAGTATAGTATTAGTAAAGAAGAAATTATCATTCAGAGGAGTCAAAAGCACTTTGTGGTTCAGCTTTAGGAAACCTGTCCTTTGTGGTGCCTGCACATCATGAGTTCCAACCTCTCAGACGCTGACTCATGAACCACAGGAGTGGAAGATGGAGGAGGAAACGGAGAGACGCAGAACAGGACATAACTGCACATGGCCTCCAAAGGAAGAGTAAAAATCGGAAGGCTTGCAGTGGATGGCTGACATCTCCGCCTACCAAAGGAAGGCACATCTTTGCCAGTAGGGCAGAACAGGAAAAGCATGCACAGCTGTAGGTTTCGGTCTTCACTACTTCCTGCTGCCTTCTAGGGGAGAAGGGAAGGAGGAGAGCTGCCAACCAGGCCACGGCTGAGAACGGAGGAGAAAGACTAGAATGCAGGGAAAAATTCAGCTACTACAGGAAGAGCTTGCTTTCCCTATATCAGAGGTTTGTGTTAGCATGGCTACCAGAATACCTGCTGTCCGCCATTCGATGCGACTGGAATAATTTCAGTACAGACACTGCGTGAAATGACTTGCTACCTTTATCAGAGACATTCAGTCTCCCTGTGGAAGCATGAGCTCCTTGTTAAGATGGCACAGCAACCAGTATGAGAGTCAATGCATAACCTCCTCTTAGGAACTAGATCTGGTACAAAGACAGAGGAAGATTAAGAAGTCCAAAGAGTGAGCTTCATGTTAAGGTCCCAGGAAGTTAGTTCCAAAGTGGGGCAGTGAGCAGAGGAGATCAAGAGGCGTGACGACAGCACAAATGCTAGCACCCAGTCACACAGGTTCTAGTGAAACTCTTGTTACAGGAAACAGGAATAAGTGCCCTACACAAGTCACATCATTTTCATAAAGGCAAAAGTTTTACAACTTAATCATACTTGTAACTAAAAAATAACTTCTGGGGAAAATACAGGCTCTTAAATGTAGTAAGGAATTAACTGATTCATTAAGCTAGTAAATTTTCTAATGATTTTCAAGTCAAAGTAACTCATTTTGACTGACTTAGGAAAAAAAAACCAAAAAAACAACCTAGGAGTCAGCTTGCAAGGAAGCATACAGGTATTTTCATCACAATCCAAAGAAGTACCCTTTTGTACACAAGCCAGAACACTTAATCAAGAAGCAAATTCAGTTACTTGCAAACCAGTCAGCTTTACATTCGGGTCTCCTAAACTAGGATACATTTAACTCAAAAAATGTTTATTTCCTTATAGACTTGCTTCTTCCCATTCTCATGTTCACAACAGTAGACACACCCCAAAAACAGTAACTAAGAGGAGCAAATAAACCACTGAAGATTATTTGCCACGCAATTACTACTGCATTACACACATGCAGCTAGCTTCCTGCAGCCACAACTCCCTCATCGTGTAGAATAGGGTCCAGCAGCCTCCACAATGCTGACATGCGCCTCCATCTCCCACTACAGTGCAGTACAGTTTTGCTATTGATAGCATCTGGAATTCTGCTGCTTGTCCAGAAACATATTCCTATGCTTTGATGCATTGCTTGAGTTATCATGCCAGTCTTCATACCTTAGTTTTACATTATTCCATAATTACTGCAAATTCATCTTAAAGATCCCCTGAGAATTCAACTTGAACCTGATAAAGTCAATTTCTACAAGTCCTTATTTCCCACCTGCAACACCGACCTTATCTTATAAAATAATATTTTACATTCAAGAAGTCCTCAAAATGTTTCTTAAAGACCCTTAGAGAGTATTTTTCTTTACTAGAAATAAATGAAATCCAAACACACTTACTTTAGATGCTTTTAACAGGTTATTAGCTCTGATCTGAAGAAAAAAAATGTTTTCTCATTTTCTTTTCAGCTTATCTTATGATAAGCTTACTAACCACAGCGAAAAGGCACAAGGCTAAATTCTCTGCATCTCTGCAATTACCTAACGCAATACTGCATATGGATCACTCCATCCAAAAAGGTACTCAGAATATACACTCAAAATTAAGTGCGTATCTCAAATACCTCTACACATACGGGGCCCATAGCATAGTGCAAATGATCTTCCTCCTCACAGTAACCCATGTAACGGTTGCAGAAGTTACTGCACTGACTTCCCCTACCCAGGCATAATACTTCCCAGCCAAGTTCCCAGTCTCATTCCCCAGTACAGCAGCACACACGAATACTGTATTTCTCTCTTAAAAAAAAAAAAAAAAGAAAAAAGAAAAAAGAAAATCCCCACTCACCAGCACAGTGGTGCAGATGGACCTGAGCTCAGACTCCACTTTCTCCCGATAGTCCTTGATAAGCTGCATCTTCTTGTCACTCGTATCTGTCTTCTGCTCAATGCTAGAGATGACCCTCCAGGCAGAGCGTCGCCCCCCCACTACGTTCTTGTAGGCCACAGAGAGCAGGTTGCGCTCCTCATTGGACAGCTCGGCACCTTGCTCAGTTACTGCCTTCATGCAGGTGGCCATATCATCATAGCGCTCAGCCTGCTCAGCCAGCTTGGCTTTCTGGATCAACTCGGTCTTATCCATGGTGGCTGGCAGTGGGGCAAGAGCAGTATAGTAGCAAAAGCAGGAGAAGCTGGGGACGTCACACAATCAACACGAGAATGCACCTCAAAACCTGCCAGAAAGAAGACAGTAACCATGATGCTAGGATAAAACACTACAAAACACGATCTTATGCCACCCCTTGCACCCCACCAAAAAAAACACAGAGCACAGTAAGCCTTGTCCCCTATTCCCCATCTCCAGATGCTTCTCCTGGAGAGACAGACTGCAGCAACCTGCCCTTCCACGCAGGGCTAAGGGGAGAGACACTCATCTCAAGGGTGCACCCCCAGGGAAACCACGACCTAGAAACCCAACTGGGGAAGGCACACTTAGTGCTAGCCAAGAAACAGCAGCCTGAAGACCAAGCGCTGGAAATAGCTGTTTTCCATCAGGGCGGACTTTTTGTCCTCACCCTGCTTTTCTTCCTTGTCTGATGTACACGTACTAATATGCTGTCTATCAGGAACCCGGAGAAGGATCTCTAGGTACCACCAAGCCTGGGAGGCCTTGCCCAAAGCCTCCGTGTGCCACAAGCTCTGCTGGTGAGAGCCGAAGAAAGGCGGATGCCAAAGCCAGAAGAAGCGGGAAAA
>WHYT01014793.1:214490-242027 GCA_009806455.1 Tetrax tetrax | reverse complement strand
TGCGGGGATGGAGCTCTCGGGTGGGAAGCGCCGGCAGCTCCGCGGGACGGGGCGGGGGGAACTCGACGAGGCGGCCCCGCCGCGCACCCGGGCGGCCTTTCGCCGCCCGACAGGGCACCGGCCGCTCTTCCGCCTGCGGGCGGCCGCGCCCTCGGCCCGCCTTTCTTCTCGGCTGCCGGCGGGCTCGGCCCCGCCGCCCCTGAGGTGGCTCGGGCGGGGCGGGAGGAGCGGGTGCGGCCGTTGGCGGCCGTTAGGCCCTTCCGGAGCGGCGGTGCTGGGACAAAGTCCGCCGTGCCGCGGCCGGGGGCCAGGGCTCCGGCGTGGCCTGTCGCTCCTCCCCGCCCGTGTCCCGGCCGGGGGTGGGGGCGGCAGGAATTTCATAGGGACCCCGCTCCCGAACGGTTTTTTTCCCCACTGGCTGGTTTCGAAAGCCATTTTCGAGTCAGGGTGGCTGCGCTCTGCCCGGGGTGACAGGAGGGTGTTCCTGAAGAGTTCACATTCCCCGAAGCCCTGCACAAGGGAAAGCAAACATTTCACATGAATAACCAATATATTTACTTTTTTTTCTCCCTCTTGGTTTCACCTTAATTTTCAGGAGGTCACAGATGTGGTGGACACAGATGGGAATTTTAGGTCCACGTTATAACACATGAATAATAAAATGATATCCATCCATGAAAGGATAAACATAGACACCTATTGCTGTATGTATATCCAGAATGCTGGCTGGATGAGTGCATGATTTTGTCTGTGCTCACGCTGTCTGAGTCTCAGAGGATGTGGTAAGGACACAGTGGGCTTGTGCTGTTTGTCCTGGGATTCAGCATACAAAATCCAGGCATGGATCAAACGTGTCTGGTCTGTCAGCGCGCAGACTAGTTTGGGTTCGTCGATGTCTTTGTGCAGTACCCAGTTTGTGCTTGAAGTGACGGGATTTCTCACCTTTGGTTTCAGCATCGCCAAATATAGTCATGCTGAGGAACTTCGGCATCCAGATGGGATGATGAATTCTCTGAATCAACCCCAGGATGTTATTGTCTCAACTCGTAAAGCTCTTGATCTGTGTTTGGGCTAGGACTAGCATTGTGTACATGGAAACTGGATCTATGCTGTGAACAAGCCTCTTGCTTTGTCATTTGAATTTGGGAACCGTTTATTCCATTATGAAAAAGGACCTATTGATAATATCCTTTTCAAAGTTAATGAGACTCTTTAGAAAGCGTAATGCGAATGTATTACCCTACCCCACAAATTACTGTCTTGGCAACTTGCTACAGTTTTAGGCTGCCTTTTTATTCTTCCTTGTCAGTAGGACACTCATTTTCACCAAAGTCCCTAATGATTATCTTTATTTACACATGAAGTAAAGACAAAAATTGACCAATTGTGAAAAAAAACTTTTTTTTTTTTTAACATCATGTCTCCATCAGAGACAAAACTAACCATTCTACCTGTCAGGCACGAATGAGTGGGTTTTATTAGAGGAAGGAAAGCTGACCTAATCAAGGCTACGCCTTCACTCTTTCCTCTCAAAAATGGGGAGTATGTTAGAATTAGCCTCATACAATTCAGTTCACACCTCTCTCCTACCTACTGAAAGGTTGCATTAAGAAATGCAGAAACATCTTAAAAGCTGGGAAGTGCTGGGCATAGCAAATCTGTGTGCATAGAGCTGTGAGATGGATCCAGATTTAACTGCACACGTGATGTAGACTCTGATACATACGTGCAGAGCAGCTGTGTGACCTGTGCGCCTGGCTTCAGAAGTGCTGTCTGCCGGTTGCTTTTCAGGTTTGGGTCCTGTGGGCTCATGTGACTTAAGACTGCGCTGCGATACGGTTTTTAATCGCATAGCCTAAGCTCATTTCCCCAGAGGGACCCTATCGCTAAGTAGGAATGATGTTCTTTGGGGAGCTTTTATGAGAGGAGGCTGGAAAGATTTGCTGTCTTTAGTTTAGCAAAATAAAAGTTAAGAGGAGACTTGATATTGTCTCAAAAGGACAGTAAGCAACACCGATGTAGGATTGTTACTTAAATGGAAGACAAACGTGTGTAAAATGGGCATTAATGAAATTAAACTGTGAATTAGAAGATATGTAATTTTTTAGTGCAATGATGCTGTGGAACAACTTGCCTGTGCAGAGGACAGGAAGCCCATCAGCTTTGAAAGTGGAGCCTGATCAATTTATAAAAGTGCTTATGTGATGTAGTTGCCTGAGACAGCAGGAGACTAAACTCCAGAAGCTTTCCAATTCTGTGTTTCTATTTAATGTTTCTTTTATTGCTTATTCCATGTATACTTTCATTACAGTTTACTGCATAGCATTATCATTCATTGACTAAAAAAAAAAATTAATTTCCTTTAGAGCATTTCAGGAGTGCTATCATCCTACTAACCATTACTGACTTTACCCTTGTCATGCCGTTATGAAATGGTTAGCATTATCTTGTCTTATGTCCAGGAAATGAAAAATATCAACACTTCTGAATACCTGTATGGAGAAATACAAGACCTTAATTTCCAGAGTGGTAAATACTAAATCAAAGACCTTCATTTCCAGGATGGTAAATGCTTTATGCTACTCAGCATGTACTGAAAGTCCACCTCCCACTAACTTCAGATGCACCTACTCACTTCCAGCATCTCAGCAGCTCACACCAGAAGTTGCTCAATTAGGGTGTGGGAGAGAAATGAGGAATAATGCAAATTCCTTAGACTTACATGTGAACTTTAGGACAGAGTTAGAATCCAGTTTTCTAGAGGTGCAGTGATTTGCCATAACTACAACTCTCCTTTCTTTTTCCTGGCAGAAGCAGCCCCCTTTGTCACATGCTTTTAATCTCTGTAGCAAATGAGGTACAGATGGTATGGACAGCAGTTTCCTTCCCTACAGTCTGTACCGCGGGTACGTGACAGGTAAAGGCAGCATCTCACAAAGTAGACACATACCACAGCGAATTAAGGTAAACACACAAACCAAGAACCCCCAAAGGCAGAGTTCTCTCATGGGATTTACACAGGCTGCCACTGAACATCAGTATGACAGAGCTCTTTGGATCCGCAGCATACTCCTGTACTATCTGAAACAGCTCTGTCGTGGGTAGTGGCAGAAAAACTTACTCATTTTGTGTCCTGCCTTGAGTGGGATGGAGATTCTTTACAACTAGTCTCGTTCTGTTTGCTTAATGGTGAGGGAATGTTGATGTTTGTAAAGGCACTGTGTTCTGGCCATTACAGGACTTTTCTCTTTTGCTCCCAAACGACTTCCTGCCCTCCTCTTTGCCTTATTATCTGCCCCCCTCATTTACATTGCTATCCTGTCTCTTCCCCTTCTGCATCCTGCCCTTTGCTCAGCTCCTGCCCATACACTCCCCATCTTGTTCTCTGTGCTATCATTCTTTTGGTAGTTGTACCCTCTGCTCTTCTTTTCTTTTCCCAATTTCTAGTAAAACTTCTGTGCAGAGAAGAGGACTTGCTTAAGGGGACTGGATATTTAGCAGTCTTGCGTGAGAGCTGGAGTCTGAAGAAAATTCTGCTAGCAAATTTCAAGATGCAAACTGAGCGTACTAAAATTGAGTTTTCTCATTAGGTTTTCCATGTTTGGGTAGTTTAAGCAAAAGACTAACTTCCAACTGGCCAACTTCTTGACATGTTCAAAGGAGCCACTCTGGTGGTTGTAGGTGTTGGAGTTCTTCAATAATATACTAAAAAAGTTGATTAGCCTGGGCAAAACTGGAATTGCCTCTGATTTTCTCTGTAAAAAACAGCTAAACCGTTCTAGCTGAAGCATGAATAACATTCTAAGTGTGTTCCTACAGACCGATCTGTTATTAAGCCTTTGAAGAGGAACTAAAACAATGGTCACAACTTTTCTAGATAAAGTGAGATATTACTTAGATTTGTTTACATCACGCTTGGTTTGGGGACTTGAGAATGAAGGGATAAGGCAAGATTTTTTTTACATTACTGTATTTTGTGTTCATATTGTAAAGGTGCTAGAGGTTGGTGTAAGTGCTCTTCTACTTATACTAAAAATAAAAGTCACCCATGTAAGAAGCTAAAGCATCATCAGTGTCCAGTAAGTAACAAATAAATGTGAGCTTGTGGGATCAAGCTCTTTAAACATTACTTAGCCTGATTCTGTAACGTACCTGCCCTGTGCTGTGAGGAAGGCAACAGGACTCCTTAAATTTTCAAAATACTTGCATGGCTTGCTCATTACTGGCATAAACTAATCGCTTTAGGGAGGTCAAGCCTCTGAAGGAAGTTGTTGAGTGTGTAGCTACTGGTGCATGCTGTTTTGTGCAAACAATTGTCTTCTGCTGGGAGAAGAGGAATCAAGGAATACTTGGGCTAGGAAGGTGAGTGTCAGTGTGGGAGGGTGCTACTGAACCTCAGTTTTGCTATTGAGTGCCATTTGTCTGGTTAAACTGGCTGCAGGACAGGTGTATCTCCATGTTGGGAGTAGTTTGGTCTTTGCTGATGAAGGATGATCCTGATGAATATTGATATCTGCTGTGAGGTAAATGCTGCTATAGTCTGATAACACCAAAGAAGCTACTAGTAACAGTTGGTAGTAAAATCTCAGCCTTTGTCTGATCCTTTTTCTTCCCTCCTGCCACTACAAATGGTGTATTTTGCACCCTTCTTTCTAGGGGTGCAATATGTATTACCTTATTGCACGTAACAGCATTTCTCTGCATCCTTTCCTTCAGTGGTATGTGGTACTGAAGGCTGGAAAAGGCTTTGGGGAGCTGAGCCAAACCTATGTTACCCGGGGGAGCTATCTCCTCATGTCAGACAGCTTTCCTTTCCTCTTGTTGGCCTGGGAGGGAGGGAGGATGCTGGCTAAAGAGAGCTGTTCTCTTCTTTGTGCTGTTAGCATAGAAAATACAGGTTTGTCAGTACTGGTCCGAGGCAGGTCCAGTGAACCTCTTGTGAAGTGGCTCCAAAGCCCTGGAGCCCCATTCTGCTGCAACTGCCAAGAGAGGCTTGTGGAGGAGTCCTTTCCAAGAATACCACTAGTTAGACACAATGCTTTTGCACATCTCCCTTGGGCCTCTCTCTTGTTTTCCCTGGCTCTGTCCCAGCAATTGTGATTTGCAAGTGGGAGGACAGAGGAGCCAGCTGGAGGTCAATGGCATCCCTGAAAGCTGAGGTGTGTCTTTTTTTTTTTTATGCAAATGAAACAAGTAGCCTTTTAATGGCTTTTGTTCAGCTAAATGCAAGTTGCTCTGCCAAAACTTGATGAAGGGCCGTCTTTTGCATAAACAAACAGGTGGCAAAAGTCACCAAGATTGTCAAGCAAATTTTATCCTCCTGAAGCTTCTTCTATCAGGAGCCAACAGTAGGGCCCCTAGAATTAAGATAAATGCAGCTAATTTCCCTTTAATGGTGATTTGATTATTCTTTCATTACAAGCAGCTAGTTCCCTTTTCTAATTATATAGCTTGCTTTTATCCAAGAAAAATTACCCAATTTATGGGAGTGGACCATTAAATTCACTCATCCGCGAACAGTTTATTGTGATGCTATGAGATTGCTGGTTTCAGAAAATGTCTATATTGCAATAGATACATATAGATTTTTGACTGTTCTGCTGTTTTACCAATGGTCATGACAAATGAGAAAGCAGGTAGCGAGAATGGATGTGCAAGGCAAAAATGAAGTGCAGAGGGCATTAACCCTGCACGTATTTACTGTGTCTAAGGGAGTGAGAAGTATTGGAGGGGAAAGGGGCACTGGGAAACCAGACAGAAATGCGTAAAGGTGCACTGGTACTTGGAAAGGCTTCGTCAGCTGGTTGTTCAGTAAATTCAGGGAGAGCTCTGTCTGTTATGCCTTTGATCTCTGCATTTCTTCCTTTTTATCTCTAGCTTCTTCTTGCCCTGTAGCTGCCACAGGAGCATGTTATCCAAAGGAGAGAAAGGAGATCAGTCAACTCGACTATGCAAGGGAGACTGTAGAGGAGGTGTTGGAGGTGTAGTTAGGAGTGTGGTGAGGTTGTGAGAAAGCCTCAGGTCCCACAGGCAGGTCACTGCAGGCCACTCTGATTAGTTTGATTATCTAAACTGGTGTAGCTGTGATGAGCTAGGGATGTCAGCAGGCAAAGTTGGTGCAGAGAGGCTATATCTGTTACTAGATCAATTAACGGTTGGAAAAATTGACACACATTTGATGTGAAAGCACCCAAGATAGTTTCTCTATATAACTAAACACAGTTTTTTGTTCTATGCTGTATAATATTAAGGCTGATGGATATTTGAAGATAAGTGTTCATCTGTATGGGGAAAATGACTGGTAAAGGAATCCTGAATAATTATACCCCTACACTGTAGGTAAGATGGAGCAATTCCCCATGTGGAAACTCTATTCTAGAAAGAAAGACACTTTTATTCTGAAATACAGTGCCTGCTAAGGGTGCCTGCTAAGGGAGCAATAACAACAAACTACATGAGCCGGCAATGCGCCCTTGCGGCCCAGAAGGCCAACCGCATCCTGGGCTGCATGAAGAGGAGCGTGGCCAGCAGGTCGAGGGAGGTGATTCTCCCCCTCTACTCTGCCCTGGTGAGACCCCACCTGGAGTACTGCGTCCAGTTCTGGAGTCCCCAACATAGGAAGGATATGGACCAGTTGGAGAGGGTCCAGAGGAGGGCCACGAAGATGATCAGAGGGCTGGAGCACCTCTCCTATGAGGACAGGCTGAGAGAGTTGGGGCTGTTCAGCCTGGAGAAGAGGAGGCTCTGGGGAGACCTGATAGCGGTCTTCCAGTACCTCAAGGGGGCCTACAGGAAAGATGGGGAGAGGCTGTTCAGTAGGGCCTGTTGTGATAGGACAAGGGGTAATGGGTTTAAATTAGAAGGAGGTAGGTTTAGATTAGATATTAGAAAAAAATTTTTACAATGCGAGTTGTAGAGCACTGGAACAGGTTGCCCAGAGAGGTGGTGGATGCCCCATCCCTGGAAACGTTCAAGGCGAGGCTGGATGAGGCTCTGAGCAACCTGATCTAGTCAGGGATGTCCCTGCTTCTTGCAGGGGGATTGGACTAGATGACCTTTGAAGGTCCCTTCCAACTCTAGCCATTCTATGATTCTATGATTATTCTCAGTGTAGGTGAACCATAAAAATAAAGGAAGTGAAGGGAGAGGACAGAAAAGACAGAGATGGAAAGGAGGTAGTCAGGTGGTTAACCAGAGATACCTGTGGGAAGATGTGATATAACTATCTTTTCTCATGTGAACTTTATAGGCTAACATAAACCTTTTGTAAGTAATTGTAGTAAGCCTCAGAAGTTTGTTTAAAGGTATGACTTTTTTTTCAAACTCAATTTTGAAGAGTTCTTGCTCTTCTATCAGCTCAACGTGGCAGTAGGATGTGTATGTATTGAATTTTTCCTTACAATTTGTAATGATGAAGTTCTTGATTATGAGTTTAATTAGGACTCGGTACTGTCTTCCTTGTACAAAGATCAGAAGTCTGAGGACTATGAAAAGTGTCAGATCTCTAGCTAGTTATGATTATGTACTTGGTACATAATAACGATTTAAATATAGAATAAAATAATCCTTCACTGGAAGAAGGGGATGGTGTATGCACATATATACATATATATATACGTATTTTAGGCTAAAATGTTCTTTGATAAGTCAAGAACAGGACACTGTACATTCATATTTAGTAACTGAATTAATTTTGGTGATTAACATACTACATCTTTTCTCTACTGGAGTATTTTGTCACTGTTGCACTTATATGCCATTGTTACAAGCAAACTGCTAAATGATGGCCTGTGCTAGTGCAAATTGTATCACTTAACTTCCTCTAATGTTGTAGGAAGCCTCGGATACACAGGATGAGCATCCATGGAGCTCCAAGCAAGAAAAAAAAGCTTCAAATTAGTGAGAGAGATCTCTAGGCAATGGATTGCCTCCTGCATTAGTGGGATGAGCTTACCAACGGGAGGTTTTGCCTTCTGGAGAAACCTAGATGAGAGAGACATCCTCCCTTTCCCCTCTTTCATGGTCTGCTGCTAATGGGAGCTTTGTGTTGAGGTAAAGAGCTACACGTACAACATAGAGCCTATGATAACACGCTGCCTTTCGCTGTGTTCATATATGATGCCATTTCTGCAGTGGGAGATACTCTGAGTAGAGAGATTCAAATGTGGACCTGATCCACGGATGAGTACACGAGGAGTTTAGTCTGAGGGTGCTAGATGTTCACGATGTTAAATAGTGATGCTGGGAGGAGTTTTCAGATTTGCTTTCCATGTATTGGAACACTGGAGACTTTCAAATAGAGCACACAGAAAAGCTGTAAGTAAATCCCAGTATTTTTTTCCTTCTGCTTCTTTATGGGATTCCTCCCAGGGCAGCTAAATAGTTCCTGTTCTTCTCAAATTATTCTTGTTTGTGTAACCTTCAGTAAAGTGTTTTTGAAAGGTTAGATGTTGCTGTTATGTAGTTAGCATTGCTCCCCTTCTTAAAAACAAGCAATTCTATGAACTGATCTAATTTGTGTAGGTTTAAATACAATGTCTCTGTAAATCTTTGCCTGTGCTTAAAAGCTGTGCATGGATCATTAAAATCATTAAGGGGAAAACATTAGTATAAAATGTTATGTTAAATGTATCAAAAATTCAATAAATCTCTGTTTTTCTGGTGTCACAAATTATCTCTTTTCTTAGCTATGCTATTCAAATGTTTTCCTGGAGAGGTGGTGCCTTCACTTTTCCGGATGCAACACTGGAGGAGTACTGCTTGGCCAATTTGCTTTATTGCTGCCCTGCCGCTGTTGTCAAGCTGGGTAGGTCCTGCTCTGTCAGACTCCTCAGGAATTCAGACTTCTTACTCTGCAGAAGAATGTTGCAGAACTTTTCTTATGAAAAAAAAAGAAACTGTATTTCTACAATATGAATGAAATCACCTGGTATATGAGATCTCTTTTTGAGTTCCCCTTTTTGCCATTTTTTAATTCCTTGGGTTATTTTAAATGCAGACTGATCTCTCCTGTCTTTTCCTTATCTCTAACACAATAAACTTTTCAAAGCAGAACTTTTATTGATCATTAATTTTCCAGCAACCTCTCCTCATGTTTCAGCAGATAACTCTGGACCAGGACCAGCTGTTGTTTCCTGGCTTCAGTCCAAAATTTCTGCTGAAAATATATACATAAAGCCTCCATCTTTCCCATACTATGGAATCTATGTGCATAATACTGAAGAAACGTCTGGCTATATAATATGATGCAGAAAGCTAAGCTTTTGATACTAACTATAAGTAGGTTTTGCTTCTTATCATGCATAGTTTAAAAAATATGTTGTGGCGTTGTGGCTGTTGCACTATCCCATACTGGAATCTGTATCAGAATCATAAAAATGTTACATGAGATGAGAACCTGGAAAGACATTTTCCTGGAATGTGTCAGAAGCAAACCTTCCATGAATAAACTAATAAAAATCATACTTCTCAAGGTAAAAGTCAATGCCTCCTTCTTAAGAACCATCCAAATCTGTGACTTGCACACATTATTTCCCCAAATATGACATATTTTGTCCAGTGTGCCAAATACATCAGATCTTGCTTCATGAAAGTCAATTTCTGCTGCCCTCCTCCATACATTCTCTCTCTCTCTTTGAAATTTTTTTTTTTACAAATGACAATATAGGAAGTGGCCATTTATACTTCTGCTTGAAGCAGTGTTAGTGGGACATCACACAAAGCGTTGTGCTTCGGAGTTGTTATCATAAGGGGCCGACTCTCTCTTTAGACCAACCTGTTGTGTTGAGTTTTTTGAACGATAAGATAGTTCTACCATTTCAAATAGCTTGTGTTGATTCCAAATATGTTGTAAGAAAATAGTCCTTTGGTAAAGGTGATTGTATTTGAGATTGCTTAGAATCTTTAAAATTTGCAGGTAGTCATTACAGGCCCTGGTAAAAAGTCCTTGTCCATCTTTCTTTTAAGCCCCCTTTACTGAAAGGCTGCAATAAGATCTCCCTTATGGAATAACAGGATGTATCCTGGCAATGTCAAGTCTGTTTCCCAGGACTTTGTTGGGCACTCCAAAGAAAGACAGACAGGGATTTCTCTGTGTAGACATAATTCCAAGTTGCTGAATTTCTGAGCATAGTAGCCCTAGCATCTCTTTGTAGTCTGTGGACAGCATTTCCAGGGGACTATTCTTCCCATCCCATTGAGCCTCTGGAGGTGTCTCTTACCATATCCTTAAGCAACTAAATAAAATGAAATGGATTGAACATGCTTATTTACTTTCATTCAAAGTCATACATTTTTTCAGGTGGAGAGGCATATTCTGTATGGCTGATGCAATTGGTTTTATTGTTATTCTTGGCACACTGCCGTTTAATTGGTTTGAATGAACAGTAGTTGCAGGGCCTGCTAAGCAGGATGATTGTCATCAAGAATCATTTAGTGCTTTGCTTTTTCTTTGATTCACATTAAAAGGATAAGGCTAGATCTTTGTCTGGTGTAAATCAGAGAAAAATGCTGCCTGTTGTGAATGTGTGTCTTTTGTATTTAATTAATTACTTGAAGATTTTTCTTGTAAGCCCATTGTAGGATTCATACAATCTCATTTAATCCTTCCTTGCTTCTGAAATTCTTCTGTTATACCTCTGTGGACACTTTCTGTTTCTTGTATATCTTTGTGATGGGAGACTTGGAACTGAACACTGTTACAAGGTGAGACTATATTGATTTGGACAGTGGTTTAATGCTTTCAGGACTTTTCTCAGTCCAGTGCTTCCTCCTATTCTGTCAGCTTTTTAGAGTGATGCTGAACATTGTGCAAATGTTCTTATTTTGCTGACCGCATCAATACTTAAATGATTTCTTCCAAGACTGTACTCGACAACATGGACTTTCCTCTGGTTTGTGTTGTCCATTCAACCGGCATTGGTTAGGTCTGTATGCAGTTTTTTCACAACCTTATCTCAGGCTTCTGTTTTTACTGTCAAATAACATTGTGTCACTTGTAAACTTGCCCTGCTCACTTTCTTTTCCAGATCATTAATCAAGCCATCAAGCAGTAGCCTGCATCTTTAGGCACTGTGCAGTTAATCTTTGGCCCAAGTGAAAAGTAAACCTATATTACCACTTTTTTTTATTTTTTTTTTTGCTTACATCAGTGACAATGTCAGAACTTGATGCAGCTGAGAAGGTGGCTAAAAAAAATCTCCTTGTCCCTGTAGACTTTAGAACCAGCTTGGGTAAAAAAATATGCTATGAGCAGCTGTGGTGGCATCAGAATCTCAGGGTAGTTCCAAGAAACCTGAAGACATTGCAGGAGTGGAGCCCGTGGATGAGTGTTTCCTATGGCGTACAGGGCCATGCACTTGTTATCTGGAGTCTACCCACCTCAGACTGCCACCAAGAATGTGCGTAAGCCTGGACGGTGCACTGGAGATTGTACACAGCAGACTTGATTGCACTGGGATCAGTGTAAGGCTCTCTGAACTTTTTTTCTCTTTCTTCCATCAGTCTTTCTAGTCGTTAACAGAAAGGGATATTTCTGCACATAGCTTGTCATTACTGTGGCTCACGCAACAAGCATGGGGTAGTACGGAAGTCCACAGTCCCTGGAAACTGTCTGTTTGCTAAGTTAAAGTCCCAAAGCTTCAACACAGGATGACTAAGTCCTGGCATCTTTTACATTCCTAAATGATTGCCTGGCTCAGCTATGGGCTTTCCACTCTTTTCATGCTGCTGAAATATTGATGCTGCAAAAATATTGCCAAAGAGCTACTTAATGCCCGTGTTTAAGTACAAGAGGCTGATGTGATACACTCCCTTCTGTAGCTCATCTTATCCCTCAGACGCACGTAGGCAGCTTGCAGAGGGAATGGGTTGGGATGTGGGGTGAGAGATGTGTGAGCAGATGGGGAAAAATGGGATCAGATATCAAAACACCAGGATAGGAGTCCCAGCTGAGAAATCTGAACAAAAAGAAGTGTTTCATTAGTTGGAAGGAGATGGTTATGTCTAATCCAATTTGGCAAGGAAGATCCACTTACTTTTCAACATTTCACTAAGGCAGCTTCTGAGGGAGTTGTTCCTGCAGGCCTGTCTCTCCTCTCAGGTTTGTCTTTAATTATGAACCGTAGAAGTGTGGTGCCGGTGCCTTTGGGAAGGCAATACGAGGGATGCTGGAAGGCTCTGTGCTTGTTCACTGAAGCACGAGAGCAAATTCTGTGCACGTTTCAAGGCAGGAGCATGCCTGGTTGGCTGCGTCTGCTTCAAATGCTGCAGTCCTATGATTCGCTCATACAGCCTGCACAAGTGTAGCCTAAACCTTTGCAGCTCCCTCCTTCCCTCCATCCACCAAAGCAGCCTCAGCACCTCTTGAGCCTGAATTTGGTGTTGTTCAAACCAAAAAGCTCAGTGTCTTAGAGCATCCAAGTGAGATCCCAGTGGCACTTTCGGTGCTGGCATATTCACTTTGTTACTGGTGAACATTACTTTTCTTATACCTCTTGGCATCACACTTTGGTTTCTCAGCCCTGCATCACATTAGCAAGGAGCTGTCAGATTGTGCTTAGCTAGAAATATTGAGCACTCCTATTTTGCTGCTAAATTATGGGCCTCTAAGTTTATAGCAGAAATTCTGGTGTTAATCCCTAAATATATGACTTTATACTCCATGATCCTCAATTTTATCCTGCCTATTTTACTCTTAGCCCACCTGTATAATACTCTGATCTTCCTCTGAACTGACACAGTCTTTGAATCTTGTGACATGCTCTGGTTTCATTAGCATGTTTTCATTTTCTTGTGCCAAGGCCATTAATGAAAGTATTAAATAAGATCAGTTCCAAGGTCCCAAGCTTGAAGAAGCCTTAATTGGTTGTGCAGGGTACATTTTGTAGATAAACAAAGGACACAGCACAGATGCTCACGGGAGCAAATCAGCCTAATCCTGGTGACTTTTGTAGAGTTATTCTGGTTATTCAGAGGATGCTGCTTCATTTCAGTCTTTTGTCCTGCACACTGATAGCAAAATAGTCCCTTGTCCTGTGGCCTGAGTAGCTTTATAAGGACAATGAAATATGATTTGGAAGAAGCATGGTTGGATGGGTAATACCAGGACAGAAATACTAGCTTCTTACTGCTGAGTGCATTTTGCAGCAACTTTCTAAGGAAAGAAAAGCGAGAGGGTCTTGTGCAGATGTGGGAAGAGGCGGTGGATACACAAGCTGAATGCTGTGAATAGGCAGATAAGGAGCCTCACAGAAATGCTGTACGTTCTCGGGGGCATAGAGTCAGAAACGCA
The DNA here is from genome assembly GCA_009806455.1 of Tetrax tetrax. Taxonomy (NCBI): domain Eukaryota; kingdom Metazoa; phylum Chordata; class Aves; order Otidiformes; family Otididae; genus Tetrax; species Tetrax tetrax. The sequence continues at coordinate 228,736 of WHYT01014793.1, read as the reverse complement.
TTGTGCTCCTGGCGTGACTCAGACAGCCACTTGTGAAAAACAGATATGTCTTTGTATAAAGCATTAGTCAAGCTTATTGCATGTCTTCTTGTGTATGGAATACTATTACGATGATTCATGTCTACCTTTTGCCTTATTTTATGCAGAGAATTAATCGTGCTTCCGTGGAATGGGAAGGTATTTTCAATGATTTTTTTTTAATAAATAGCAAGGAGTACATAGAGCTAAACATTGAGCACAAAAGCATTATTAAGCATCTGAAAAGCAGCTAGGAGTATTAAAACCCATGAGCTCCAGGAGGGTTATCTGGCCCTCCGTGATCCCCAAGAGCTGCATGCTGTAGCGTATCAGTCCTTTTCCTGCCCTCTGCTGTCTCTCTTCTCTTTATTTTACTGAAGCTCTGGGGAAACACAAAGGAGAAGAGCAAGAAGTTACTTTTCAGCTTACAAGCATTAACCCAGTGCAGATGTCCTTTTGCCTTTTTCTCAGGTTTGGGTCTTCGTTCTCACAGACTCTTTCCAGGCCTAAACAAAGCTGAAGTTACAAGAATGTAATCTTCTCAAATTTTTGCAGGTCCCCTGGGCCTGTTGTATAAAGACAGTGCTTTTCTGGTAACTCAAAGAGAAATTTATTAAGCACGGCATGGATTTTTAGATATCCAGGGAAGAAACAGGAGGGTAGAAGGCTATTAACTGGAAAGAGGCTTCAAGGGGGTGTGTGTGTCTCTGTTGGGAGGGTTGATGGCTGCTTTTGGCATAGGGTGGCAAAGTACACAAGAGGCAAATTAGTAAGTGGGCATCTTTAGGGCTGTCCTCACTTTGAGGGATGTCACTGTGAAGCTTGTGGCCAGCAGGCAAAATCAGAATTTTTTATTTTTTTTTTAAAGAGGGTAAGGACAGAGGAGGAAAAATACATCCCATTCCTCTAGAATACTGTCCCCAAACTAGACACAAGCACAGTCCCTCCCAGTACGAGCACCACCAGAGAGCTGTGCTGGTGCGCAGTCTCCATGCTAAGGGGGAGCACTACTTTTGGCATAAGTTCATTTAATTCCAGCAGATCAGCATGAAGTACACTGCAAAATGACAGGAAAGCTGCAGAGAATTCCTTATAGCAACTGTCAGCATTGCTTTTCTTTGGCAAGTGTCTGCGTAGCCTGAGCTCAGCATTTTCCCTCATAATAATAATTTATGCCGGCTCAAAGCTGAGGGCATCAATTAAACTGTAAGCCAGCAACATGTCTCTAGAAGTTTTCCCTGCCTTGTTCAGTAAGCACTGTTAGAATAAAAGAACTTTTCCTTCCAACTGATGTGGTTTTTCTGTGGATTTATTTGACTGATGTAATGCTTTATCATCTGGGCAGTCAGCTCAGTGGAGGAGGAGGCAACAAGTTTTGCGATGGATGTGGAGGGGTGTTTGGGAAGAATGAAGCGGATTTCTTGTTGTCTGTGATCTTATTTGTTTTGAAGAGAGGTATTTCATGGTCTCTGAACATTTGCATTGTAAGGTATCATCTGCTAATCTTTGGAATGGTTCCTTCCCCAGTCTATGAGGTAAAGCCATGCTCCAGGTGGGATTTAGAGAGAATCAGAGCAGTCAGGTCTTCAGGAATACTGCACAGTAGTAGGCCATGTTACATTTTCTTGATGCCCTGCAGCCTAGCTCTATTTCCTTTCTTTTTATCACGGTGAGGGTCCTAACTACTGTTGTATCCCTCGTTTGCTTTTTCCCTTCACTGAGCACTTGTGAGTGATGTGGTCAAGAGGCAGTCTTCTCAAAAGATCATCAACTCCAGACTTCAGTACACGATTGTGGTGATAAATCAGCTTGCCACCAGCTAGAGTACTGAAGACCAGCACTGGGCTGTTTGCTGGAGCACAAGAAGGTAGCTGACGGCTGCAGCAAAAAAAAAAAAAAAGGGTAGCTGGCAAAATAAGTTGGGATGTCAGCAGAAGAATGTGAGATATTTTCAGAATCTACTGTTGTTCTGAAGGGGTTAGACTCCTCCAACAGCTTACTGAATCTGCCTCTGAACTGGGTTTAAATCTTTGCTAGTTTGCAATAAGCAACATTAGTCGTAGGAGCAAGCCTGGTTAACACCAGTTTACAAGCTCTCCTACAAGGATCCTAGGTAAAGACAAGGATGACGTCCTTCCTTCAGTGGCATTGATCTCTCTCTTGGTTCAGAAGGCCAGAAGGAAGGAGGTGGAAAAGCTTGTACCTCCTTGGCTTGAGCCACATCTGAATGTGCACTATTCCCCTTTTTCGTTCCTCTATCAGTGTTTAAGCTAGTGTTGTACTAGTCCTCAGGCTTAAGCAGCTTTCTGAGTGCACTGGAGAAGGAACTGCCATTCCCAGCTGGACATGGTTATTATTGTTTATTGTGTATTGAGTGTTCATTTCAATGCTATTAAACTCAGAGCAAGTTTGTGAAGAGCTCTATACATAACTCCTGTCTCTCTGACATCCATCCAGCTGGGGTTAGGCATGGAAAAGGGAAGACAAAAAGCCCTCTCCTGGCTCATCCCTTACTGTAGAAGATCGCTTTTGTTCCACTTCCCCACATTCTTTGCATTCCTTTGCAGTTGGGGCTGGGTCCAGAGTGAGAACCAGCCAGACCACGAGCCTCCTGCAAAGCCACAGGCCTGAAGCACAGGAATGAACCTTAGCGAATGCTCACCTGCTGAAGAAGGAGGAGTATGCCGTGTGGACCATCTCGCTCTTTCTACTGAAGGATTAGGGATCTGTGTCTGCAAAGGAGAGGGAGCACTGGGAACAAATATCTTCTGTTCAAATCTGATCCCTTTCATAGACAGGGAGAGGAAAGGTTCCCTCTCCCTGGGAGGGAGATTTGGTCCCTGAACTCAGGACATCATCTTATCTACCTTCCCATGTGAATTCTACCGTTCATGTTCCCATAAATCCATGCAGAAGCTCCCTAGCACACTATGCAAGGAGGATATGAGACACATTTTAAGGTACATTGCAGGCAGTATGCCTTGTACGTACTGTACTGGGCTCACTCCCATTTCGGTTGCAAGCTTTCACTGCCAAATATTTCAGAGTAGCTTGGTTCCTGTTGTAATGCAGGTATACGGATCTGCTCTGAATGATGTTTGCTTTTTCCAAGCATTTGTCCTTTGGAGCATTTGTCCAAAGGAGATACTTCCTTTGTAATGCTCAGCAAAGGACAGCTTGAGAAACCACAGCAACCTGCTCCAAGCCAGCTTCTGAGCTGAGAGGAGGAATATGGCCAAAACACTGCATCCCCACCGTTAGGGAAAATAAAGCTGGGAGTGTTGCTTTATTTCCTGCTCAAAGAAAGCAAAGTGAAACAGAAGCCTCACAGCCATTTGTATCAACCTAATTGAATAGAAAAATGAAGGACATCAAGTAATCTTGACTTTATAGCTGAAATCTAATCTCTGTCAAAGCATTTCTGAGATGTGCATCATGCCTGTTAAAGGCGTAATAGTGCTGGTAACAGAACTTGCACGCTAATTTGTGCTGCCCTTGCCACAAGGTACCCTGGCGATTTTACTTCTGTCTTCATCCTGCATCGTGAGTGGGGCTGAGCCCATGTTAAAACTTGCAGTCTAGTGGAGAAAGTGTGTCTGCCTCACCCGAATGTGTCAGTTAGCTGTTAAGAGACACATAAGCAATTTAAAGGCAGTAATTTAAGGCAGAGTCATGTGTGTTTTCAAGCATTGCTGTGCAACAGGCCGTGATGCCCTGCCCGTAATATCTTTGGGAAGCTCTGATCACTTTGTCATCGTGACTGTACTTGGCCCGTCAGAGAGATTATCCCTGTAGGTAAGTGGTTACTGCTGCATTTGTTTATTTAATGCCTTCCATGCCTCCATCTCAGCCCTTTCCAGAGTTACAGAAGCTGGGGAGGACATTAGAATCTTTCTAATGAAGAAGCATAATACAGAGCTGCATTTGAGCACACAGGAAAGCTTTGCTCACCCTGAGCAAAAGCAGGAGGCTGTTGGGCACAGCCCCTGCTCTCATCAGCTTCCACCATACGGATGTCACTCACGTGCTGCTAATAACCTCCGTCTGGAGAAGGATCATGTTTCTCTCATGGAGTTTTTCAGGCTTTGTCTGATTCATGAATTAGATTTAACCCCTGCTTCAAGCACTGCTTGAGAGCTTGTTAAAACAGAACTTTAAACATCTAAGCTATATTCCAACACTTCTTTTAATTTCTTTTTTTTGCACTTAATGCGGTATCTTGCTTTTGTTTAAAGCCCACTTCCTTGCCTGTGTTTCTGGTGTATGCCCACACAATATTTAAACGATTGAGATTGCTATGTGACACATCATATATTTAAAATAATTAATTTGCAAGCCAAGGACTGGTTTATAACTCACCATTTTATCTGAATTCATTAGGAACTCTGGAGCACTGGTCGAGCCTTAGGCCTGAAACACTGCTCAGCTCCTTTTCACATTTCACAAGTTCAGCTTTTACCCACAGGTCTAAAGTTCCGAAATGTTACAACTACCTTGGTATGAAAAAAAAAAGGAGATTGTGTTAACAGACATCATGCAGTTTAGACTCTTAATTTCTTGTTAAATACCTCAAAAGCATCACTGAATGCTGTGGGAGCTGGGCACTTACTCAGGTGCGCTGGCTGATGGACTCCAACGCCAGGAGGGAAAGCCAAGCCAAGCCAAGCCACAAGCGAAGCACATTTCACCCTCCAGATCCTTTTAGCAGGGTTCTAGGAGGCCCTTTCCTAGGGCACAAGTTGTTGTTTACAACAAAGGAAATATTACAACTAAAACGCAGTCCCCAGGGGGCACTTCTCTGTCTCTGTTAACCGTCGGAAATAAGACACACCTTCCATGTGGCCTGCGAAACTGCTTTCTAACATTCCGCGTGGACCTGAGGTAGGCAGAGATGCCAAAACCATCCCTAAGCTGCTGCTCTATCTCGTAAAAAGCTGCAGCATTTGTTCATGCATGTGAGCTTCCAGACACTGAGATGTAGAAAAGTAATGCAATGCTTTTGAAGATCCCACCAGGCTCCTCGTTCAATCCAAAGGTCACGTATTGCTATGATGTGTTTTGCAATGAGAAAAGCAATCCTTCTTCTTAACGAGTTGGAAGCAGTCCTGCAAGCTGATGTGGATACGCTGCCCTATTTGTAATGTGGATCATTTCCCACCCATCGCAAACTAGAGCTCAGCTTCGTGGAGATGCTGCATGGGCCCTTAAAGCACTTTGGCTTCGGTGGCAGCTGGGGCTGATGGCATCTTGTGAGAGGCTCTCAGAAGTTTGCAGGAGCAGCTTGCAATGGGACAGCAGGTCTCTCTGTTCCTCTGGATTATAAATTGTGTCCTTAAGTTGGTCTCCACATTCAGAGTTGTGTTAACTGAAAAGGTCAATATTTTATCATTGTAGCTGTCTGCTTCTCAGTTTTGAGGACAACTGATATTTCAGAATTGCTGAGCATCCATGGTTCCTGGGCTTCTGGCAGCTCAGTTGGGAGTTTCAATTTCTGTATTTAACTATGATATTCATCCTGCATTTGTTATGCAAGCCATGAAATATATTTTAATAACATTCTTTTGAATAAAAATTTTATTCTTTAATTAAAGGAATTTAATCCTTTAATTAAATCAATTCTTTAATTAAAATTATTTAATAAAATTCTTTGACCTAACAATAGTTCAAGTTAAGTTGCAGTGCTTTTTACACCAAATATTTTGTTCAGAACTTGCTTTTGATAAATATTAAACAATTTGAAGGAAGGAAACATTTTCCATCCCTTCCAAGATCATTGCCACGTTGTCAGGCGTATGAGTAGACTCCAGGGGAATCCTGCACCTTCACTTCTGCAGGCTGCAGGATCCCACCGCCTGCAGCGAGGCTCTGAGCAACATGCTCAGGCCAGGCCAGGCCACAGTACAGCAGCAGAGCCCTCACCTAAAGAAAACATCAAAAATATACCAGTTAAAATATTATTGCAGAATGATGCCGGGCTCTAAGTGCAGAGGCAAGCAAAACAACAGGAAAAACTGGGAAAAGCCTGAGAAGGATTCTCCAAAGGTGGTGGTTTGAAATCTGCCCTTATATAACTTGTTGAAGTCACCAAATATGAACTAGGTCCAGCAAATTCGTTCAATTTTTTATTCTATAAATAGTTTTCCTCTCTCCAGCGGCATGAGTTTAAGGCTTAATAGTGGTTTGGCAGTTTCCAGGGAAAAACCTGACTGGTCTGCCAGTTCCCGGTGAGGGAGGAGCAAAGGGATGGTGAAACACCCTTCGACTCATTCCTGCTGGAGCCTACTGACTTAAGGTTTGAACTTAACCCCTTTGTGGGATCCAATATGTCGGATTATTCGGAAATCATATGAAAGCCCAAACCTCAGCGGAGGCTGCCTTCCCCAGTGCCCTGCCTGCCAGCCTGGCTCAGCGCTGGAGCCTCCGGCGCTCTCCCCATGGGGCTTCAGGACATCCCTGCGGGTTTATGCACACCAATTTCTGCAGGGTTTGTCAAGCAAGGAAAAAGCATGCAGGTTTGGGGTTTTTTTTTTTTTATGATTATCCCTTATGACTTGCTTTTGCGGCTCAGTTCTGTGTTGCTAAGTGGAACTGCAGAGTTAAAAGAGGCAGTACTGGAGCTGCTAAAGAAGCCAGGCAGGAAAGAGAAAACAATGACTTGGATAAAAACCATTCCCGTGAACAGAAACGGATAGCCAGGCTGAGAGGGATGAAGAGGGATCCCAGAGGTGCTGTCTGGGAAGCTGCTTTGGGAAGACTGGAGAGAGGTGGGTGAGCTGACCTGTGAGCGTAGGAACCCTGCAGGAAGGGAGAGAGCTGGGGGCTGCCGGGGTGTGTTGGTGGGAAGCTGGAGACGAAGGGAGGCGGCTGCGAGTGATGCCAGGTGCTCCTGTGACTCCTGAGGATGAGCAAACAGGACTCGCCTGGGCTGGGAACAGAAAGGATACATGTAGGTAAGGGAATATGTTGGGAGAAGTGTATACGTGCCTGGCGGGTTACACCTTGGCCATTTGTCCCTTTGATTTTTGGTGGGAATGAATTAAAAAGATTTATTGGGCGGGAAGTTGCAGATTCATAGCAATGGACTGGTAGAAAGCAAACCTTTTTCTGGGAGTGCTGTAGTAGCTGTAGTTGGTCACAGCTTAGTGTGAGCCTTCACAAACCCTATTGCCCCCCCCAGGAAAGCAGGCACAAGAGCCCCTCTGCTCACTGCTGTGACTCCAGGAGGGAGGACAGTGTATGTGGCCCAGCAGTCACGACAGGACCGAATTCTCATTTATTTCTTACTTCCGTTAGTCTTCAGTTCAAAAATCATACAAACACATTGGAGTCATCCCTGCCTCTGCTGTGGATCCTCCACTGAGAGGAGGCCCTGGAGGGAGGTCCTTGGAGGACCTGCTCAAGTTGCAGACCTGCTTCATGTCGCTGACACAACTGTGGGTGCAAAGCAAGCACACCGAGGGGTCTGTGCCCTGGCCTGGCCCCAAAACACCTCTGTGCACAGCGCGTGCTCTCCTACGCAACAGGGAGAGCCTGCGGGGCTGATGCTCCTTGCACCTCTATTGCAGATGCAGCTAGCCTTTTCCTTTCCGGAATGTACCCCGCTCCAATAAGAAAGGGACCACTATCCTCTCCAGGAGACACTTGAGAGGATCAAACAAGGAGAAACAAACCTCTCAAGATTCTCCTTTTGGGAGTTTTTCATGGCTGCCCCCTGCCATGGCAGGAGTGGAATTTGCCCCTCAGTAAGTCACAACGCCGATGCTCCGAGGCTCATCTCCCACGATTCTGCCTGGGTTTCCTTGTTTCCTTGTGTACTAACAAGGCCCAGGTGATCTACACAACATGCCAGTTGTCCTGGATCTTCTTCCCAGTTCCATAAGTGTTTTGCCATTTAGTTTCAGTCCTCCTGTGCTTTTGCCCTAAGATCTCACCTCCCCTTAATAGTATTTTCTGCTCCAGGGCAAGGCATCATCATGGTCATCTAGCGTTCAGGTCTCTGTCCATGCTATGGGGCACTATACATTGCCTGTGGAAATGGGATTCGTTGGCTTCTCAGCTGGCCCGGATTTTGCCTGTTGCCCCTTGCCCACCATGGACGCTGTGTGTGACCCATGTGCTGTGCAAGGCTGGGCAAGGAGAGAAGGTCTTCTCCAAAGACAGTGTCCTGTATTGCCAGGATGTCATCCTTGGCCAGGCATTTCCACCTCACACAGGAAGTGGAAGCCCTGTTCTTAAATATGTTAAGAGTGAGGTCTTTTCCAGTCATAAAACTTACTGAAATCCTTCACAATTTGCCTTCTCTCATTTTCATTCATTGTGCAGAAAAGAACATTTTATTTTAAGAAGATAAGGAGTATGTATGTTGTTAATTAACAAATGTATTAAATATTTCATCAAGGAAAGTGTTTTAACAGGCGCTCCTGGTTTCATGCGCTATTTACTTACAATCGCTTAGGTGGAAAGTGTCGCTTGAGGGAAAATGGGATATTCTTATGCCAAGACAAAATGTATCTCAGCCCAAGTCATTTCGTTTGCTTGGCCGTGACCCTGATCGAAAGAGGAGAGAAACTGGTTCATAAATTGGCTTTTATATCAGCAGCCTGATGAAAGACCAGAGTCCGCAGACTTTAAAAATTGTGCATGGCACTATTTTGCAGAAGTTGTGCTGTTAATATTAATACCCTGGCCAAATTTTTGTGCAAATAATTAAAAGTTACCATATGGACTGTCCTCTGCATGCAGAATGAAACCTGTTCCTGACAAAGGCAGCGCTGAACTTCACAAGCATTTGGGGTTAGATCCCCACTTGGAGTAAATTGTGTTTGATACATTGACTTCATTGTGTCTGTTTTTGCACAAGTATTGTGCAAGTAACAAGTGATAGAATGAGAGGAAGTAGCCTTAAGTTGTGCCAGGGGAGGTTTTGACTGGATATTAGGAAAAATTTCTTTGCCAAAAGGGTTGTCGGGCATTGGAACAGGCTGCCCAGGGAAGTGGTGGAGTCACCATCCCTGGAGGTGTTTACAAGAGGTGTGGATGTGGCGCTTAGGGATGTGGTTTGGTGGTGGCCAAGGCAGTGCCAGGTTTGTGGTTGTACTCGATGATCTTAGAGGTCTTTTCCAACATAAATGATTCTGATTCTGTGATTCCATTTGATATGTCCATGTGGAAGTTAATGGTGGTTCAGATTGCGTTTAGACAGTTACGTATGATGTAATGTTACGCTATTTACATCTGGAGTACAGTATATAGGAATACAGTACACTCTCTGTAGTCTGATAAATTGCCAGTGAGCTTGTAGGTCTGACACAATGTACCTGTGATCAGGGGCAGCTGAAACAGGGATTGAAAATGAGCTGTTGGGGGAGATGTCATGAAACCAGGCTCAGCATACAGTGCCAGCTCTTCCAACCTTTGGGTGCAGGGGGAAGAAACAGGGACACGTTCTCTCTTTAGTACCTAAAATGACTGCATTAGTGCCTGAAAAAATGAGAAATAAAAAGCAACCTGTTTCTGTATTCCTTTTCCTCCATAAATCAAATGGTATTTTGGGGAGGGTTATAGTCCTATAGCGTAAGTGCTTGACATAAAATAATTTTGTTGGAAATTGTGACTCGAAAAGGAGAGAAAGGAAATTTCTATTCTTTGTTCTTTACAAAAAGTTGTTGCCCTCCTTGGCCATACAGAGAGAATAATTCAGACACAATGGGCTTATTCCCTTCTCACACGCAGCAGCACAAATCAGTAACTCGACCAGAGTCAGAACTCATCTGCATGGGAAGTCAGACCACTGTAATTATAGATACATTGCTGCAGTTATGCCATATAATCTCCCATGTGGATCCTCTTATTACAGGATAAAGAGTAACTTTTTTTTTCAGCTTCGTTTAAACTACCTCTCAAGAAACATCAACTATGTTGAAAATGGCCATGGTTCATATTGGAAGAGAAATGCTCACATGGGGAATTAGGTTGCCAGCATGATTAATTAAATTCACACCTTCCTTTATACTGGTGTAATTCCCCTTATCCGTGGTAAGTGTCAGGTTCAAGGCAATGTTAATCCCTCTCACCACCTTTTCAAACTTCTGTTGAGAGTCTGCTACTAATGAGCCGTCCAAACAGAGAACCTTATTTCTGTCATTTTAACAGGAAGATCCTTTCTGCTACCACACCTGGCTGGGCAAAGCCAGAAGTCTCCTGTGTAATCGTGTCCCTCAGACCTCAAAGCAGTGGACTGAATCCAGTAAACATTACTGTTCCCAGTTTTACATGCTTTTTTATTTGTGCTTGGTACAAAAAGCATGAAATCTTGGCCCCACTGACACCAATGACATAAATTGGAGAGGGTTGGAGCGGGACAAGTTTTTGCCCAGAGACCACAGAGCCGTTCTCCAGGGGTTACCTTTGTCTCAGTTCCCAGCCCTGGGCTCACTCTATCAAGCAACGGTTGTCTTCTAAAAGAATTAGTGAATTCAGTAAATGTTCCTCCATGAGACAGGTCAGTTTATCAGCTCCGATTTCTATAGGATGTAACTGTGTGCACAGAAACTTGCTCAAGTCTCTGCACAAAGGCTGAGCTCGAGCTGGTAATAAAGTAATTTTCAGCCACGGGGCCACTTCTCCTGGTTGGTTGTCATGACTTGCTACACCTTAGAAGCCAGAATGATCCCCCTTCCATTTCTCAGTATAACTGGCAAAAAAGATGCCATATTGTCAATATGTTAAACATTCAACGCCAGTGTGCAGAGATGATTCCAACTCAGAAATGGTGCCAAATGTGCCGATCACAGCTCAGTGGGGCACTGATGTATAAAGTCAGGGTGGGATCAGGCTTGGGTTTTGTCTCTCTCCCAACACAGCTTTCTCTCACCTGAAACCACAGAAGGGGAGGCAAGCTGACACGTATTCCTTGGATCCCTCCCAAAGCACAGCTCCATGTTTGTATGTGATAGCTACAGAGCAGTTTCCTGTACAAGAAGATGCCATTCCAGCTTTCATCCAGACCATAATGGTTTCTGTGATCAGACTTGCTCCTCTTTCTCAGCCTCTAGCAAGCTTAAAACCCCGTAACTCTGCAAATAGAGCCCAAAGGTCTTGCTGCATGAGAGCTGATCTGTAAATACGATGATGAATATTTATGGTGCAACTCGGGTTCTTTCTTTAGCTGTGATTTTTCGGGGATTAGCTCAACATTGTGCAACCAGCTCTGCAAGTCCTAGGAGTGTGTCCCTTTCTGCTCCAAACTCACATGAACTATTTTGACCCTGTCTTCACTGATAACAACACACAGTAGGGATGGGGAAGGTACACACCTGGAGCAGGAACATGCCACACTCTTCCCGGAGAGGAGGAAGAGCATCACAGTTGGTGGATGTCAATCACCTCTGCTCATTACTGCATGGATGGATGATATACAGAAATGGACAATAATGAGCCTTTCCCTACAGTTTGTGTCTGTTCCTTTTCCCTTGAGGGATTTTTACATATTACACCTGCTTCTTCAGTACTTTGAAATAATTTTATTGACCTGATGCGTTTGGTATGCAGAGGTGATACTGCTCATCTGGGTCACTCCCATGGGATGAGATACACCACGAATGGCTCCCCTCCGTGTTGGGGCGGTGGCGGTAGTGGCGGATCTCCCCTGCAGAAGTGGTGATCCAGAGACAGCACAGCTGATCATGGGGGCTGTTCATCCTTCCAGACCTCACTCCTGCAGGAGGCCACTACACTTTCCTATTCTTTGTTAAATTGGTTAACCCCATTTCTCCAGGCTTTCTTTATGCTTTCTTCTCTGTACATCCTGTGGGCAAATGCCAGAGGCTGGCTCTGCTGGTTAACGGGGGCACAGATCAGCAAATCAAATTTTCCTTCGTACACTGCGTGTGAGCATCTCCCCTGTGCAGTAAGTCCTCCCTGCCCTCTCCACAGGGTGTAGGCTCCACCATGCCTGTGGGAGCTTTGGCCAGTGGCAGCTCCATGTGTCACATTGGTCTGTGCCAGCGCTGGGTCCCTTTTCCCCTGGGGGTGCCCGTGCTGCCTCTGCTTCCTGTAAGCACCTGCCTCCTCCTGCCTATGCCTGCATCCCTCTACATCCTTCTGCATCTCTCTGCATCCCTCTGTGTCCCCCTACACATCTGGGTGGCCAGAGCAAGGTGTCAGGCCAGCAAGCAGCCTCCTGTTCCTCCTGCTCCCCTCACTGGGAAGCAGCCAAATCTGACGAAGCAAGGCTTGCTGGAGGTTGTGCCCACTCTATTTGCTCAGAGGCCATGTGCACAGTGTGCCCCACGTATTTTTAAAAATTATGTTGCCTCTGGCTCAAGTGCCATTCACCTGGAATAGACAGGTTTTCCCCCCACACAGCAGTGTACTTACAGCCCTGCTAGAGCTAGCACAGAGAGCAGGCATCTGGGGGGCAAGGCCAGGTGCTCAGACAGACCACCAAAGCATTAAGATGACATCATCTACCTGGACTTGTGCAAAGCATTTGACACCGTCCCGCACGACATCCTTCTCTTTGAACTGGAGAGACATGGATTTGATGGATATCCGCTTGGTCGATAGGGAATTGGCTGGATGGCCGCACTCAGAGAGTGGTGGTCAACGGCTCAATGTCCAAGTGGAGACCGGTCACCAGTGGCGTCCCTCAGGGGTCCGTGTTGGGCCCGGCCCTGTTCAACATCTTTGTCGGCGACATGGACAGTGGGATAGAGTGCACCCTCAGCAAGTTTGCTGATGACACCAAACTGTGTGGTGCCATCGACACGCTGGAAGGGAGGGATGCCATCCAGAGGGACCTGGACAGGCTGGAGAGGCAAACCTCATGAAGTTCAACAAGGCCAAGTGCAAGGTCCTGCACATGGGTTGGGGCAATCCCAAGCACAAATATAGGCTGGAGAATGGATCGAAGGCAGCCCTGAGGAGAAGGACTTGAGAGCAATGTTGGTGGATGAGAAGTTCAACTTGAGCCAGCAATGTGCGCTTGCAACTCAGAAAGCCAACCGCATCCTGGGCTGCATCAAAAGAAGCGTGGCCAAGAGATCAAAGGAGGTGATTCTGCCCCTCTACTCTGCTCTCATGAGGCCCCAGCTGGAGTACTGTGTCCAGTTCTGGAACCCCCAGCATAAGAAGGATGTTGACCTGGTGGAGCGAGTCCAGAGGAGGGCCACAAAGGCTGAGAGAGTTGGGGCTGTTCAGCCGGGAGAAGAGAAGGCTCCTGGGAGACCTTATAGCAGCCTTCCAATACCTAGAGTGTACTTGTAAGAAAGACGGAGAGAGACTTCTGACAAGGGCATGTAGTGATAGGAAGAGGGGTAATGGCTTTAAACTGGAAGAGGGTAGGTTTCAATTAGATCTAAGGAAGAAATTCTTCACTCTGAGGGTGGTGATGCACTGGAACAGGTTTCCCAGAGAAGCTGTGGATGTCCCATCCCTGGAAATGTTCAAGGCCAGGTTGGATGAGGCTTTGAGCGACCTGGTCTAGCAGTAGGTGGCCCTGCCCATGGCAGGGGGGTGCAACTAGATGATCTTTAAGATCCCTTCCATCCCAAGCCATTCCATGATTCTAAGTTTTATTTATTTTTTAAGTGTAATTTTTATATTATATTCTATTATATATTTTAAAACATATTTATATTTCAGATTACTCCTAGCCCTCCTTCCCTCTGTCTGTAAGCAGTCCTCTCTGGCTGGAAGCAGCCCCAGCAGCAGTATCTGTGGAGAGGTGCCCCTGTCCTAGGGACTGCAGAGCATGCCGGTGGCCTCGTGACAAATCAGTCTTTATCTGCTCTCCCAAAGCTGACAAAACCAGACTTAAAGTTAGAAAGTGAGCATAAACTCAGCATTATCTGATCCTACAAAGTCTACAAAAATGTAATTATGTATGGGTGTCAGATCTAGATTGTATACATACCAGTGGTTTATCTGGTATTGCACAGATCTGATGTTGATGATCACAGAACCGCAGCCAGAAGTTCTCATAAAGAAATGGTCTTCACCAGGACTGATTGTGCCAGTGCTGTTCTGTGATATGAAGGTCAACCAAGAGAAGGATGTCACTTTTGACACCTCAGAGGTCTGAATGAGTTTTTCAGAAGTTTCCCATCACTGTGAACAGTAATTTTATCTCTGTGAGCACTGTCACCATTGCATTCCTTATGTACAGCTGCTGTTTGCCACCACTGCTTTCAAAAGAGGTTGATTTTGATACAAATTTCTGAGGATGC
>WHYT01014793.1:189129-203448 GCA_009806455.1 Tetrax tetrax | reverse complement strand
CAAGTCCTAGGAGTGTGTCCCTTTCTGCTCCAAACTCACATGAACTATTTTGACCCTGTCTTCACTGATAACAACACACAGTAGGGATGGGGAAGGTACACACCTGGAGCAGGAACATGCCACACTCTTCCCGGAGAGGAGGAAGAGCATCACAGTTGGTGGATGTCAATCACCTCTGCTCATTACTGCATGGATGGATGATATACAGAAATGGACAATAATGAGCCTTTCCCTACAGTTTGTGTCTGTTCCTTTTCCCTTGGAAGCAGCCCCAGCAGCAGTATCTGTGGAGAGGTGCCCCTGTCCTAGGGACTGCAGAGCATGCCGGTGGCCTCGTGACAAATCAGTCTTTATCTGCTCTCCCAAAGCTGACAAAACCAGACTTAAAGTTAGAAAGTGAGCATAAACTCAGCATTATCTGATCCTACAAAGTCTACAAAAATCTAATTATGTATGGGTGTCAGATCTAGATTGTATACATACCAGTGGTTTATCTGTCATTGCACAGATCTGATGTTGACGATCACAGAACCGCAGCCAGAAGTTCTCATAAAGAAATGGTCTTCAGCAGGACTGATTGTGCCAGTGCTGTTCTGTGATATGAAGGTCAACCAAGAGAAGGATGTCACTTTTGACACCTCAGAGGTCTGAATGAGTTTTTCAGAAGTTGCCCATCACTGTGAACAGTAATTTTATCTCTGTGAGCACTGTCACCATTGCATTCCTTATGTACAGCTGCTGTTTGCCACCACTGCTTTCAAAAGAGGTTGATTTTGATACAAATTTCTGAGGATGCATGTTCCCATAGACATAAGTCTTCCAGCACAAAAAAAAAGCAGCAGTTTTTCAAAAAGGGCTCGTCTTGAGTAAAGTAGGTAGCGTAGTGGGCTCACAGAAGATGCAGTGTGGGGTGCCAGTGGTCTGTGAAATACCTGCACCCTCCCCAGACTGTTCAGAAATCACTTGTTTGGTTTTATCAGAACACTAAAGAAACTGAAGTAACACTCACCAGCCTTTAAACTCTGATTTAAGTGGAGAAACGTGCTGGAAAGGCTGTGAAATTCCACATCTAGCTTTATAATAGAAACACCCACATGGACTCGAGAGCAGTGGTACTTGCTTGTCTGAAGGCTTCAGATTTCTTATGCATGCTGTGACATTTCCCTTCCGTCTAATGGCATTAATCCTACACCAGGATTGCCTTGGCTTGTTGCTGGGACGCTCTTCTGCCCAGGCTTTTGCTACAGTTGAACAAATGAATACTTTCTGGTATGCTAAACTTGCCATTTGGGTATTATTTTTGCTACGAGGTTTTCTTTTTTCTTGAATTCCAGCACCACTTTTCTCTCTCTCCCTCTCTTTTGTGTGTTACTTTCTGCGTGAGCCCATCTGCATTTAGTCGGATGAGTGGGAACTGTGGGCACGCAACAGTACATGATCCCTTCTATTACATAATTAAATTGCCATAATGTATATGACTTAGGAATATGTCTGAACAAGTTGCTATGAATCATACATTTTTCAGCCTGAAACTGCCCTATTTAGCTTTTGTTAACCATTTCACTGTTCCTGCATTTTGAAGAAAAGCTTCCCTTTGCTTCAGCTGCAAAGGCAAAAAGACGGGAAGGGTGAAGCACATTTCCATCTCAGTTATTCTAGTGAAATACAAACATGAGGTAAATTACGCCACGTGCAGCTGAGATCAGAATCTGGCACAGTGTCTCTGCACCCCGTGACAAGAAGTTTCTGCAGTCCCAACCTACTGAACTATCATTATCAGCAAGCAAGTAGATGGGTAATTGTTGTTGTTCAACATCTCAAATATTTTTTGGGCACAGATCTGCAGGGCAAGTAGATACTTTTTTAAAAAAATTGGTCCTTAAATCTGTTGTTTTCTTCTCCTACCAGTTGCTGTTTGATTAAAACAAAAAATCCTGTTCTGAACAAATACCTCCTTGTCTTTAACAGGATCCTGCTCTGCGCAAAATCCATCTTGTCTTTATCAGGAGCTCTGTCTGATGAGACAGTGAGGATCCTGCCAAAACATGGGAGAGATTTGGCTAGAATGAAATGCAAAAAGTCAGTGGTAAAGGGAAAAAAGGCCAACGTCTGCTTATTTACTCTGTGTAAAGCTTTATCTCCACTGGAGTTAATTTAGCTTTCACCACGCAGTTCAGAGCGGAGCTTGGCACTCGAGTCCTGAGGTTTTCCAGTCCGGTTCAAGTTTACAATAAGTAGACGGGGTAGCCGAATCGGTGCGTCTGGAGAGCAGAAGCAGGGGTGAGTCACAAGCGACATGTACTGCTTGATTAAAGAAGCCTGCCTGGCTAACAGTCCCTGCCACAGCACCGTTTGGGGAGGCAGCGGGTCCAGTCCTGGCCCTGGCACCATCCCTGGGCAGGGTCCCATGTCGGGAGGCCGACCAGCAAGTAGATCGCTTGTTGGGATCGTCTGTCCTGCGGGTCTCAGTGGGGTCTCGCTGGTTCTCCCCCAAAAGTCAGTATCAACAGAAAACCGGAGTTTCAGACTGGAGACTCGCTTTATGTAGATTTTGGTGATTCACACTCCTTCCTTTGTTTCTGCGCTATTTCTGCTGCGTCAGCCTCAGCACAGTGGTTGCATCTAAGGGACATCTTATTACCATGCGGAATTTTATATGGAAGGAATAATCGAACCTCTGCAATGTATTTTAGAGTCAGGCTTGCAAAAACTCTGGTGTAGTGAAGGGACCGACTGCTGTGCCTTGTACAGGGGCAAGGTATTGCATGCACGTATTTTGATGAGAATTTAATGTTCTATGTCTTGCCAAACGTTCTGATGGCACAGCTTGCATGGCTCCGGCCCCTTTCTCCACGTTGCAGCATGGAGCCTGCATGACATGAATAGCAGATGCCATGCTACTTCTCCTGGTTTCACAAAGCAGAAAGAAGCAGCAGTTTGGAAGGGGAGGGGAGTCTTTGTCATGCAGATTAAAGCGCTTACATTCATACATGCAGAGACTTTCTTGGCACAGTCTGCGATCTTTCTGCAGCTTTTCCTCTTCGATTAGCAGATTCAAAAATGTTATTTCTATTCCCTTCTTACTATAGGTGTCTAGCATGAGCTTACATTTCATTCAGAGACTACATTCAGAAACTGCACAAAGATACTCTTTATAAATTATTTACTAGAGAGCACAACTAGAAAAATATAGATGGTGTGAAAAAGAGTGATCACCCTTTGCTGACAGTGGTTATGACAATATGTTCCTCTTGTACAACATACAGTTGCAATCTCAGGGTTGTAGGGCACCTTGTAAATGTTAAGTACAAATGTAATGTCTTGACTTTCAGACTGTCTTTACCAGATAATAAAAATATAAAATGTTCTTACCCTGCATAGCAAGCTCAAGCTGTCCACCTGTGTGTAAAATGCTAATGGCGTTAAGGCAGGGCTGTACCCACCCTAAGGCAGCTGAAATGAAAGGAAGTCTCTGCTGGAAGCTGGTGATGGGAATGGCTTTCTGCAGGTACACAGAAGTAAATGTGACCTCTATCTTGCCTCCCAGGGATTTTCCATTTTTACATAGCTGTTTGGACATACGTGCTGCAAGATTCCCTGACACTCATTGACTTTAGCCAAAGCTGAGTGTGCTCATCACTTCTGAACCCGTCGAGCTTTGAGGAGCAAAATTTCAGAGGCAGTCAAGCATCCTAAAGGTTAAGCACCTCGAGGATGATAAATACTACAGAAAATCTGGCAGAATATGACTCTGCAGGTCAGTGGTACAAGCAGGAGGACAGCTCTGGAGATGAGTCCTGCTTCCCAGTCCCACGCTCAGCCCACGCAGCAACTCTGTCACTCAGTGTCCCACTGCAATAGTGATTGCTTAGACATTTACTCCATACAGCGATGTCCCTTGAGAACTGTAACACATTAAAAATGCAGGGGAGTTGTCTAAGTTATTTCTTCTGTACAGCTTTTTCAAGCTATTTCAAAAATGAGACCTTTATGTAATTCCAATGTATACAAAATCATACAAACTACTGTAATAAAATAATAAAACCGACCCTACACGAACTATGTTCATATGCATCAGCAAAGCCTGCTACACGCTATCGTTTGAACATAAGAATCTGTTACAGGTTTGTCTCTGTGGGTATAACAATAAAGAAAATTCCTAGCACCTATTCTTGGAAAACATTGTTAAATTATTTTTGTTCATATTTTCTGATAACTTCTCCAGTGGAAATTATGCAAATAGCTGTCAAGGAGTGCTCCAGATCTCCAACCTCATGAACTTAAAAAACAAAAGCATTCAGCATCTTTGCTTTGATTCCTACTGCAGGCTTTTCACCCTGATAGGCCAGACACCAACTTTCTGGATGTTGCCTAAACCACTTTTTCTTAGGAAATTCATTGATCTCCATCTCATACTAGTCACCTCGAGTTACCCATCAGTTTAGAGCAAGAAGTACTGAGCAAAGAAGTCATGCTTTACTTTTTGCAGAGATGAAGAACCACTCAGTGATGTCATATTTTCTTTATTAAAGCACAAAACACTATGTAACTCTTTTCAGGGGAGTTTATCTGGATTTATCTGGATCTTTACAGTTCAGGGGGGAATAAATGAGAAGTAACTACAGAAACTAAGAGCCATGATTTTCCCTACGATGTATTTTTCAATTTTTAGAGCATTGAATTGCCTACTGAAAAAGGATTTGAGCAAGATGTGGAAGTAGGTGCAGTTGAAAAATTATGGCACCTGGTTAAGCGCCCAAATCCTGAAGTCAGATGGTTGCTCTCAAATGTAGCACCTGACTTCTGTAATCGGTAACAGGAGAGCAAGCAGCCAAGTACCCCAAAATTAGACAACTGGTCCAGATCACTGTCAGCTTCAAATCTCTTCTTAGAAAACTGAAATTACACTGAAGGCATTTGTAGTCAACATTTTATTCCAGTCAAATGTTTCTTTAATTATTTCAAAGTGTGTCTTTCTATTTTTATCGCTACTGATCAACCAAAACAAATCAATTTCTGTGTTAAATTAAAGAATTTCCCATTGAATTGAATTAGTTTTTAGCAAGACTCTAATTTTATCTCCCAATACAGCTGAAACACCTGCCTCGTAACAGATAATAGTTCCTTTTGCTTCATATGCACAGATGTCCTGGAATGCAAGAGGATAAGGATTTGGGGGGATTTATCTTGTAGGTTCAAATAACAGTTCCTTTACTGAGCATTTGTGGGGTTTTCTTAATTAATGGAAAGAAAAGTAAGTCAAGAGAACATTATTTTATATTACAGGTGAGGGATCTAATCCAAACTCCATGAAAGGCAAAGCTTTTTCCTCTGCTTTGGGTGAGCTTTGGAGCAAGTGACAAGCTATTCCCTGCAAAACGCAGTGTTTTATGAAGGCAGTCCCCACCCCAGAACTTGATTTGGTGCTGGAGCTGCCTGCTGCATCCATACCCCAAACTGTTCTGCCGACGATATCTCTCCATGGATGGGGATCGTGATCCTGTTGCCATTTACATCTCCAGGCTGTAGCTGGGAACTGCTGGGTTGAGTTGGGAAATCTGTGATAACAGCGGGCATCCTTCCCCAGAGGGACCGGTACCCGCAGCACGATGGTGGGGAGGGCTGGAGCAGGCAGCTGGTGCCCTAAGGACGTGGACATCCTCGGCAGGCAGCACACAGCGGGTCTGACAACTAAACAAATGGACAGTTATGCAGTTGCATGTGGTTTCAAGGCATGTTCTTTCACGCAAATTTTTTAATAACCTAATTTGCTTACTTGAAACTAACTTACTAACAGCCATCAACAGTCTTTAAAAACAAATATGAATTTTGTGCTGCTGAAAGGCAGCCCCGGTGACTGAAGTTCTTGCTCCTGCTTCAGGGGATGATCAGCAAGAAACCCTCCCCACGCACGGCTGGCAGCCTGCCTCATCTCTGGGCAGCAGGAGAGCTGCCTTTGAAGTATGAGGACAAGTTACTTGGAAAGAGTGCGGGACTACTCAGAGTCTCATCTCGCTCCAGGTTTATTGCACAGGCAGTGGACTGGAAAGACTGCTAATGCCGAGCGAATGTGCTGGGATCGTGCGGCTGATCTGCAGGCTCTGAGGCTTGTCTGCACCACGCTGGGATGCTCAGGTCCTTGTTAAGTGCTGTGTTACGGTTTCTAAAGTGAATTTTATTCCCTAGAAAAGGAAATTTATTAACTCTAAAGCTGATCATGGTTTAGACTGAAGAAAGGCCTCCACTCCTCAGGTTGTGAAGCTCTCTTGTATGACACATTCAGTCCATGACAGGTTTTCTCCTGCAGACTGTGTGCCTAAAAGCAAGCAATAGATCCACAGCTTTCACCCTTCTCTGAAAAGCAGACCCTATAAAAGGTTTACGAGTAGTTGTGAACCAGCACAGGAATGCCAGACGTGGGAATGGCTGAGTCCTGCCTCTGCTCAGACACTGGGACTTCTGGTGAAATTCTCCTGTTTGGGTCACTTGCAGGCTGCAAATCTGGCATTTTCTTGTGAGTAAATGATGAAGTAAATCCCCACATGTGGTCTGATCTCTAGACAAGGTTCATAAAGTAATAATAAATTTTCTGTGAGCTCTTCTGAAGGTTTTCTCTACAGCAGTGCAAAGCCTTTCCCTCTGCAGATTCCCTCATCGGTTCCTGCTCTCCAGCTGGGTCTGTGGGCTGGTCCCCTCGTGACTCCCTTTTCTAGCATTTCAGTTATTTTATCTCCTCAATGAGCAAGAGCTGTCTGCCTCTCCTTCCTTATCAGAGACCACGAAAATGCCCATGAGGATGGAGAGCAGGGCTCAGAGTGCCAGACAGCCGGTCTGTAAGCAGGGAGCCCTCCTATACCTACCCTGGAGGAGAAGGGCTCTTCCCCTTGGCGCCGGCTGAGGAAGGCAGGACATAAGCGAGTCTGCATGGTGATGCTTAAGGGATTCAATTCCCTCTGATTTGCTTCTCAGGGTGACTGGCAGTGGTATCTAAAGAGATGCAACGTGCAATTAAATCTTGTGTCCAACTGAAAAATAATGTCTACCCACAAAACTGAAAGCAGAGACAACCTTTCTTCAGACTCTCTAGTTGCAACTGTCTTCAGAAAAGCAGAAAGGAAAGAAAAATCATATTGTTGTTGTTGTTTTTTTTCTTTAATGGATGTCCTCCATTAAAGGACATTATCACAACAGTGATTTGGCAGTGGAGATGAGCTGAAGCTGAAAGACCAGATGCTCAGGTGGTGTAAAATGCCTTTAGCTTCTTGGAAATCTGTGGGGCTTCATTGCTTTACCCTTTACGATCTGATTCATAAGCACTGACTCCTTATCTCCTGTTTCTAACTGCTAAAATAACTTTTTCTCTTAAATAACACTTCTAGGGTCTTATAAAAGAACTTTCACTAGATTAAACAAACAGAAAAATAAAACCAGATTTAACTCTCTGACTTACCCTAATTCAGTTTTTGGGCAGTTTACTTTGAGGAAATGATACGGCATGAAACGGGGAGAAGCTGGAAGATAAAAACCCAGCTGAATCACATAAATAGACCTTTTTTACTTAAAAAAAAAAAAAAACCCACCACCAACATTTTTGTTTCTAAAAAGCAATTGTATGATACAAACTCCTCTCATTCGCTGGTATGGCAGCCCTGAGGTGAAAGCTTACCTAATGCATTGGGTTTTTTCCCAGACCACGTCTGTCACATCCCATCAGTGCTGTGAGGTGCTTCCCATCCCCTTCTCCACCTGGTTTGGCTGTAGTCGTTGGCTCATGGGGGAGGAGGTGGAAGCTCTCCAAGCCTGACAGCACTGTGCCTTGCTCACTGCTGACCCCTTGCCCAATGGCCACAACATCTCCTTTGGACTCTTCATCACAGACCTGGGCATTCTTGTAGACTATTCCCTTCTGTCTTGTGTTTGCTTGATATTCCCTGCTTTTTTTTTTCCTCAGTGTCTCAGGTGAGGTTAGAGGACTGGCTGCAATGGTCCTCAGCACTGCCTGTATTGTGGGTGGGAGATCCCATCACATGGAGCAGGCCAGTCGCTCTCATACTCTGTGTTATCACCTCATGCACAGTTCTGCTATCAACTTTCTTGCCTCATTGCCTTACCCCTACATTATCCTTGCCTTCAGCAAAACTTGGCTGGGGTAGGATGCTATGCCAGACCATCCCTTTAAAATGCGTATGGCAACACTTCGAAAAAATGTAACAGAAAGAGATAAACAGATTTCATACCCCAATTTTTCCTAAGAATCTGGTAAGCAAACCTAGACTTGAGGGTCTCAGCATGCCTTGCACAGTTTGGAGTGGATGTAATAACACAGATAGTACTTGTGCAAGTGCAGGCAACCACTTCTGGACTGGATGACTTCTTTCAACGTCAACTGTTCCACAAACCTGCACTGAGAGTCTGGCGCCATGCAGTTGCAGAAATGCAATTGCAACCTCCATGTAGCAAGCACTGGCAGAGGGTTTGATGTTCCATCAGGGTGAATAAAGTGGCTGTGCTGAGGACGGGGCACAGTCTCTGTGGCAGGCAGGCTCCCAATTTCTGACGGTGTTGCACGGCAAGCTGACACCTACCTTGCATAGTACAGAGACTTCGGTTTGCCCTTCCCCTCACCCTGGTTTGAGATGTGAGGGATTGTTTTTTCCCTCCCTATGTACAGGTGATGTCATTGCAACCACCATGACATCATCTTCCGGGAGAGCCGCTGATGCGCAGGGGAAAGAGGAGCGAGGCTTGCTCGTGCCGTACCCACCCAAGCGGGTTTGCTGCCGGCAATTCTTGGGAGCGCTGACGCAGAGTGAAAATGTCAGCAGTCCTCATAAACATTTGATACAGCAGTTTTTAAACTTCACCGTTCTGAAAGCAAAGATCAAAAAGGAATTGAACCTACTGGCAGATGAAATGATAAGGCTTGAGCAAACTGAATTTGCACGTTGTCAGATTTATTTCTATGGTATTTTTAATTGAAGACTAAGTAAATAAATAAATAAAGAAGATTTCATATAATTGCTGGCCAATGCTCAAAAAAAATCTTGGCTTTTGGCCCTGGAAAACCATCTGTCTTATACCTAGCAGGAGTTTGCACCTAAGTAATCTTTTTCCTCTTTTTTTTTTTTGTCTGCTTATAGTATGAGTTACTCCTTACCCTGGATTTCCTCCATCTCTGCCTCTTGTGAGGCTGAGCCAGTCGCATATGTTAGGTTTCAGCAGGCAGCAGGCTCCCTGCCCAGGTAGCAGATTTAACAAAAATTCTCTCTTTTCCCATCCAAGCAAACCAGTTATCATCCCGTGTGCATGCAGGACAGGCCAAGAGCTGTCTCATCAGTGATGGGCCCCTGGCTAAGGGCTGCCAGCGACAGTGGTGCATTCATTTGTGAGTGTCCTGTCCTGCCTGGGTCCTGAGGACTGACTGTGCTTGCTGACATCTTTATGAACATCCCCTTCATTTCTATTTCCTACCTCAATATACTGTCCTTGTTGTCACAGAAAATGAGGCAAGCTATTAGTACCACAACTGAACTGTAAACTGCATATGTATATATACGTGTACAACTAGAAACACCACAACCCTCAAATTTCTTTTTTTCCCCAGATTTTTCTGATTTTTCTCTTCTCCAGAACTGCCCCAGTCCTGTAAAGAAAGAGTTTCTTCCTCAGGAATTTAAGAGGTGAAGCTCAAAATTCATTGTATTGAGTTGATTGATTTTAGCCTGCCGGGTTTGCACATTGTTTGCCTTCCTTTGGTTTTTAAGATAGAACACCAGGAGTTGCTCTAGTAAAGGATATGTCCTTGGCACCAGGATAGCAGTTGCTACAATGAGATGTTCCCTGCTGGAAGAGGAGGAATTACCTCCCTCGTTGTAGGTGCTCTGGGGCAGGGAGAGAGCTGGAACAACTCTGTGGGCTAAAAGCCACAAGGCAATAATAATAACAAAAAAAAAGGTGGGTGTGAGGGTTTTGTTTATTTCTAATGTCATTATTTATGAAGATGAATGGTTAGGAACACACGGCCCATATGTGCTCTGTTTGCAGGCACGTGGTGGTAGGAGGCTGGTCAGGAAGGTAGCCTTGCTGGGAGATGGGACGGTGACCCAAGTCCTTACACCCAGGCTCATCAATCCCATGGGTGTTTACAGGCCTGCATACTACCCCTGCTCTGTCCATGGCAGTAACTCCCAAGCATCACGGGGCATGTGGTGCCACATGGGAGGGACAGCAAAGTCAGGAACTTACCAACTGTTGTGTAGATGAACCCTGGTCTTACCTCTCCCATCCCACAAGATGTTGTGTCAATCATCTAAGGAGCTCTACTCAGAGTCTTTACTATTACTGCAGTTGTAACAACTACCCTAAAATAAGACTAAGTAAAGCCATGCCACTGTGATCTCATCTAAAGTTGGACTGTTAGTTCTTGCCAAAGTGTTTGACTCAAGGCTGACAGTATTCCCTGTGGCAGCCTGACAGAGTGACTCCAGTGTAAGGGTTGTCCAGCTCAGTGTCACTGTAACGTTTCCAATTCTTTAACCCAATTAAAAACATTAAGTACTGAAGACACTGTCCAGTCATAATCCAGTCCAGCCATAACAAAACTCAGGTAGCTGGCTCATAAAACTGCAGTTCAGAGGTCAGAAAGGCTCATCAGAAACAAATTAAGGGTGTGAGAAGAGATGGGTAGAAGAAAAGATGGAAACTAAGTAATGAAATGTAAACTGCAAGAATGATTTCTACTTTCTATCAGGCCTTCAAGATGGGAAAGGATGCTGTGGTACCTGTGGGAGGGACCTCTGGAGAGGTCTGTACACAGATACCCAAAGCACTAATAAAGTGTGCAAGGGAATGGAGGCCATTTGGAAATCTGTATAATTTTGATGGAGCAGAGAACATCTTTTCTCTGGCCGTGTGCTTTATCACACTATCTCAGTTTAGTTATCCTTGAACAGACTGATCTTTTACAAATATGCTTGATATTCAAATTATTTGGCCAATGGCTGAGTAAATACATGTCCTTGTAGAATCTGGTTATCTTTTCCAAGATAATCCATTGTTCATGCTGCAGGAAGGGTCACTTTGCTCATATAATGTGATTTTTGCTCTCTGAGCATACAACACCCAATTTCTTCAAGCATTTCAGTCTGGCCAAGCAGCAGTTTCCTGCAAGCTGTGTGATGAATGTCTACCTCCAGAAGTATTTATGATGCTTTTCCTACAGATGCGTTAGCAAAAATTTAATTTGTAGAAACATTAATCGAAAGTGAACAAAATGTTTTGTGTTTCATCTAAGCACCAAAAGATGGAAGTGGGATAAGATCTAAGCATTATATACCAGTCAAAGCTGTATAAGCTCTCTTTTAGTGCAAAACAAAGCATTGGTGACTGTGTGGTTGTGGTTCCTCTGAGCTCAGCCCTACCGCGGCAGCCCGAGAGCTCCCGCAGAGCAGAGCTACAGCACAGCTGTGTCGTCTGGTGAACAACACTGCAGCTCTTTCATCAGACTCACCGACCTGATCAAAGTCAGTCTTTTTGGTGGCCCCTTATAACAAGACAGATAGAATGGCTTTAATATTTATTCCAACATTCCTTTTCAGTCCAGAAAGTAGATAATGTCTGTACCCAGTAACACTATTCAGATTTAAAGACTAGCCTCAAGGCATTTGTGAACTTAGGCATACAAAGGAGAAGGTTTAGTCCTGGAAAATATCACTATTACAGTACAGAAGACTGACACTAAAATGCGGTCTCCTCCAAATGAAAGAGGGTAGTGCTTCTCCATGTTCAGGGTAAGGAAGGAGGAAAAGACTCAGTCCCACTTCATTATATGACCTGGAACAAGCAATCCAATTGCTTTTTGGGTGAAGATGTCCTGTCAGTTCTCTTCTGTGGAAATCTGTACGTCTCTCCATTTCCACACTTGGATAGAAAGAAGAATCCAACCGACTTTGGTTTTCCACATCTTTGAAATGAAGATACGGTTGCACTAGGTCAATTAAAGACTTGATCTTTTGCAAATATATTGGGAATATTAACAGACTGGTACAAAAATATTGTCTTAAGATTTGTATATTCATCTAGCACCTAGTACAGTGATGTGAATGTGGCACTGGGAGCCTGAGGTGCCAAAATATACAAATAATGATCATTCATAAGAGTACTGCTTATGCTGCTTTAAACAGTTTAAATAAACTGTATTGAGATAACAGCTCCTTGGTTGTTTTTTTTTTTTAATTTTAATTACGTCACCGTGGTTAAAATGACTAAACACTTTGAAACTCAGACCAATCTTCTGAGCTGTTGCAAATTTAAGTGAAGTTTGATGGATACTTTGATGAAGTCAAATTATAAGCATTTTTTATTATGAAAAAACCAAGAATATTTGTTCTTGCTGGGCTTAGTACAGGATCTAAACAAAGGCTCCACAGTATGTGTTGGGGACCAAATTCTTGGTTCCTTCCTTGTTTTTCACTCTGTCATGCTTCCACTGTACTGGATGAGAATTCTACCCATGCTCTTGTGTCATTTTGAACTTTCCAGCTCCCACTGGCACCACTTTGCATAGCACAAAGCAATTTGTTTCCATTAAAAAGGACATTAAGGTGATGTAGCTGAAATTGTTCTGTGCCCTAAATCTATGTAATTTGTTGCTCTTGAGCAATTCGGCTCAGCTTCCATTACCACAGACTGACACCAACAAACCATTTCATCTTCCAGGCCTGTCACATCAAGTATTTTTTACAGCACTGTTATAACTTCATTTCAGAAAGTGACTGTGACAAAGAAGGGGCTGCATTAGATTCAGTGTCAATAGCAATCTGATTTGCTTCTCAGAAATTTCATTAGCCAAAAATAAATTGGAAAGTGACATGTGTACAGCGTAAGTAGTTCAAAACCATTGAGAAATGAAGCTCTTCGACAAAGCAGTGCAGTTTCTTACGCATGCCCCAGCACAAACACACTTGGCCAGTGATGCTTCCTTAGGGGTGGCACAGCCATTGCTGGTCCCATCCTCTCTCTGCTCTTATCAGCTGCTAGGAAAATATTTTTTTTCAGACCCACGTTCTCTGGAGTTGCTTGTATCCCTGTCAAGGCGGCTGCTCCTCAAGTGATTGGGCAAACTCTGGTTTTAAATAACAGGAGACTAAAACCCAATGAAAACAGCAGCATTGAGTAAGAGGGACGCAAGCTTTGGTGGGGGGAGTGTGGGGAAGAGCCTCAGCGTCCAGCACAGTGCAAGGGCTGCTGATGGTTTCTATGGGTCTGGAGGCACTGGAAGGGGCTGAGCAAATGTGTCCAGCCTCTCTATGCTTTTCTTAACATAGTGTGTTACTTCTACTGCCTCTCTGCCCACTAGACAACTCTTCTGCCTTTTTAAACTGCATTGAGTGCCCATGGTGTGTTGCACTGCTTGCTCCAGGGTCACTTCTAAGACACAGTTCTTAGGGCTGGTCTACCTTGCTTGGGTCAGACTGTCTTTGAATTTGGCTGCCTTTAAATGCCTTGCTTTTGAAAAGTCTCAGTTTGTTACATGATCCAGATCTTTCTGTCCTCCCCAACAGTTGCTGCATTTGAAATTTTACCAACAGTGATTTTCTGTCTTATGGATAATGGATAAAAATTCTGGAGAGCTACCAAGCTCCTGCTGATCTTCCAAGATCTCATAGATAACAAATCTGTTTGATAAAGAAAATACTTTTTGAGCTGTTTATTAGTGCTTTATTAGTATTGTATATTGATAATTTCTAATCAGAATGCCAATATGGTGCTCAGCAAAAAACTGCAAAAATCTATTATGTCTTTGCAGTTATAAATCAAACACATAATGTCCTCAATGAATTAAATCTTCTCTTCAGCAGATCTCATCTTCCATAACTATATTTCTACTCTTGTATTTTATTAGCTTTTTAGACTTTCTTGGTCATCGTGGGAGTGCTAACCTGCTATTTTTGAATTTGCTACTACAACAACCCTCTCCTAAACTTCAAAACCTGCTCAGGCAGCCGAGGTTTATTCAACAACACCAGCAGATTGGACATCCTGGTTTCTTGTATAGAAAGTCATAGCCTTGCCAACTATGACTTCTTCTTCTAAGAAGTACTTAGTTTTCTTTATAAATTTCCTCATTTTATAATATTGGATTTTGATGCCACAGAAGGCATAAAATAGGACAGGGTAGCTGTCTTCCTTACATTTTTTTTGCTGACATTTAAAGGGCATTTCAGCTGTGCCCATGTAATCACACAGTGTTGGCACTAGCACCCATGGGACGGTGTCCTTGAGGACACTGCAAAGCCCCACACCAGCACAGCAGACCAG
>WHYT01014793.1:161522-178029 GCA_009806455.1 Tetrax tetrax | reverse complement strand
GCTTTGGTGGGGGGAGTGTGGGGAAGAGCCTCAGCGTCCAGCACAGTGCAAGGGCTGCTGATGGTTTCTATGGGTCTGGAGGCACTGGAAGGGGCTGAGCAAATGTGTCCAGCCTCTCTATGCTTTCCTTAACATAGTGTGTTACTTCCACTGCCTCTCTGCCCACTAGACAACTCTTCTGCCTTTTTAAACTGCATTGAGTGCTCATGGTGTGTTGCACTGCTTGCTCCAGGGTCACTTCTAAGACACAGTTCTTAGGGCTGGTCTACCTTGCTTGGGTCAGACTGTCTTTGAATTTGGCTGCCTTTAAATGCCTTGCTTTTGAAAAGTCTCAGTTTGTTACATGATCCAGATCTTTCTGTCCTCCCCAACAGTTGCTGCATTTGAAATTTTACCAACAGTGATTTTCTGTCTTATGGATAATGGATAAAAATTCTGGAGAGCTACCAAGCTCCTGCTGATCTTCCAAGATCTCATAGATAACAAATCTGTTTGATAAAGAAAATACTTTTTGAGCTGTTTATTAGTGACTTCGTAATCCACTTAATGCTTTATTAGTATTGTATATTGATAATTTCTAATCAGAATGCCAATATGGTGCTCAGCAAAAAACTGCAAAAATCTATTATGTCTTTGCAGTTATAAATCAAACACATAATGTCCTCAAAGAATTAAATCTTCTCTTCGGCAGATCTCATCTTCCATAACTATATTTATACTCTTGTATTTTATTAGCTTTTTAGACTTTCTTGGTCATTGTGGGAGTGCTAACCTACTATTTTTGAATTTACTACTACAACAACCCTCTCCTAAACTTCAAAACCTGCTCAGGCAGCCGAGGTTTATTCAACAACACCAGCAAATTGGACATCCTGGCTTCTTGTATAGAAAGTCATAGCCTTGCCAACTATGACTTCTTCTTCTAAGAAGTACTTAGTTTTCTTTATAAATTTCCTCATTTTATAATATTGGATTTTGATGCCACAGAAGGCATAAAATAGGACAGGGTAGCTGTCTTCCTTACATTTTTTTTGCTGACATTTAAAGGGCATTTCAGCTGTGCCCATGTAATCACACAGTGTTGGCACTAGCACCCATGGGACGGTGTCCTTGAGGACACTGCAAAGCCCCACACCAGCACAGCAGACCAGACCCTGTTTACAGAGGTTTTACCATGAGTGGGGTCCATCCAAGTCAGTATTTCTCAAACTTGTTGAAAGTACAGCCTTGCTTTGGGTCATTCATCTAAGTACGACTCCCCTGAGCACAGCCCCCTCGGGTTAACAGCCAAACTCAACGTGCTTCGGTTCAGAGCCAGACCATACTTAGCTGTTAGCAACCTCCCTTAATGCATAGCTTGATTCACACCCTGCAGACACTCCAAAAATCACGGCTAACACCTGCTTACCCATTCTCTGATCAGGCAGCGGCAGTTCAGTTTCTCCACAGCACAGACTAAGAAATGCCTCTCATTTCTGTATGAAGTGCCCGCACCCATGCTGCCAACCACCTTCAACTGCTAGAAGGTGCTGAGCGTACTCGTGTTCAGGATGAAATGTTTGTACCTGCCAAAAGTAAAGGCTACCTGTTTCTTCCCAGACCCTGAGAGGTCTGAGTGACTGTCCTTCATCTGTAGAGATGTGTTTTTTGCACCTTGCGAATGAACCCTGGCAAGTGGAAGGAGTGGCCAAGACTCATCCCCAGGAGCTGTGGCTCATAGGTCACTTTTGCACCAATCTGGGCATCACAACATAAAGAAAACCCATGAAAAGATGCCTGCACAGTAACCCACAGCAGGAATTTTGCTGGTTATCCCCAAGCTCACACAGGTTGGCATGTTGGAAGTCGGCAGAGAGTGAGAAGGAACATACAGGAGAAAGCTGCAAAGTTCTTCACAAGTTTGAGTACCACAAAAAGGCCATTTTTTTTTTTTTTTGTTTTCCAACATATAACAAATAAATCTTGTCTTATTATTATCTTCATTATTAATAATGTATACTTTTCTCTTTTGCATGATTTTGTTTGCTTAATTCTCCACTGCATTAAGCACATTACAGACACTACACAGTAGCAACTTTTTAAGATCCCTGCCAGCCAGAAAACATTAGGACCAACTCTGTGCTTCTGAGACTGGATGGCTGGTCGATCAGCAGATTGTCTCTGCCCATGTTTGAATGGAGAGATAAACGTTGTGTAGGCCGTAGGTTGCTGTGGATCAAAAGATGTCAAGACAAGCAAGAAGATAATAATTTTTTACTGTTGCCATAGAAATCCTCTCTTTTAAGAAGCACCTGTTCCTTTTGTGACCTGGGTTAGCACACCCTGATGTCACTTAGTCCCCTGTGAGCTTGACTTACATTTCTACCAAGTTTCATTGCTGCATCCTCACACCTTTGGCAGGATTGTAGAATTATATTTAGAACTACAAAGTTAAAGCACAGAAAAAAATAAAGATGACTGATAGTGGATGCTTAGGGAAGGACACAGAATTATGAAAGGTGTAGGGGCAGTTTCCCAAGAGACTTTGCCAAGGAATTCCTCAGTCAAGTATGATAGCCTTGTGGTGAATAATCCTTGATATATTCTGTCTTCCATCAGCTCTTCAATTCACTGTCTGAACCCATAGAGTTGTGACATCCACCAATATCATGTGTCAGTGAGTTTGCCAGTTTAACGATGCGCTCTGTACAACTCTTGTTTCTGAACCTGCCACTAGAAAGCTTCATGTGAGGTCCTCTAGCTTTTTTTTTACTATGAGAAATTGAATAATTATTCCTTGTTAATCGTCCCTATACTGCTCATTATTTTATAAACCCTAACATAACATTCCTCATGGTCCTTTCTTCCTTAGGTTGACGATTCCCTATCTCCATCAGGTTGTTCCCTATATAGGAAGATCACCCTTGCCTCCTGTCTTTGTACTTTTTCTACTACAACTATGCTATTTCTGAAAGTGATGCCAATGCTATACACTGTAGAGAAAGATGTATGGAAAGATGTAGGCATACCACCATTACAATACTTTCTGGTTTGGTCTTGATTTATTTTCTAACAATTTAACAGAGCTATCTAAGATCTTTTTCCCGAGTGGTAACAACCAGGTCAGAGCCACCAGCTGCATACATGGAGTTACAATTGTCTTTCCAGTATGCGTTATTCCACATTTATCAATATCACATTTCACCTGGCTTTTTATCATCCAGCCACTTACTACTGCAAGATTGTCCTACAACTCTGTGCAGTCACCTTTCAGTTTTATTGCTTTGAATCGGTTCATATCATCAGCAATCTCTGTTCCTCACTCTTCCAGACCATTTATGAAGATGATGTTATATGATCCATATGATTCATACAATCTAAGCGCTAGGATAGATCCCTGTGGGACTTCACTGGTAATCGTCCATGTCTGAGAATAGCGCCTGCCTGTTCCTATCTTAATTTTTTCTGTCTTTTAATGGTGATTTGCTCATGGAAGGCCCTTTCTTTTCAGGAAGTTTATGAGGAGACTAGCTTGCAGACTTACTCTGGGAAAGTGAGGATTGTTAGTGAGCATGAGAAAAGATGCACTTTGTCTGCTCTCCATGGGAGAACACAAATAGGTCAGCTACATGGGATATTACTCATGCATTACACAGGCCATGCTTCCTGTAGCAGAACATCACCATGAGATGAAATAGCAACATGTATGCAGCCAGAGACCTCAAAAGATTTGATATTTAACTGTTTGAACAAAAAGGGATAACCATGAGATGTTTGTGCCTGCTTGTTGGGGGCTTTTCTGGCCCGATTCATGAAAACCTGTCTTAATCTAGGGTACCCAGCAGAAGAAGATTTGCATGTACATTAAACTCTGGTAGGCTGATTCCTGACTTGATCAAAGAAGGGCCAGATGCCTGGGGAATCGCTGGGACACTGATGTTCCCAGTGCTGGCAGAGCTGCACAGCACACTGCTTTTGCGATGGGAAGGGGAAAATTCCATCAGGAGGGGTTGAAGCTGGTGCTGGGTTATGGATCTGCTGTGGGGACCTTGGAGGTACTTCCAGAAAAGCAAAGGAGACAGGCTGTGCCACCTGCGCCCACGCCCTTGCTGACATGCGCCAGCAATGATGTGAGGCAACGTTAACTTGCAGTCGCAGAAGCACTTATTGTCAAAGTTCCTGTATTTTTTTTCTCCACAGCTGCTTGGGGCTGAGTGAAGAGCGTGCATCTGCCCAGAATCACTCCCATCCCAGGAGTCTGTGTGCAGGCGCAAGGTCCCCTCGGGACCTTCTTGTGTCAGCAGAGAGAAGAGCAAGTTTTCACTGAGTTTCCCTTTGGAGCCAAAATTGGAGAAGTTAAGTCCTTTAATTTTCTCTTGATATGTCTAATTTTCTTTACATAGACTAATGCACACTCTAGTGCCTTTATGCTCTCTTGAGACTGTGGAGAAGCTGTCTCATACAAATACCTTTTGTTAATACACATGATAGTTCGCTTTCAGTGAATAGTGAATAGTTCAGAGGTCTCTGAATAGGTAATTTTGTTATCTGGTGGTGGTAATGAATCATACTTGCTTATGAAATCCTATTTGCCTACATACCACTTTATGTTCCAGCTAGCATCGAATTCTGATATAAGACATTTGCTAAAGAGCATTAATACAGAAATAAAGCAATTATTGTGAAGAGAAAGTGGTTGTGATATTTTTCCTGTAATAATAATATTATTTAAAAGCATATAATAATGCAATGAATACCAAATGCTTCATTTGGTGATAATCTGTAGGACTTCTGTTCCTGTGGTGTGCAGTAGGCTAACCCATGTCGCACACGAGAAGTGCATGTCTGCAAGAAAAAAGAAAGGTTTCGCTTTTAATTAAGCTCCATGGTGAAATGAGAAGTATGTGGTTGGATGGGCCTCGTGATACCCAATCCCAATTTGGAAAATTCTGCCTGCACCCATTAGGAAGAGAAAACTCACTCATTGAAAAAGAAAATTGTGGAAAGCATAAACGCTGCCCAACAGGATGCAAGTGAGCGTTGCAGGCTGCACTGATCCTCATCCTGTTGTTTAGCAGGTCTGCTGTTTACAACGGCAAAGTGTGAAGGTGCTCCCTGAGGTGAAACTGGTTTCCCAAAGCCTGGAGAGGCAGCCCAAAGTAACCCAGCTCACGTGGGCCTGTTGGCTTTTAGAGACCACCAAACATCACTCCTGGGCCACAACTCCCTGCACCCATGGTATTTACCCCTCAATTTCTCTTCCCTCTTCTCCACGAGACCCTAGATCCCACCATGTTCCTTACTTCTGCCATCTGTAATGCCTTAGACTTCTGCACCACCACACCTCCCACATCTCCTACTTGACCCCAAACTTGCATCCCTGAAGTCCTCTGTGTCCCCAATCCCCCATGACGGCAACAGCCACCCTCCATCACTCTCCAGCAAAGATAACATCCAGCTTCCCACTCGCTTGTCCCTTGGCCTGGCCAAACAAAATGAAGACAGCTTGGCTGCTAGCCAGCAGCACCCATGTGCCACTTGGTCATTATCACCAATCAGGAGGCCAACTTGGGGTCCCCGTAGCCTGATGGGTTCCTTGGCTGCTCCTCATGGCCTCCAGAGGGGCCATGTGGCTTCTACTCCCCTCAGCAACTGTAAGGCCAAGCAAGTTGCCTCACAGACCATTTGTTGCACATATTTTGTCTGAGTTTTTCTCTCTGATGCTGTGTGGTTACTATCCAGGACTGGGCCTGGTCAGGAGTTTGTTTCAGTTACCGGTAGTCCTTCTGCCAGAAGTAGGGAAAAAAAAATTTTTTTAAGAGTTTCAGGGGATAGACAACCTTCAAGAGGGATGCTAACAAATGAAATGAATTTTGTAATCTACTGCTGACAAATCTAAACACTGTCCAGTAGAAAACAGCCTTGACAAGAAAGTATAAGCTTATGCGTCTCCCCACTCTTGGCTTATTGTACTGAAGACTTCAAAAATATTAGGTGTTTTTTTCTGATCTCCTTAATGTAGCCAGCTAATTCTGCATATGATACTAAGACAACCTGGATTTTAGCGGGGGAGCGCGTAGAGGAACAGCTGATCTTTCACAAATAAAGCATCTTATTTTCAGGTAAACACCTGCAGTGGAACAAGAGGAGGCAACTGGCCCGTGAACAGACCTGTCTGATGAAAAAGACAATAGTAGGTCCTTAGCACGGAGGATTTGGAAATTGCTTTTGAGATCTGCTTTAGAAACAGTGCTTGGCTGATATCAAGCCAGTGTTTACATCTCTGAAAGCAGGGGCTTCAGTGCTGCCTCTGCCAGAGAGCCAGCACGCAGGAGCTCTGACTTGGGCTTCAGAAGATGTGCTCTGCTGTCAGGCAAGTGCAATCATCTTTGACCAAGCTAAAAACCAGAAACATAGAAAAATAAAAAGCTTTCATTTGTGTGTTGAAGCACAGTCAGGGTGAAAGCCAAATCTGCAGTTCAAACCCTCCAAAGGCAAACATTATATAAATATTTTTTATTGAATATGTCTATAGCAAAAAGAATTTAGATTTGGTAGCTGAGCTCGTTTAAAGCAAACTAAATATCCTCATGTATGATGGTTTGTGTTCCTTGGTATTCAGTACATTATTCAAGGGAGGTAGCTTCCTCTGATGACACCGTTACGCTACTGAGGTAGCAAGACGCCAAGCATACATAATGTTTTTGAGCTGCAGAGGGAAGGCTGCACAGAAATGTCTTCTGCAGACTGAGAGGGGTTTTGCTTCCAAATGGTGGCAAACAGGTAGAATTTATTGCGGTGACCTTCACTCCTTGGTGCAGCTGGTAACCACGAAGGTTGGTATCAGTGAGCAGGTGAACTGTTTTTACTGTTTTTACAGGGAGAACACCCCAGATAGTGTGCCAAGGAGCAGCCTCGGGGCAAGTGCCAGGGCTAAACCCTCCCTGGCACGGGGCGGTTTTCTTATCAGTGGTCAGCAGATGAAACGAATTCCCACCTCAAAACTTCTTCCTCTCTTTTCTGAGGGCAAGGTGGCTATTCCCTCCCTAATCATCACTAACAACGCAAGCATTCAGTTGATGCAGGCTCTTAAATGCAGTCTTAGCTTTTCATATCCTATCTTGGAAACTGCCTTGGGAATATCTAAAAGGTCCCAGATTTTCATCTCTTTATGACAAGCTGGTTTTTATTTTAAACAGCAAGATCTTTGCGCATGAAAACTTTGCTTGGCAGCTACCAATAGCAGGCGGTTCTGAGGAAGCTATGTTCAATGTAAAGCTATAGGACAAGTGGGTGTAAATTATCCTACAGCTGCCTTTTTTTTTTTTGAACATAAATTTTATTAACTCATGGTCAACATTGTGTGATACACTGGGAACGAATTTATGCAAAGCACTACTTTGCATCTCCCTCTGACTTTGGCATTACTGACCACTGTTGGACACCAGCTTCCAGGTTGCGTGGTTCATTGGTTTGTTGTAGGAAAGCAGTTTTGGTGTTCTTACAGCTTTTGGTGAACACCTCACACAGCTGTATTTCTGTCAATTCCCTGCTTTGATGAAGTATCAGAACCGTTTGTTCTGCTTTATAAGATCCAATAGTTCAAAGCAGGGATCAAAAATGATGCCATGGATTTTATTTTGTTCCGAACAAGGACCACAAGAAAAAGAAGGGATTTTGGAATGCTTTCTGGTCCATCTTCATGCTCTAAGACAGGATCAACTCTGCCTGACAAAATGCTGGCAAATATTTCAAGAGAAAAGATCATTTAGGGCCAATGATGCCCAGTAAGGCAAAAACCTATTTTGGATATGCCATCACCCATGCATATGTTGTGAGTACAGCTTAGGCATTCATGCCTTAGTATAGTCTAGCACAGACATGGTCATGAAATGACCTTTTAAATCCCTATGGTAGAAGCGTCGTGCTAGTCTGAGCTGTCCTGCCCGCGGGTGAGAAGGACAGAGCCGTCCTGCAAGTGCTCTGTGACACCCAGCGCAGCCCGCTGCTGGTCTGGCGACCGATGAGACACTGTGCTGCCACCTCATCCCTCTTCTCAAGGCACCATGGTCACTTTGCTGTGGGATCTAGAGGAGGGAGTCCTATGGTGGTTAACATTTTCCAGGAAGCATTTTAAAACTATTTATGCAAACATTATTTCCTGGGCCAGTGATGTTGACATGCAAATATTAATGTCCCAAGAGTGACTCTGAACGCTGTCACTGAGTCACTGATGCTCAGACCTGCTGTGACCCTCACATCTAGGAGGTGCCGGCAGCATCTGCTGTAATGGCAGCAAAACGACCATGAGTTTATACTGTTAGGCAAGGTCTGTGTCAAACAGAGCCTGGAAACAAGATCTATTTCCAGCTCTGCTGTGTCTGTCTCACTTTGGCTGCCGTTTACATTCTGTCCCTCTCCCTCCCTTTGTAAGATGAGAATAATAATGCATGTCAGCCATTAAAGGCTGGTGCCAGGTGTAAGCAAATGAAATACATAAAGCATCAAATGTAAGCCCACAAGTGAAAATCTCTCTACAAATGCTGTCAACTTATCCTTGCATTGCTCAGATAACAGTGGCGCAAGTATCGCTGTGCTGATGTATCTGGTGTTTGGTTCTCAGCGATATTCTCATGCAAGTGAAAGTAAATCTCCCAAATTGCACATGGATTTATTTTCCATTTAGCTCCTTCGCTGGGTAGTGGCCCATCAACGTTCAGCTGAGTAGCACAAGAGCACCCTGCAGATAACCTTCCTACACCAGAGATTAACTTGTTTTCAAAGTGATTGCAGGCTTTAATCAGAGACAAAACTGATTGATACTCCATGATTTAAAGAGTCAGGCTAATGCCTTATGATTCATCTATGACTTATAAGTAAGTACTTGCACTGATATAATGATGGGATCACTTGATGACTCACGCGTGATTTAACGTGTATGCAACGTTCCCGTGTGTGTCACTTGGTGAAACTTCAGGCTGAACTGAGGAGTTTGCTGCCTCGGCTCTGCCCCCAGGCAGCTTCCCCAAAAATGCCTGCTGAAGAGTGTCAGGGAGAATGAAGGTGCTCTCTTCTCCCATGCAACCTGTCCTGTCTGAAGTCCAGGCGGGCGTGATGCAAAAGGTAGAGGCACAGTGATATGTTCTCCGGGGTTTTGTCGCTGCAATTTCTCTTCTCCAACAAACAATTGCTATGGCAACCTCGTTGCTGCTCAAGTCCTCTCACTCCCTATTTATTCTAAAACACAGATGCAAACTGTGACTGCTCCAAACACTCACATATTTAAGCCATTAAAAACTTCAGGTGAGAAAGAGTGGGCAAAGAAAAGTGATCAACCCAGAGAGTGAGGTGACCCTGCAAGGCCTCGTTTACATGCAAATTTTGTATCTGAAATTTAGCAAAGAAATTGTAGTTTTCATTGATGTTATGGTTTTCTGATCAAATAGAGAAGGCTTTTCTAGTCACGGCAGGCTGATACCTGGTGGAGCCGCTCAGGGAGGAAAGATGCTTAGGGACCTTATAAGAAAGATGGGGACAAACTCTTTAGTTTGTCCTGTTGTGATAGGATGTTGTGATAGGATGAGGGGTAATGGTTTTAAACTAGAGGGAGGTAGATTCAGACTGGATTTAAGGAAAAGATGTTTTACAATGAGGGTGGTAGAACACTGGAACAGGTTGCCCAGAGAGGTGGTTGATGCCCCATCCCTGGAAACATTCAAGGCCAGGCTGGACTGGGCTCTGAGCAACCTGATCTGGTTGGAGATGTCCCTGCTTCTTGCAGGGGGTTGGACTAGATGACCTTTAAAGGTCACTTCCAACTCAAACCATTCTATGATTCTATGCTGAGCACTTGGCCTTCCTCTTGGATGCTGCAGCGTGTCCAGGGCTGGGGGAGATGGATCTGCTAAAAATAAACATTTATCAAAAGGCAGTTCACTGTAAACCTTTGCAAGGTGCGAGATGTTCATACATCACCAGAGAGGATGTTAGCTCAACAGGAGGGCAAAGAGCTAGAAATCAATCAATCAAACAAAAATATCCAGGAGAGGGCACGACTGCAACTTGCATTCCCAGCAGAGTTTGCCATCGGACACACACCCCTGGGTGCCCACACGTCCACCAGATCGCCGAGCTCCAACAAGGCACTTTCACCTTCCCGTTATTTTTTAAAGACTTAAAGTGAATACTGAAATGCTTGCTTTTTTTTTAGTTGTCTGTTATTTTTAAGACAAACTTATGTGGGAATTCAAAGGAAAGATTCACCACGGGGATCTTCTGCAAAATGTCCTTGGGAGCTTCTGAGCAGCCCCTGCTTTAAGGATTCCCAGTCCCACCGGGCTATGCAACATGGTGCCTGCTTGCTTCCTGCATCACCGGGTTTCATTTTCTACATGAAAGAACAGTTATTCAGTGGAGAAAAAGTAACTACAGTGTTTCTGGCAGAAAGATTTGTCTCCTCTGGGCTCAGAGAGTTCCTGCTCTGCTTTATCTCCTGGTACAATCTAAGTCATGGCCCTGAGAAGGGACATCTCGGACCAGCTTCTGATCTGATGTTGATTGAAAACTCACCTTTCCCGACTCAGGCTGCCTATGAACCTCTAGGTCCAAAATCTATTCCTGGCCCTGCCATACAGCATGAATTTGGGGAAAATAATTTTAATTTTCTACGCCTGACCTTCCATGTATGAAAAGTGAGGATAAAAGGAATTAATTTGTTAGAGTTTATGAGATTCATTATAATCAAGCTTTCAGATCTGATTAACAGGGCAGAGTTCAAGCATTTATTGTTTGCTTTGGCTCAGGTTTCTCCCTGTAAAAACAGTCACAGTGGTCATGCTCTAAAACTGTTTGTGTGAGAGATTTGATGTAAACCCCTAGAAGGAAATCAGGAGCCATGGAAGGAAAATGCAGACAACCACACGGGGGGAAGAGCCCTTCCTGCTGAGGTGAGTCAGTTCCAGGGGAGAAGGGCGGCTGCATCCAAAAATAACAGCACCAGAAAACAGGCACACGCTGCTGCACCGAGAGCATCGTCCACCTGAGGAAGACATTGGGTTTCATCTGTGAGTTTCTTCTCCTCTTTATTTATCAAGCAGGTTTCTTATCTGCACTGAACGCCACCAGACCACCATCATAATCTGGTCTTTGAAAAATACCCTGTCCATGTTTGTCTCTGGGTCCATAGGCAATCCAAAGTGACCCTGAGGAAGGAATTTATTCCCAAAGGTCAACTTCCTATTTCCGTACAATTTTTGAAGGCAAGTTGATTAACGTATTTGCTTTCAGATTCTAGTAGTTCTCACCAATCACTCTCTTGTGTTTAGGCTGATTGTACCAAACTAAGGATATTCTGGTCTGTGCTACTCTTCAGATAACGCCGGTAACAAGCATCTGTTCTTTAGTTTTCCTACAGTGGCACTGCTGCTGAAGGGCTGCTTCATCGTCGGTGACTCTTTAAGTGCTGCTGGGGATAACAGAAATTGTATCCTGAATGATTAACCCCTAGCATGTTTAAAGCAAAATCTTAACTATTAGGTGTGGCTGTTAAGTAGAGAAACAGATCCATTGAAAATCCAGACTTTTTTTTTTTGTAGAACAGAATAACAAGATCTTCATGTCAAAAGGTTGGCAATTAAATTACCCTATATGAAATGAAGTCTAGCAATACGCAGAACTGTCACTTATATGGGAGTCTGGAAGCAGAAGTAAGTCAGCAATGATCCCCTATGCAGAGAACTGACCCTGGCATTTTACCTACTTTTGTCTGTCTCAGGAAGGGAGAGAGGAAGGAAGAAGATCTCCAGACAAGAGGAAGCAGCGTCGTCTCTGCCTGTGAGACTGCCCACCTAAAAGCCTCTTGCAGCTGCTGGCCTACAGGGAGCCAGCTGGCCTGAAGACCATGCCAGTCTCCCTCCAGCATCGTCCCAGGGACTGGGGCACATGCCAGCCTCCCTCCAGCATCCTCCCAGGGCCTGGGAGGAGCTCCCAGGGAGTCACAGCTTCATGTGCCAAAACAGTATGGTGCAACTTAAACAAATTGCAGGATACACAAGCTGGGGCCATGACACTTTTGGCCAGGCTGGAGCCTGGCATGTCCCATGTAGGGAGGGAAAGCATGAGAGGCCAGAAAGAGCTCCTGTCTCAGCTGACTCCTTCAGAAGGAAACAGCCCTCTGCAGGTTGCCTCAACTCTCCTTATCCTGGCTAACGTCAGAATGATATACCAGGAGCATCACTGTACCATTCAGCATCTCTGTGCTCACTTGTTTTCAGTTATAAAAAGAGACTAAATTTAAAGCAATTCCACTTGCTTTTGTACTTAAAATACAGGTTGAAATAAGGTTTTTTTTTCCTCCTTTACACGCCCACATAATGCTCACTAACACAGCTAGTAAGGACATGGTACGGGCACCTTATCCATCAGATCACAGTACTCTGTTCAGCCCAACCTGCTGGATTTATGCTCTGTAGCTGCTAATGGGCAGCTACTGCTCATCTAATGTCTCGTCATAGTGATTGCCCACTCTATTGCAAATGTCCATTTACAGGAGGACTGTATCCGATGATACTGGCATCATATTAAGTGTAAGCATGCTTTGTGACACATCCAAATTTTATATACTAAATATTTCCAGGCATTTGTTGAGTGAAAATCTGTGTGCTTTGAGCTTTACTGCAGATAATTTTAATAGCATCCCGTTTTAATAAGGTATTTTTCAATTGGGAATAGCTAGTAATGACTTCAGTGGAAATGCGTGTTGGTTTTGATACAGCTAAGTGTTTAATGTTGAAACACAAGCTCTACCTGACAAACGAGATAAGTGCTGCTCTCTCCCCAGGACCTCTTTGCAGACTCCATTATCTGTAGGCTTGTTTTCTCAGCATTGATTTAACTTTTATCTAGCTTGTCTTCCCTATGCTCTAGGAGGGGCTGACAAGAGGCTTTTTTCATTTAAAGAAAGAAAAAATAAAAAAAAATCTGTTGTTGCTCACTCAGTTGGATGCACAGCTGTTTAACACATAGCTTCAGAGTTTTTCTTAGTTAATAGTAGTAAATGAAAAGGCAATATACCTAGAGGAAAAAAAGAGACTGTTCGTGCAAAAGCTATACCAACCGAGGTCCACACTGATGAACATGGAGGTGGATTTGTGGGAGCTGGATGAAGCTGAGCAGTGGCACCACGACATGGCTGCTCAGTCCAGTGCTGCTGGTCTGAACCCAATTTGCGCTGCACGCCGCAAGATGCGGTTCCTCAGTGCAGCCCAACAGCCAGTGGGTGAGAGCTTAAACGCCAAACCACCAACAGAACGGACTGGATTTTTGTTAGCAGAGTTGAATGCTATGTGGAAAGGGCTGCGAGCGCCCCGTGGGCAGAGCAGTACCTGATGGCCACATTGAAGGGAGCGTGTGAGATGCAGAGGATGGGCAAAGACCTCACTGCCACTCTCCATCCACCTCACACCCTCTCACAGTCAAATCCAATCCTGCATTCAAAGTCACTGGTGTTTTTCCACGCTCTGCTCCCCTGGGAAGCCTTTCCAGACCCTCTCTGCTCTGATGGGCCAGAACAGCCATTTAATTTTCAGTCCAAAGCCATTCCTGAGCAGAGCAGCACAACTGCTGACTCCAGCCCTGCCATGCCCTGGCTTAATCATCATCCTCCTCCCTAATGTTTGCTGCACTAATGGAAGTCACTACCATCCCCACTTTTCCCTCAATTTACTAGACTAAATCAAACTTATCTTCTTTGCATTGGCCAGGCTTTCCCCTAGTTATTCCCCAGAGCCCTTCCTTGAGCCTGGCTCACTTTGAGCGCTGGTAGGACAGCCTGTCACTCCTCTGGACTGGCACTGCCTTGTCTGCAACATCATTAGCTCACTCCTGCATTTCATGCCAGGTGATTCCTTACGATATGAAATAAGTTTGGCTCCAAGACAGTAAAATTGAGGAAGTCCCATTGCTCAAACTGAGAAGTTTTGTATACCAAGCAAGGACGGAGACAGCCCTCATGCTGTGAATCCAGATAACCTGACAGATTTCAATAGGCTTATA
Organism: Tetrax tetrax; assembly: GCA_009806455.1. Lineage (NCBI taxonomy): Eukaryota > Metazoa > Chordata > Aves > Otidiformes > Otididae > Tetrax > Tetrax tetrax. The sequence goes on along the minus strand of WHYT01014793.1, from coordinate 163,998 downwards.
CTGGTTTAAACTCATGACATTTCAGCAAATTTACACATTGCATTTTTTAGAATAAACATGAATTGAGATCTTCATGCAGAAGTTATTTGGATGTCTGTGGATATTAAGGTATCTCCACCCGTAAGCTCTCAGGACCTCGAAGTCAGATGAGAGCACACAGGTAGGGAAAAATCACTTCTCAGGTAGCAAACAGGAACTGCAGCGGTCAAAGGCACATCTTTGTGTGAATCAAGGTGAAAATCAAGGTAATCTGGTGAAGCTGAGAGGTCTTGGCTTTTACTCTGAGGTTAAATACAACTGTTCACACACAATTTGAGTGCAACGAGGACAAATGAGAATGAACATGCCTATAAAGTGACACTAAAGGCTAGCCTAGGATATTCCTGGGGAAGCCAGTCTGAAAATCTGTATTGGAAAGTTCATCTGGGCTATTATTCACTGACAGCCCTATTGCAAGGTCTCCATAACTGCTTGTTCTGGTTTTGCTTAGTGAGTGGGGGCGTAAGGTGGTGGCTTCTGTAGGAAACTGCTAGAAGTCGCTCCCCTTTGTTCAGTGGACTCAGCTGGGCCTAGGGCAGACCCGCTGCTGGCCAAGGCCAAGCTGATTGCTAGCAGAATGTCCCGTGATAACGCCTCAGTGATAACATATTTAAGAAGGGGAAAACAGAAAAAAAAAAAGAGGGAGAAGATGTGAAGCAGCTGAGCGGGGGCAGAGAGAGGGAGGAGCGAGCCTTCTGGGCCTTGCAGGCCTCACCCTCTGGCCTCCTGCTGGGCAGCCGACTGGGCCCAACTCGGCCCCGCACGGCTGCAAGAAGTGGAGAGGAGATGAGATGTGAACGAGATGTAAAAAGATCCTAAGAGGTGTCTGCCAGCCTGTTGTGAAGAATTTTTCTTGTGAGGAACAGCTGCAGATGCCAAGGTCAGTGAAGAAGGAGGGGGAGGAGTAATGTGGCTCCTGGCCAAGATTCCCCTGCAGCCCATGGTGCAGCCCATGGTGGAGCAGGTTGTCCCCCTGCAGCCCATGGAGGTCCATAGGAGAGCAGAGATCCACCTGCAGCCCGTGGAGGAGCCCACGCCACAGCAGGTGGAGGCCTGAAGGAGGCTGTGGCCCGTGGAGGGCCTGCTGGGGCAGCTGTTCTGGAGGGACTGCACTCCATGGAAGAGATGACCCCCACCGGAGCAGTTTCACAAAGGACTGTGGCGTATGGGTGGGACCCCATGATGGAACAGGGGAGGAATGCAAGGAGTTCTTCGCCTGACAGCGAAGCAGCAGCATGAAACAACGCGTGATGAACTGACTGCGACCCCCATTCCCTCTTCACCCCTGTGCCGCTCGGGGTGGGGTGGAAGGTAGTAGAGATAATGTTACGCCCGGGAAGAGGGAGCGGTGGGGGGAGGTTATCTTGTTCCCTGTCTTATTCTCCTGCTAGTTTTAGAAATAAATGAATAGCGTTCCCCAAGTCAAGTCTGTTTTGCCTGTGGCGGTAACTTTAAGGATTTCTCCCTGTCCTTATCTCAAACCTCGAGCCGTTTTTCTATTCTCTCGAGCTATTCTCTCGGAGGGTGGGGGGAGTGAGAGAAAGACTGTGTAGTCTGGTCCCGATCGGGGCTGAACTATGACACTGGTCTGGAAAGATCTTGGGTTTAAGCCCTGTGGAAGGCCACAGTCCATTCAGAAATGAAAGAGATTTGCAGTTTAAACTCTCTGTAAAATAAAAAATGAACTGTTCCATAACCAGAAATTCTTGAGGTGCAGGGTAGAAGGGTCATGTAAAGACCCTGCTGTGCTGCTTCTCCAAAAAAAAAGTTGTTAAAATGTGCAAGCGTACACTAAGTGTACACTTTTACACATTAAGTGTGAAATAAATTCTAGCCTGGGCTCAGTTTTCCATACTTTTTTTGATTGATTTCCTAATATGAACAAATATGGAATTTTCCAGGCATGTCGCAGCAGCACAACTCTTTCTCAAGAATTCCTGGCAAATACATCCAAAAAGGGTGAGGCCACATTCCCAGATAAAAATTCTGGGGTAGGATGGTTTGCAGAGGATATATTAGTGACCTGGGTTAGCCTGCCTTAAAACCTCACTCATGCAGTGGCAGCTGTGATCTGTTAAGATCTTCCTGGTGATGACCTGTTAGCTAATTTTTGTTAGCTCTGATACCTCAAAAAAGAAAGGCAACCAAAAGAGAATGCCTCTCATGAGGAAGGGGCCACGATGCAAACTTCTCTTACATGAGACATCAGAGAATCCACAGGGGGGTTGGTTTTGATGGGGAACATAGGACAACCCTTTGGGACCTAACATTCTCCAGGAGGCGGCTGCACGGCTTGCTCTGTGCTCGTGTCTCATGGTGCCCTCTCCTTGGGCACGGGAGTGTGTGTGTGTGGGTGTGCGTGTGCGTGGTGGAGGTGAGGGGGGTCAGGGCAGGCTGAGCTCCTCTGTGGTGCTGCCTGTTGCACATCTCAGTCCTT
>WHYT01014793.1:90551-153153 GCA_009806455.1 Tetrax tetrax | reverse complement strand
CTTATCTTCTTTGCATTGGCCAGGCTTTCCCCTAATTATTCCCCAGAGCCCTTCCTTGAGCCTGGCTCACTTTGAGCGCTGGTAGGACAGCCTGTCACTCCTCTGGACTGGCACTGCCTTGTCTGCAATATCATTAGCTCACTCCTGCATTTCATGCCAGGTGATTCCTTACTATATTAAATAAGTTTGGCTCCAAGACAGTAAAATTGAGGAAGTCCCATTGCTCAAACTGAGAAGTTTTGTATACCAAGCAAGGACGGAGACAGCCCTCATGCTGTGAATCCAGATAACCTGACAGATTTCAATAGGCTTATACTGGTTTAAACTCATGACATTTCAGCAAATTTACACATTGCATTTTTTAGAATAAACATGAATTGAGATCTTCATGCAGAAGTTATTTGGATGTCTGTGGATATTAAGGTATCTCCACCCGTAAGCTCTCAGGACCTCGAAGTCAGATGAGAGCACACAGATAGGGAAAAATCACTTCTCAGGTAGCAAACAGGAACTGCAGCGGTCAAAGGCACATCTTTGTGTGAATCAAGGTGAAAATCAAGGTAATCTGGTGAAGCTGAGAGCTCTTGGCTTTTACTCTGAGGTTAAATACAACTGTTCACACACAATTCGAGTGCAACAAGGACAAATGAGAATGAACATGCCTATAAAGTGACACTAAAGGCTAGCCTAGGATATTCCTGGGGAAGCCAGTCTGAAAATCTGTATTGGAAAGCTCATCTGGGCTATTCACTGACAGCCCTATTGCAAGGTCTCCCTAACTGCTTGTTCTGGTTTTGTTTGGTGAGGGGGGGCCTAAGGTGGTGGCTTCTGTAGGAAACTGCTAGAAGTCGCTCCCCTTTGTTCAGTGGACTCAGCTGGGCCTAGGGCAGACCTGCTGCTGGCCAAGGCCAAGCCAATTGGTAGCAGAATGTTCCATGATAACGCCTCTGTGATAACATATTTAAGAAGGGGAAAACAGAAAAAAAAAGAGGGAGAAGATGTGAAGCAGCTGAGCGGGGGGTAGAGAGGGGGAGGCGTGAGCCTTGTGGGCCTTGCAGGCCTCACCCTCTGGCCTCCCGCTGGGCAGCCGACTGGGCCCAACTCGGCCCCGCACGACTGCAAGAAGTGGAGAGGAGATGAGATGTGAACGAGATGTAAAAAGATCCTAAGAGGTGTCTGCCAGCCTGTTGTGAAGAATTTTTCTTGTGAGGAACAGCTGCAGATGCCAAGGTCAGTGAAGAAGGAGGGGGAGGAGTAATGCAGCTCCTGGCCAAGATTCCCCTGCAGCCTGTGGTGATGACCATGGTGGAGCAGGTTGTCCCCCTGCAGCCAATGGAGGTCCATAGGAGAGCAGAGATTCACCTGCAGCCCATGGAGGATCACATGCCGGAGCAGGTGGATGCCTGAAGGAGGCTGTGGCCCGTGGAGGGCCCACTGGGGCAGCTGTTCTGGAGGGACTGCACCCCGTGGAAGAGATGACCCCCACCGGAGCAGTTTCACAAAGGACTGTGGCGTATGGGTGGGACCCCACGATGGAGCAGGGGAGGAATGCAAGGAGTTCTTCGCCTGACAACGAAGCAGCGACGTAAAACAACGCGTGATGAACTGACTGCGACCCCCATTCCCTCTTCCCCCCTGTGCCGCTCGGGAGGGGAAGGTAGTAGAGATAATGTTAAGCCCGGGAAGAGGGAGGGGTGGAGGGAAGTTATCTTGTTCCCTGTCTTATTCTCCTGCTAGTTTTAGAAATAAATGAATAGTGTTCCCCAAGTCAAGTCTGTTTTGCCTGTGGTGGTAACTTTAAGGATTTCTCCCTGTCCTTATCTCAAACCTCGAGCTGTTTTTTGTATATTATCTCTCCCTATTCTCTCGGAGGGTGGGGGGAGTGAGAGAGAGACGGTGTAGTCTGGTCCCAATCGGGGCTGAACTACGACACTACTCTGGAAAGATCTTGGGTTTAAGCCCTGTGGAAGGCCACAGTCCATTCAGAAATGAAAGAGATTTGCAGTTTAAACTCCCTGTAAAATAAAAAATGAACTGTTCCATAACCAGAAATTCTTGAGGTGCAGGGTAGAAGGGTCATGTAAAGACCCTGTTGTGCTGCTTCTCCAAAAAAAAAAAGTTGTTAAAATGTGCAAGCGTACACTAAGTGTACACTTTTACACATTAAGTGTGAAATAAATTCTAGCCTGGGCTCAGTTTTCCATACTTTTTTGATTGATTTCCTAATATGAACAAATATGGAATTTTCCAGGCATGTCGCAGCAGCACAACTCTTTCTCAAGAATTCCTGGCAAATACATCCAAAAAGGGTGAGGCCACATTCCCAGATAAAAATTCTGGGATAGGATGGTTTGCAGAGGATATATTAGTGAGCTGGGTTAGCCTGCCTTAAAACCTCACTCATGCAGTGGCAGCTGTGATCTGTTGAGATCTTCCTGGTGATGACCTGTTAGCTAACTTTTGTTAGCTCTGATACCTCAAAAAAGAAAGGCAACCAAAAGAGAATGCCTCTCATGAGGAAGGGGCCACGATGCAAACTTCTCTTACATGAGACATCAGAGAATCCACAGGGGGGTTCGTTTTGATGGGGAACATAGGACAACCCTTTGGGACCTAACATTCTCCAGGAGGCGGCTGCACGGCTTGCTCTGTGCTCGTGTTTCATGGTGCCCTCTCCTTGGGCACGGGAGTGTGTGTGTGTGGGTGTGCGTGTGCGTGGTGGAGGTGAGGGGGGTCAGGGCAGGCTGAGCTCCTCTGTGGTGCTGCCTGTTGCACATCTCAGTCCTTATAAATATCTTCCTTTGACTTTCACAGCACAACTGCGTCACAGACCCAAGCGTTGCTGGCAGAAGATAGAAGAGGCCTTTCAAATTGACAAAGGCAGAAGGTGTCTGTGAAGCTGTATCTCAAAGGCCGTTAGCCAAACTTCTCCAAACTTGCAATTTTGGCTTCTTGCAGGGTGGTTTATTGCTGCACTTAAAGCAGATCACTCTCTCACCTTTTTCTGGAGAGCATCAGAGAGAGACACTCTCTGCCTTATGCCATAAAACCAGGTGATCTACAAAAGAGATTCTTGGAGGGGCTAATAGTCCTTAATTACACTGATGCAGCATAGCAGTGCTAAAGAAGACACAAATGGGAGTTAAATCCCTGCTTATCTTACACTGCTTACGGAATCACAGCCCAAAGTTATTCTGGACTTACCCTGGGAAACCTCTCTCTGAAGTTCCTTAAAGATGATTTAACTTCCTTTCCCTACCAAGGTTTTCATTCTGTTTGAGTAGGTTGTCTCCCGTTTGTCAGGAGAGTGCAAGCCACCAGCTCTGACACACAGAACGATGGTTAAAACCATCTCTTCAAATTGCATGTTTGAAAAAGGCTTCTCAGAAACATGTAATCCTGATATTGTGAAACCGTAAGACACATGGGGCTCTGCATACGCGGGGATGTTCACACTGGAAATTTAGCAGATGTATTATTATGACCAGTGCCTGGCATATTATCTGGAGAGGGTGGGACAAGAACTAAATCCTCTGTCTGATATCTCAAAAGCAACGAGAATAAAAGCACGCCATCATGGTGTGAACAATTCTGCAACTAGACTTGGTTGAACTACTTATTACAAAATGTATTCAGCACGTATTTACTTCTCTTCTGCCAATATATAGCCCAAGAAACAGCTCTGATTTTCCCTAATTGTATTCAACAACCCTTGTTAAGCAGATTGAATGAATAACAAATTTTTAGCTTTTCAAAGCGTTTGCCTCAATTATGTCTGGTACAAGGCCGTTCCCTAGCACAGCGGCATATTTACCTGCAATTTAGCGTCTCTCCCTGGTATTTTTACAGCTACAGTAAGAAGATAAACCCTTAATAAGCAGAAAATGTTGTTTCGCTGAAATCAGGGAAACACCAGGATTTGCAAATGTGACATTAATACCAAGCAATTGTTTGAAACTGCTCTGAGCAGTTTTTCTCAAAATCCCTTAAACCCTCTCCCTGTTAAAACTACTCTATGTGAGTAGTGTACATGAAATGCATAGATTATTCACGCTGATTATTTGCTTGCGAAGTCTTGACAGCAGCCAGGGAGGGAACCAGAAGTGCTCTCCAAGCCAAGAATGTGGATTTTCTTGCTGTTCATCCCCAATTCTCCCACTTTATCTCGTGACTCAGCTACCTGATGCAAGGGTTTGCAATTACAGCTTTGCTGATTATCTACCCAAGTTGCGTGCTGTGGTTTCTCAACTTCACATGGAATTTTGACAAATGTATGGATTTTACAAATTCAGTTTTGAAAAACACTTTGCTGTCCTATTTTGTGAGTTTTCCTGCTGGTAATCCCCAACCACCTGGACATGTCAGTCACCTGGAAGACAAGAAACAAGAGCCAGCCAAACCAAGACACACTTCTCCTTTTAAAAAAAACACTCAGTGATTTGCTTAGCACAGCTGCTAACAGCGCAGAAAGGATGCTCCAAGCAAGCTGCCTCCGAGCACCAATGAGCCCAAGACACCACTAGTCCAGCTGCTTGGTTTCCACCAGCTTGGCTGGGAAACAGCCTGCTAGCGGATGTTGTCTCCTGTCAGGGGTTAATACTCCACAGACAAGCTCTTACTAAACAGCAGAGGAAAGTTCCTACTGTTTGTGCCTGCAGCCGAAATAATCTCTCCCGGACCATGCCAGCTCAGCTGGAGGAAAGGCCCCGGGGGCTGAAATGGTCTCTGCTTCCTGTTTTTCTCTTCCCAGAGTAAACGGGTTTCCAAGGTCTCCAGAGATGTGCCTGAACCTCTGATCTGAGCATCCTTGAACTTTTGGCAAGCTTGGATTCAGTTCTGGATGCAGAGATTGCAGGTCAGATGTATTTTTAATAATATTTATCCTTGGAAGGCTCTGCCCATCCTCCCTGCACCACGCAGCACAGCGACTGCAGGAGTGCTGCTGTACCCGTGAGTTAACTTGGAATGTTGAAAGAGGACAATAAATCTCAGCTTACCAAGCAGCTGTGCATTATATGAATCACAGAAGTGTGTCTGGGTAAGTGAGGTCTGCCATTGGCAAACCGCAGTTACGCTGTGGGGGTAAGCTGGGGACGGAGCAGCTCCCTCCTGCTTCCCCTTTGTAGTTTCTTCCAGCAGTGGGTGAAACATCAGTAATACATTTTAATACTCACAAGAGTAATTTCCCCTAAAAATCTTGGTTTTACTAAATTTCCATTAGTCTTGTCTTTCTTTATTTTTAGATGTTTGATTTAGGGGACACAATCTTTATAAATGTAGATAACAAAATTAGTGTTCTGTTCTGGAACACAGGCTTAAACTAAACCACCAGGTTTTTCTATTAGTGTTTAGTGCTCTCCCAGAAATGGTGCAAGTCAGTGGAACCAGATCGTTCAGCCATGAACCGTAACTTTTCAGCCACAATTCGTATGATTTTCAGTTAGCTTTTTGCTCCCAGTGATCATTAACTACTGATTACTAAAAAGTGAATTCAGATTAAGATCATAATTACCCTTGGAGCCTCATGGAAGAGGACCGCCCTGATAAATCCACCCTAATTTTTCAAGAGCTTTAGCCTGAAAAGGGGCGTTTTTCCACTTAGAAATTAGGATCTGGGTAGCCATTTTTAATGTATTTTATTTTATTAGTGGTTTCTGTGGGCTGAGGGGATGAGGTTGGTGTCCAGTGTGTGTCCTCACATGTGTCCCATTGGGTGCCACTGGCATAGGCAGAAACACGAACCCCACAGAGAGAGGTGTGGGTAACTGGGCTTCCTGGGGATTTTGTGTGCTGTGGAAAACTCCTTCTGCTTACAGTTTTGGCCTCATGTCCCATAGAAAAGTTCAGCACTGCTTGTGAGGATGCCAAACAGTGCTTGCAACTGCTTTGGCGAGGCTACGTGTCAAATTCAGCTTTCTAGCCAGGATTGCTGGTGTCAGATGATGCTAGCTTGCAATTTCTTCATGCTTTTCCAATTACAGCCCTAAAGCGTGCAGGTGAAGTTTTGGCATCCTCTCAACCCCTGCATGCATGGTGCTACTCTTTCTTACAATAAAATACAGCTACAGGATAGCCAAAAGGATGCACAAGTTCCTGGATGCAATTTCAGCAGTGTTGGTGTTTTCATGCTGTTGAGACATCTTCCCATGGAGCTCAGGGAGAACCAACCTCCGAGACAAGGGAAAGCGAGGAGCTGGAGCTTCCATCTGCAGCCTACTTGGGTGGGTGGGGCTTTCTGCCTATTAAAACACCAATATTACTCCATTAAAGTAGAAGAGAGTTCCTCTACCAGCTAATGTGCTATTACTTATTAATGTAAAACCACGGCTGCTCTGGTTAGTGAATTATCTTTCTTCCTGCAACCAGTTTTTATTTGTCTCACAGGGGTTACTTGCACTTTAGGATTTGTTGCCTGGGACCAAAAGCAGATACTTCTGGGCAGAGCCGTGTGCAGCACAACGTGCAGCCAAGCACCATGCCCCAGGGTGGGACCGGTGCCTGACTGAGCCTGGACATCTCACTGCTGCCAACGCTCTGGGTAACCTGCAGAGCCTGCAGAGCCACATGAACGTGGCCACAGAAATCACTTGTGGAAACCCCAGAGCGAAACATTTAGGTTTTTTGAAGAAAAGCTGCTTTTCTTCTGCATTGGGGTTGGCTGTCCTAAGACAATTTCACTGCTGGTGAACTCACTGGGGAGACCGAAGGCTGAAGAGATGGATCCTGTTGAGAGAGCAGTCATGGGTCAAAATGCTCCACCTAACAGCTGCTACAATGCAGACTGCTCCTTTTAGTCACTTACTCATCTTTATTAATTTTAACTCAAGTATCACACCTCCCCTGCCAAACCTGCGAGTTCTAGGGTGTTCCTATACGTCATATCTTACCTCTCCCCAACAAAAGGCTAGCAAAGGTAGTTTTTGTGTAGTATTAAAGATAAAAACAGAAGCAGGAAAAAATACTTTAGTGATGAAGGAAAGACTTGTAGTCATAACTACCAAATCTGCCCTCTGATCCAAGGTGGCATTTCCTCCTGGGCAAGGAGAAAGCAAGGGCACATGTAGAGAAGGGGTCATTTTTTCTCATACTTTTGTGCTTTCATACACTTCTCTGGGTATTCTGATTAATTGCTCCATGTGAATAGGAGTCTCATCCTCCCAGTGTTACCTGGAAGCTAATAGCATCGGAAGAAGGGAAACTGCCTCCTAAGTAAAGGCATTAGGCGTATAGGGATAATGGCTTTTAGCTTTCTGTTTCCCAAATACTCTCCCTCCCTATGGGGGTTTCATAAATCACCTTTTCCAGAGCTGCAATCAGGTCCTTGCACTCAGATGTGCGCAGAGCTTTTGAAAGCAATCGCGTGCAGGACTATCTCACTCGTATGGACTTGCTGCGAGTCCGTACATGACTGGATGGGGAAGGTTTGTGCCTCCAGCTCAGTGCAGCATCCATCCTCTGGGAGATCCCTTCCTGAAGCCCACATCAGCCAACGCTCTTCTGAGCTCAGGAAGCGTCTCTGAGAACAAAGCTGTTGGTGGACACAAAGTCTTCCATTGCCAGCAAGGGCCATCTTGCCAAGGAGGAATGGTGGCATGGCAGAGAGCACATTGCTGCTTGGGTGCTCCCAGAAAGCTCCAAGGAAGTCATAGGGTTAATTAGCTTTTAACTAATTAACTTAATCTCTTCTGTTTGCTGTCTACTTTAACCTCTCCTCAGCAGAAGTGGAGGGAGACCTGGGCTTGCTCCTGTCTCCTACCATATTAAAGGGCTTCTGCTGGAAGTGCTCCTACTCATGCCCCAGAGCAACAACCACATCCTCCAATCTTCAGGTCATCTCCTCCCACACATTGTTCAACCTCTTACTGACTCGTGCTGCGTTATCCCACCTGGGTGCCACTGATGCTCCAGCACAGCTGTGCTGTCCCAGTACGGAGTTCTGGATCATACTGAGTTCTGCACTCAGCCCTGTGTGGGTTTTGTTGTATCACTTCTTGTTATTTTTGTTACGTACTGGCATAACGATCCAGCAGAACACCCTGCTGATGTCCCCTGAAGAGAAGTCTTTAGGAAGTTAGCAAAACCTTCTGAAGAATTCTGTGGGGCAGCTCAAAAAGCTTCCATCTTTATGTTGGTACTTCCTTATACAGGGGTGCATTTCTTCATGCATGCGATGCTAGCATTGCCCTTCTGCAGACTTTTGGAATTAGCTTATTTGAGTAACCCTCCCCTCTTCTGAGGAAGATGGGGAAAAGTTGGGCAGGCTTCAATGGATCTTTGTAGAAAACGGTCTCAAGAGGTGCCCAAAACAACTCTCCCCTGGTTCCAAAGGCTATGGACATCCTCTAGCCTGGTGCTGGAGGTATAAAAGGAGGGCAAGGAGGAGAGCAGCAGGGAGGACAGAAACTGATGGTTGGTGACGTGCTATGTCCATTTGCTGCCCTCTCTGAGCAGCAGTTTTTGCACCACACCACCTATGTGCCAGGATCTAGCAGGATGGAGAAAACAGACCCAGACGTCTGGTGGCACCGATGTGGGGAATAGGAGGCAGTAGATAGATAAGGCTGTGCGCTGCCTGTGACAACCTGATCGCATTTCTTAGGTGAAATTGCTTGAGTGACCATCATGGCTCCAGATTGGAAGGTGGCATTTTGGCAGCCGTGCTGTGTGCTAGAGCAGACGCTGTGGCTGAAAGCTCCCACGGCCACGCTTGCTCTTGCCTGTGACACTGAAAACAGCACTTTAAGGAAAAATACTTCTGAAATCATATATTCCAGCCACTGTAACATGGAAGGGAAGTGACACAGCAGGCTGCACAATAAATAGGAAAGCAGATAAATCCGGGGCCAGATTTATCAAGCGACTGTTCTCATCATTATAAAAGAAGTGAAAAGCATATGCTAATCAGAGCAATAATATTTCATTTTATATTGTGCAGACTGCTACACAGTGGCTGGACAGACAAAAGTTGGGCTCAGCATGGCTGAACATTTTGGGGCCCCTGCGCTGCGGGGTAGCGTGGTCCTCCATGCCTTTTGCCATAGCCCTAATTCCTCCCGGGGCCACTGGTCCGTTGGCCTGCCAGGGTCCTGGTGTAGATGCAGCCTCAAGGATCTACACAAGCCTGTTAATTGGAAATTGTTTGCTGAGGAACAAGCATTTGCGCTTGGGCAGATACACATATAGTGGAGTTGGGCACCTATATGGGATTTTTGCGGGAAGGGCATGGCGCTGTGGGTGGCATGAGGAACCCCAACAGTCTTATTTTAACAACTGTGATTCCTAATTATAATTTTTTTTTCCTTTAAGTGCTCCCTATTACTCCACAGTGATCATAATTATTTATCTTGCAGAGGCAATGTGAGAGTTAATTAGCCCGAACATGCAATTTATTTGGGAAATGGGGAATATTTCTTCATGTAGGAGCTAAATATCATTAGCTCTAGTAATTGGAAGAAGGTACCAATTTCTTTCAACTAACCATAATAAATAGGAGATTATTTCTTTGACTATTGATTTAGCTCGTGATTTTGCAGGGATTAAATTATTGGTGGCTCAGGGTATCACCTCTAACATAATACAGGTAGAATTCGGGCTGGGAGCATGTTACTGCTGCTGGAGTTGTACAGCCATGCGGGTACAACCCTGCCACCACCCGACCCCAGACCTGGAGTCCATATATTTACAGAGGGCTGGAAATGGAGATGAGAATCGGGATCTTTGAAGGTCCTTTCCAACCCTAACCATTCTATGATTCTATGATCTCTCTGTGCCTGCTCTTCCCAAAGCCATCAACAGGATGGACTCACATTCCTTATCTAGTCACTAATAAAATGATCCTGCTGAAATAATTCATTAAAAATGTGGTTTTCCCTCTCCCCCTCTCCACCACTGCTAGAAGTGTGATGGCACCCCGTTCGCATGGGCTTTTTCCCATCTGCTGGCATCCATTCCAGGAGACACCCAGGGCACAGTGCAGCCTATGTACTCATCCCCCAGCAGTGGCTGGAAGGAGCTGGAGGAAGTAAATCCCAAATCCTCCTGAGTGGAGACAGAAATACCCATTTCATGTTCTTATTTAAACATTAAATCACAGAATGAATCCTCTCTCAGTTCCTTCCTCTCTTTGGGTGATTTTCAGACAGAGGAGACACGAAGCAATAAACAACATTTTTTTCAGCGCGGGCTGACTCCATAAATGGTTATTCTGGCTGTGCTGTGGCAGGTTTTATTGTGTGATTAGGCTGACAATGTGCTAATGCTCTGCCCTAGACCTTCCACATTCCTTAGACAGTACTTACACATCCAGAAAAAAAAATCCCCTACAAACTCAGGAAGCACTTTCTGTCCTGGAAATTTTGACCCATCGCCATGCCTTGGTTTGCAAGGTTGCTCTCTGAGCCTTGTAGCCTTGGTTAGCTGCTGCTCCAGCAGCTCCTAAGCCATTTACCTGACCCTGAAGACCTATGCCATCGGCCTCCCCCATACCTCTGGTCCCCGGCGATGAAAGCAGGTGAGGGCTGTCACCGGAGCAAGGCGAATGAGAAATGCGGCCTCCCCACCCCAGGACGGGGCGCAGTCTGAGTGCAGGCTTTGCATCTCCCACCGCTGGCAGTGGCTCAAAGGCAGAGACGAGCTAAGGGATGCTGGTGTGTAGGGATCTGACGGTGAGCTGGTCCAGGTCTCTGTTCCACTTTGTACCTGCAAGTTTTTCCGGCTGTTGCAGCTGCTGAGGACTCCTCTCCTCACTCAAAGCATAAACCACAGAGATAATTTATTTCAGCGGAGATATTCCCCCTTCTGCATCTTCTCCTGGTATTCCAGTGCCTTTGCACTCAGGGAAGCATGTCCGCGCTTGGAGGATGAGTGATTTTCACTGCACTCGTGGTTAAGGCAGTGTAGTTCCTTGTGTAGACAAGCCCAGATCTGCCCTTCTTAGGATGGGCAAGGTTAAACCATCCCTGGGTGTCACTGGGAGGTCTCAGCTGCAAAGGAGCTATTTATACCCACCTTGTCTCAGCAAAAGATGGAGTCTGGATGGCAGGGGACCATCACAAAATAACTAAAAGTAGAACTTCTTGAAACAATGAGAAAGAGAATTTTTCTCCCACTTTTTGCTAGTGCAGGAAAGAATGTACTGAGGCTGGTTAGAAATACCCTCCCTTCACTCACCTGTGGTTTCCCTTTGGGACAGACCTTCTGAAAGAGTGATCTCTCCTTGCTTTTTCTTGTGTGGTTATCATCTGCTGGATGGTTTTTGCAGCAGTCTGGCTTCAGGGCAAGAGCCCACGGGGCATCCCATGGCCACGGGCTTCAGCAGGTGTCAGGGCAGGGGAGACCCTGCACCACGTCCCACACCAGCTGAGAACTGGCATCATTTGCATGGCGAAGACTGATGGAAAGACTGCTCTCCCCAGGAGCCTGCAGCTCCTGATGCAGAAAGCATCTCATTCTCCAGCTGATGATCCTTGTTAGGGTATTTTTTTAGCAATGCTATTTGGGAGTTTCTTACTTTTCCTTCCTCTTCCACAATTTCCAAGAAGGGAAAAGCACAGGAAGTGCCAGGGAGGCCCTTTAAAATCTTCAGATCTGGAAATCACAGGCTGTGACTGGTGCTGGGTAGGGAGCAAGTGGGTGCATGAGTGAGTTTTGGGCAGGTGGAAAAGAGCTGGGGGGGACTTATGGGGGTTTAGGGAAGAGGAAGGTGGGGGATATCTTTGTCATCATTAAAATGGTAAAGCTACAACTCCTTTCTGGAAGAGTATCTCACAGTCTGGGGTAGTTGCTCAAACCCTGGATGCTGTCATTAAATTTCTGGCTTGTTGAGTTGAAAGTCTCCCATTGTGTTCCCAATTGGTCCCTGCTACCGGACTTGCCCCGAGCTCTCTCCAGCCTGCACATGGACTTTTCATGCATCCTCCTCCAACACCATAGACCCAGCCAAGGGGATCAGTGCCTGTGCAGGCAAAAAATCATTCCACAGATGAAGCCTGATATTACATCTCATAGGGAGGTGGTTTTGACTTATCTATGATTTAATCATAGCTCTAGAATGGGAGCAGATCTAATAGGAGACAGCTTATTGCCTCTTATTGCTGCTTCCTTACACACCTGGGGCAACCATCTTGCCTGGCAGTTTATTTGTACAGTTACCCACACATATGCAAGCAGGGGACTGATCCCAGTATAGCACCCAGCCAGTTTTTGGTATGGCAGGTAGCACCCCAAAAGCCCAGGATGTGAATAGGCTGTGCCATGTGGGTTTGCAGGGTGCTGCTCTGGAGCCCAGATCGTCCAGCTCACCAGTGGGACGATGCCCTCCGTTCACCTGTGCTCTGCACCAGCCAGCGTGCCAAGTGGGACATGGCCCATGGCGCGTCATGTCCTGCGGCAGCCGAGCACCTCGTGACATTTCCTATAAAATGAAGTAAGTCTCTGAGGTGGAAGGGAGGTGCTGAGCAATTCCAAGGAAAAGTTAACACAAAACAAGAGCTCAGAGCTGGATAAAACCCCCAAGCCTTCCTCAGATAAAGCCAGAGTTGAACTTCCTTAGGTATGAAATGGAAAAAAGGCAAATATACTGCTGCAAAGAAGCTAGGAAAAGAGAGTCATGACATTTAGCTGGACAACTATTTCTATTTCATTAAACTATTTTTACTTCTGTGAAACTATGTAGAAAACTTTCCTAAACTCAAATATAACAAACAATTCTTCAAAATGTTATTGGTTAGTAAACCCATTTAATATGTGAAAATAAATGTTTTTTCTCCAGAGGCATGGCAATTTTACATCCACATTCCATATTTTCAGTGTTTTTTTTCCCCCGAAAGATGTGTGAGTGTGTGTGTGCACAGTTATAACTCTGCAGGTGTTAATGGCCATCACTAGGAGGGGAATAAAATGATAAAATTGCAGATCTCATTAAGGTAGAGATGGGTCCAAGCCAGCAGAAAGAGCAGCCGAATGCCTTTGGATATTGAAACCAGCTGCAGACAAAGACCTAATGAAGGCATTAAGCTACCTGGCTGGAACAGATGCAAATCATGCGGATTAACAAGAGCTTTTCTGATTACAAAAGCAGAGCAGGGTCTAGAGGGGTCCTGCCTGCGGGCACGGGGCTGAGCAGCCCCAGAGGGGTGCAGAGTAATGGGGCTCCTTGCAGAGTTCCCCCATGCTCAGAGGGGAAAGATGGAAAATGCTTGTTTTCTGGTTGGAAAAATATGTCCAATTTATATGGGCAGCTCACCTGTCTGGAAAGTCTCCTTCCAGCCCTGAGTTTTGGCTGTGGATTAACCATGGTGCCTGTGCGGGGTGGTGCGGGCTGCATGCACGGTGATCAGGATCAACTGCGAAGGCAGGGGAGGAATAAATAATCTGACTGCAGCGCTGGCCTGCAGCCAGCCACTCACCGGAGCCTGCCGAGCCCCAAATCAGTTCAAAGAGCCACCGATTGTACAAACAGCCCCGTCCACCTGCTAGCTGCTTCCTCCTCCTCATCCTCTCTGCCGTTCAGGAGCTGCTGCCTTCCGTCTCCACCGCTCCTGGTCAGCAAAGTTTGGCCAACATCAGCTAAATGTAAAAAAAAAAAAAAAGAATTCCGGTGTTTGGCTGGAAAAGCAGCATTTATCCACTAGGAATGGGACAACCTGTGGCTTTCCAGCACACGACCGAGCTCGTAGGGGCTTTGCGGGAGTCCAGGATGGGGGACTTGGAAACTGCATGGTTGTGCACACAATTCGTTTTGCAGCGCTCCACCCATGTGCCTTTTACCGTTTATCTCTGAATCCTGCAAAACTGCCCTCCAGGTAGCTAGGTAACTAACACACCGGAATTTATAAACTGCTGTGTTTGAAACATTCCAAAATTAGCTTTTCTGCAGTCCAGATGGTGCATTGTGAATGCTTAGTGGCATGGTAAAAAGATTTTATTGGCACTCGTGACGGATGGTCCGAACAGATTCCTTGTGCCTCTTCCCTCCATGAGTAATACATCTGTCAAAGCCCATGCCAGGAAAACTTTGCATCCCACCACCTCGTATTTTGTGTGTGCGTGTGTGTACATACAATTACTAATTGACACTAGATAATATTGAAATAAAATCTCAGCAAGCCACACTTTGTGTGGATGCTATCTTGAATATTCCGTTAACTCTCTGCCTCCCTTGTGCTGACTTTTGCTGGTTAAGTGTGTTTGTCTCCTGCAGGTCTAGGTCTGCTGTTGGGGTAAAGCAGTGGTGTGATGGTTGTGTTGTGGGTCTGGTCCTTGTCAGGCTTCCCGTTTCCCAAGGGACTCCCAGACAGAAGCATTGAGACCACAGAGCCCAAGGGCAAGCTGCCGGGTTTGGAGCAGAAACCCTCGCTTGAACTACAGCTCAAGCTCCACCAGGTCCTACTACCTCCTCACAAACCTTCTTCCCATCCACTTGAGTAAATCAAAGTTCCTCCCAACAAATGAGTTGCTTCCAAGGACCACTGAAATGCTTTTGTAGCACCAATATTCACATCTCTTTTTTTTGACATTAATATACTCCTTCTTTTCTCATTTTATTTTGCAAATAAAATCACTGGTGTCCAAGACAGGACACAGCAGTACTGAGAAGATGGTGGCATTGGTCAGCATGTGGTCAGAGCAGAACAGCAGGAGGTCAAGCTCTGCCTTAGCCAGCAGCTGGCACAATGGAAACCTGGACTTCTACAGTTCTCTGAACGTCTCCATGACAGATGCGCTGGTGAATAGGGAGGCATGCCTGTTTGGGACATGGTTTGTAACGCTGCTGCAAGAAATATATCTGCAATGGAGTCTGCAGGAGGTCTCCAAAGCATAAAGTAGGCAACCCTCTCTTTGTTGCACCCATCAGCATCCACGTTGGAATAACACAAGTGGAGGATCCTCTTGATGCTCTGCATCTTCTTCAAGGAGAAAGAAGAGAGTGGCAAGCAGCCCAGTGTAGAATGACAGGGCAGAGCACGGCTTCTTAAAAGTGTGGGTCGTGCTTGGGAACAGCAAGCGAGCAAGTGGAGGGTGCGTAAAGAGGGGAATGTTGGAAGCTGGGCTTTTCGTCGGGTAAGGAGCCTGATTTTTGTGTCTCTGGTGGAAGCAGAAGCTCAGAAGTGAGCTGCACTGCACTCACAAGTGCCTTGGGGCCAGTCTCATTTCCCTGCTGCGGCAGCAGCACCGGGGATGCGAAGTGAAGGCACACGGTCGTGCCTGCAGCGATGTAACGGGAGATGGAATTCGCCATGGCTGGTGCCACCGTGATGCATCGCACAGAGCCTGACAGCCGGGGATTTACGTCGCTGGCAACAGAGGGAGCATCATTAGTTACGTGATGCCCGTGATTTCTTATCTATTGCTTTATGGTTATTGTGGGTGGGGTTTTTTTTTGTTTTTTTTTTTTCAATATGTCACATAATGCTGGCATTTATGAATAGATGAAATAAATGTCTATTTGATCAAACAGCTTGTCAAGGCCATATATAAAACTCGTACTTGGCCAGATTTAATTGGGAGGGAAGAAAGCAAAGAGCCCTGTGCTGCTCAGCCTCCCTGGCCCTCAGGGCTCCGTATGATAAGGAGAAGGTATCTCCACAAAGTTTCCAGTCCAGCTCAGCCACAAACATGGATTTTTCATGGTGAGCCTCCAAGGTAGGGGGTGGGTGGCCGCGGCTGTGGCATGGGACCTGTCATATCTCAGGGGCTGTTTGTCCCTTCCCCGCTCACGAGGGCACAGGGGGAGGCTCAAGGAGCCATATCAGAAAGTACAGCTTCAGCTTCGTTTTCAGTTCCCGTTACACGGTATCCATAGAAACAAGGATGACTTTCCCGTCTTTTCTGGGGAAGGCATGACATTCACTGCAATACAGTCTCTTCTACTAAAATTTTGCAAAATAGCTCCACAGGGCAATGGGTTTTTATCCAAAAAGGCTGTGGTATGGTCACTCGGAGGGACCAAGCCCCTTTTAACCCTCCCACACAAGACAACATTTCTCAGTGGGGCTGAGGATCCAGCTGGATTGCATGGGAGAGGAGGGCAGCCAGCACCCCACGCGGACACCAAACCCCTTCCCAAAGCAGCCAGGGATGGAGCGAGGTGGTGGTGAAGCAGGCAGGGATGTGGTGAGATCACGGGGCGAGGAGATGCTGGGGGAAGGCAACCAGATTAAATACTCACCTGGCTTCAGGAGCAGGGTTGGTTTGGGGCTGTAGGTGCTAAAGATGTCATATCTGGCAGGTGTCGTTGCCCATAAACATGTGATGCTGGGGATCTGACAGGGAAATCCTAAGATGGAAAATTTCAGGAAGTTTGGAAGGCGTAAGGAAAAAAAAAATTTTTTCAAAAAACCGACCAAATTTGGGAAAATGTAAATAATTTCAGTAGTTATACTGCTTATCAGAATGATTCTTTTTTAATTCTTTAAGAGTGAAAAATGTTTTATGCAGTTAGCACAGCAAAGGAGCTGATGGATACATCTACAAAGCAGAGCACCAATTTTTTACTTTCAAATGGTAAGAGAGGTAATCACTATGCACTGAAGTACTCATGCATGTTTTGCCCACTAATATATTGCTTATGCATGTTTTGCCCACTAATATATTTCTAACTTGAGGAAAAAGAAAACACTGAAAATAAAAAGCAGCCATCTATCTGTCTTTCGAACAAGAAGAAGGCGATATCCTACAGCTCAGCAGTGGGACATCAACAGCAACTTCACAGAATAAAGCAAAGGCTGGAAAAATGAACATTTGTTCTCTCTTTCCATATTCTCTGCGATATAGCTGACAAAACACTGCAGTAAAGACAAGCATTAAATTAGACCCACAGTATTGAAGCCTAGAGTCTGTAAGCATTTTAATTCCTTAATACCATTCATTTCTGAAAGAAAAGGCCTTCCTTTGAAATACTTTAGTTATAGAAAGCATTTTGAAGAGCTGAGTATAGCAGAAGTAATGTCATGTTAATTATCTCTCTAACCTTGCTTCACTGTTCACTCTGTGCAAAATTAATTTACAAGAATGTTTCTTCTACTTTTCTTCTCAAAGTATCCAGTTTTCTATATCAGGAAAAAAATAATTAAACATTTTTTTTTTCTTTCTTCCAAGTCCTGCATTTTTCACAAAGTCCTCTGTCCCTCAATTTCCTCCTGATCCTCCCACATTTGTGTCTCTGCATTGGATTTTCACAGAGATAAAGGGAAGGGGGATCTTGTAACCAGACATACCATAGCCCAGATTTTCAAAGTAGTCACTTTGCTCCTATTATAAGAAAAAGAATTTATGCACCTAGACAGCTTGGAGCGACTTAAGAACATAAGAAGGACATGGACCAGTTGGAGAGGGTCCAGAGGAGGGCCATGAAGATGATCAGAGGGCTGGAGCACCTCTCCTATGAAGACAGGCTGAGAGAGCTGGGGCTGTTCAGCCTGGAGAAGAGGAGGCTCCGGGCAGACCTGATAGCGGTCTTCCAGTACCTCAAGGGGGCCTACAGGAAGGATGGGGACAGGCTGTTCAGTAGGGCCTGTTGTGATAGGACAAGGGGTAATGGGTTTAAATTAGAAGGAGGTAGGTTTAGATTAGATATTAGAAAAAATTTTTTTACAATGAGAGTTGTAGAGCACTGGAACAGGTTGCCCAGAGAGGTGGTGGAAGCCCCATCCCTGGAAACATTCAAGGCCAGGCTGGATGGGGCTCTGAGCAACCTGATCTAGTCAGGGAGGTCCCTGCTTCTTGCAGGGGGATTGGACTAGATGACCTTTGAAGGTCCCTTCCAACCCTAACCATTCTATGATTCCATGATTCTATGACTTGGCCCCATCATCATTCTGTGCCTGCGTACTCTTAGTGAATGAAGGATAAGGACTTGCTTTGGTTTGTTTGATTTCCTAACCATTTGTTGCTCTGGTTTCCCATGGAAATCTGCCACTCTACCTGCAGATCCTCCCCTCCAGACACTGGATATGGTGGCCACTTCCTCCAGCACTCGGTGTCTGGGAGGGGCTACCAAAACCAGCTGGGGCTTGGTGGGCCACAGGGCCGCAGGGCGGACAGGCGATGTTTCTGTGTTATGTTGTGGCTGGGGCTTGGTCGCCACAACCTCACCCTGTGGCGGCATTGGCTCTGCGAGGGGGGGATGGAGAGGCCAGCAGGCTCAGTGACCTTGAGGCAGGATGCGACCCGCTGGCTCTGGGTACCTGAGCCTCTGCCACTCCTTTTGCAGCACCGCTGCCAGCAGCCATCACATACCTCAGTCCCTCCTGACGGGAATCTGCTTTTCTGTGAAGTATCACGTCCATCAGCTGTGCAAAAGTAAGGATGCTTAAAAAGAGACGTTGTGCTCAGGGTCCTGGGAAACCACATCTGATGGCAAGTTTCTAGGTGGGACTTTCCTTTCTGAGGCACTGCTTAATTAAACTTTAACCCCACCGCCCCCAAACCATACTCTCTGAAAACAAAAGGTGGGCTGACCAGGTGTGAACTCTCCTGCTGAGCACGATCTTGCTTTGCAAACACAGCCACGCGTACACCCGGCTCCTGGCTCCGGCAGCACGGCTGCGATTCCCCCGACCTTCACTGGGGTCTTGGCTCTTCCTGGTCCCTTCGTCGCAGGTGAGGAGGACACAGGGGAAGAGTTTCACCATTTCTGATGCTCTTTGTTGGCAGGGCCATCCCTGGTACGTGACACTACACTGCAAACCCAACTGTAAAGTTTTGCCCCACCCTAAAGAAGATTATTTTCTTTCTCTGTGGGTCGTTTCGGTAGACGTGGTGGCTCAGAGCAACAAAGAAAAGCAAGAAATGGAAGCCAGCACCAAAACCACTGAAATCCCCACTCCTCTCCAAAGCAAACCATCTTCTACAGGCTTTCTTGTACATGAAACTCCTTTCATTGTGTCTGACACAACGGGATTCAGCAGCCTGACAGCAGTATAAAGAGGCTAGACTTGATGTTTGTTTGGTGGCTGCGCAGAGTCCATGGAAACATACCAGAGGATTATTTTTTTTCCTCCTGTTCAGAGCTTTACCTGCTGATGAGTCACCAGAGGGTTGGCTGAAGGAGCGTATCGTGCATAATTATTTGGAAAAACAATCTGGCATGCTAACTGCTGTCACAAAATGTGCCATTAATAATATACAGAAGAACAAAATGCAACACAAATGCCTTAGAGGATCCCTTGCCTCATTTAATTCCCCCATCGCAGTCTTATCCAAGAGGCAGGGAAGACGTGGGACTCAATGGGGGCTTCCCAAGCACAATTCCACGTGCTTACCAGGTAACAGAGGAGCCGTGGTGCAGTGCCCAGGAGGGAGTAGCTGCTTCGGTCCTCTCCCCGGTCCTGGGAGCAAAACGGATCCGTCTCTGTCAGCCTTGGCAGCAAGCACCGGGAGGTGTGAAGTGAAGTGACAGCCACGGAGATTTGGGATCAAAGGTGCCCTGTCTTCCTCTGACAATCGAGAATGTAAATGCAGAGGAACCTTTGCCTCCTCTCTCTCCTGAGGATCTGCAGGAAGACAACGTGTACGTGGAAGACGTGCAGATTCACCCATGTTTCCCTGTGCCCAGGGCATCTCTGCACAAAGCAAATGCTCTCTTGGTTTTCTCCAGCTGGGAGAATTCTCCCTGCCCAGGTAGCACAGCAGGACAGCATCCCTCAGAAAACCCTCCTTGGCCAGATGCTTGCTGCTGCAGTGGTGCCGGTGGTCCAGTGAGTGCTAATTCCATAGGAAACAAATGGTGTTTTGATTTCGACTGCCAGCAGAGAAATAAAGGCAGGCAAAAGCCCCTTAATACAAAAATGAAATAAAATGTCAGTCTATTGGATGGCCTTAGCTGGTCACATCAGCCTGAAAGGCTGCCTTGGATGTTCTCCGATGCATCTTTTCCTCATGGAAGGATCCAGCTGTCTTGTGGTACAGCATCTGTGGGCTCTTCGCATGCCTTGCCTTCCCCAGCAAAAATGTGATAGGAGTGATAACAGAAGCCAGTGTGAAATCCTCTCTCCCCTGATTTATATAACTTTTATACATCATTTATATACCTCCTCCATCCAGAGGCAAGAGGTCCATTTCTCTCCCCTCCATCTGGGGAAAGTCTCTGGTTGTCTGAAAACCAAGCACAGGACTGGTGGCAGACTGAAAACCATGAAGGCGGAAGGGAAAAGGAAAGCAGAGGCTACAACTCTGCTGCAGCATGCAGTGCAGCATGAAGCTTGATGCAGTGGATTATGATTTTGCATCTCAGGGGCTTTGCTGATGTAGTGAGATTTAAGATGAAGGTGAAAACAGTTGCTTCCAGGACAACCCAATTTGCTGATAAAAATGCACATTTTCCTAAAATGCTGGGTGCCTTAAATGTCCTGGGAAGACACCAGGTAGATAGGACTGCAGACGCTCTCCCCATCCCGCATGGTTTGTTTGCAGAGTGCTACTCCAAGAGAGGGCAGCTCTCTCCTGGATATGGAGGTGGAAAGAGCTGGAAGTCAGCATGTGCCTTTCAGACAGCGGGACGTTGCCAGCTTAATGTTGAAAAAGAAGAAGAGAAAGCAAGAATCCACTTGTGACAAAGGTTGGTTGCTGGTGGTTTGCGGTGGTGTATAGACGCGGAAGGACAGGGACGTGAAGAAGGAGGTGAAGACGTGTAACAAGCAGCAGAGCAATTTAGGCTCCGTTAAGCTCTCACAGCATTTGATGGGAAGTGGATGGAGACCCCACACAACACCTTTATTTCTCCCAGATTCTGCCTCTGAAATGGGAAGGTGGGTTTTTCCTAAGCATCCCAAGGCATCGCAACCCCAGCACGTCTGCTCTGCACTATGTGCTGCAGTGCAATACGTGCTAAAGCACTGCCAGACACCACACGCTGGCCTCACCGGTGAGCAAACCCACAGAGGCTCTTGCCCAGAGCCCGGGTGGCCTGATTTGGGCAGCCCTTGTCCTTATGAGGAGCCTCATGGCATGGGGAGGATTCCTGTGCAGACAAGCCCTGCTCCAGACAGGAGAGTCCTGCACCCCGGCACAGCCCCAGCAAGCGAAATGTTAGTGGGGTTTGCTCCCCTCATCACCACACAGAGAGTTTCCATTGCTCGTTAAGGCAGGTTCTTCAATTGCACATTTATTTCACTCAATGCCTTCATAAATAGCTTCAATAGGTTGGTGCTGCTCTACATTGGGAAGTGGCTCAGTCCACCTTGTTGGTGTCCTTCAGCCAAGCATCCCTGGGCCCCTGCCCACGCGCTGTAGCGAGGATGAGTGTGGCTGGCTTTGCTCTGGGCCTTTTGAGGTGCCCGTGGCCCAGCCCACCAGCCTGCCAGGTGCAGGGGACCATTAGCTGTGTCGAGTTGTGCTCAGCCTCTGAGTGCCTCCAAAACTCACATTTCCCAACGGCATCTCCAGCCAAATTAAAGGGCAACTCAACCTGCTGCCAGCCGCTGGCTACCGATCGGCAAGGCCTATCGGGACAAAAGTCTGAGAAGCTGTAGCCTAAAGCTGCTTAAGAGAAATCAGCGTGTCTCTGGTTATTTACTGTAACAATAATAGAGAAGAGCAGGAGCAGGTCTTGCAGCAGCAGTGCAAGATTTGCCAGTGCTTGTCTGTCAAAGCATGACTGGCTGGTAGCAGCACAATGTACTGAGGCTCCCCTGAGCCCTAGGAAACAAAACAAAATCCCTGCGAGTGCAGAAAAATGCCCACACCATGATGAACAACTTTGAAGGAGGAGAGAGCTCCGAGTGAGCTTGGCTACCAGCGCAGCTGGATGTACGGCCGCAGCATTGGGAGCTGCTGAGCTGACAAACACGGCGGCTGCTGGCTTAGCCTGCCTGGAGTTTTAGAGGGTGAGAGCCATGAGTCTTCCTGGCAGGAACACAGGGCACCAACAGGAGGGGGGAACATCATCAGTGCCCTGAGGCAGAGGACTGAGGGGAGATTTCCCTCGGGGTCTCAGTGGGTAAAAAACCACTCCCCATCTGTATCACATCCATCTTTGCAACCCTTGGTACCCCAAACAGCAGTGAGGATCGTGTTCTTCCTATCAGGAGGGGTTTGAGGACAACCTCCAGGTGGGCTCCTGCCAATGCTTCCCAGCAAACTATGTCCCATAGTTTGAGGGCCATTAGAGTTTTGATTGATAGCAAACATAACAGGTCAGTTGTCAAGGCAGCTCAAATTGCTGTGCTGTGAAATTCACTGGTGGCAGAAGCTGCGCCAAGTTTGCATCTTACAGTTAAGCTCAGGATCATGCAGAGGAAGCGAGGAGCAGGGTGATCCCTGGGTGTTTCCTACCCATAGCATCAGCCGTGTGTCACCTGCAGGAAGGAGCAGAAAAATAAGCAGGCACGAGCTGCAACAAAGCTGTGAAATAAAAGATCTGTGAACCAGAAAGAGAGGTTTCTGGAGAAAAATGTTATTGTAAGTGGCTAAGAAACACTAGAGGGTCCAAATGATAAGCTGTCTCCAGCCAGCTGGGTCTGCAGCTATTCCTGCAACCTGCCTTAAGGTTTCTTACCCTGGGTATGTATCAAATCACTGTCAAGCACATCAGGAGTAGAAAATAAATTGTAATAAAACATGGTGCTGACCCTGTAATCGATGCCTTAGCAAGGTAATTCCTCAGTGGATCCCCTCCTCCAGCAGCAGGTCAGCAGTGCCTAGATGCCAGGTCTGCAAATTCCCTATTAACCCCAGGAGTTATAGACTGTGCCTAAGTATTATTTGCTATTCTTAGTTAATGAGGTTATAATTAGAAACTGAAAATCGTACTGTTAGTTCAACAAGCTGGTGCTGGACAGTTTGCAGCTCCCAGGGAGTGATGGGGCTGCTGTATTTGGAGGGTTATCCACCGAGTCGGTCAGCCAGAAGCAACGCACAGGGCTTGTGTCTGTCAGAGAGAAGCCCAGCACCACTGCTCAAGGGCAAGAATCTTTTTTTTGTTCTTGTTTCTCCTTTTACATTTTGGTTTATGCTTCTTTTGCTACAGAGGAGGTGTGCAGGTGCACGTGCTGCCGTTTCGATGGCAGGTGTCCCACTGCCCATGCACTGGGCTGACTGGATTCCCTGCCCACGCTCTATGCATCACCCTTGGTCTCTCTTCATCATTTTTGCCACCATGAGGTTTTTCTACCTTTTCTCTCCCTTCGTTCAGGGAGCTTCCCCCCGTTGGACTTTGAAGATGACTAGACTTTTTTTTGGTAAAAATCACTAGAGCCCACTGGGCTCTGCCTTCATGTGGGACCTGGGACGGCTGCCTGGGAGCTGCTGGCTGATCCACACTGCTCAACTCTTCAACTCTTGCTCTGCACAACCTACGTAGCTGGCTACGGGAGTGGGGTGTGCAGGAGAGGGCAGGGCTCCCAGAAATTCTCTGACCGAGCCGTGCTGGCTCATGCCACTTGTGAGTCATCTGGGAAGCACTGATGTGAAGTGAATGGTGCAACGTGCTTTTTTTTTTCCCAGGCATTAATCGTGGGGGTCACTGCTGATTCAGAGGTGACATGTAAGGACTGGGAGTCACGCCTGCCACGCAGGAATACCTACCGACGGCAGCGGGCAGGCTGCCAGCTCCTGCCCTTGAGATGGAGACAGTGGTGACAGGCGAGCAGGGGAATAATGCAGATAGTGCCTGTGCTGATGTCAAAGGGCGACATCGGTGATGTTTGAGAGAGAGTTGTCTAGGTGACGCAAACAAAAACCACCCTCCCAGTCAGATAACGTGGGTCTGAGTTTAGATTGCAGAGATGCTTGTCTGCTTTATTGAATTGGTCAAACAATTAACCTAATTTTTCATTTTCCAGACCACATGCGTCCCATAAGTATTGAAATATTGCCAAAGAGCTAATGCTGTATCTGAGGTTTAAATATAGCCTCCTGGTAGCTGATAAGAAAATAGAGGAAATAAATAAATTTAAAAGGCACATTCAAGTGAAGACATTTTTGGAAGTCTTAAAACCAGAGCAAACCAAAAATACTCCATGAGCAAAATGAGGAACACCAGGACTGAATCTGAAGTATCTTATCCTGCAGTGAGGAGGCTGTGGAGGAAAACAAGTGTTTTACTCTGTACAAAGTAAACTCTATTATGGACTGGACCAGAGCAAATCCCGATCCGCAGCTCTCAGCCTTAGCTCGGTGCTGTGAGCACCCCTTTAGTTCACAGAGCATCAGTTGAGGATCCTGAGCGGGATCTGGTACCCAGAGCTGCCAACACTCTGTGTTGAGTGGGATGTGCCCCATACCTGCTGTTTTTCCCTAAATGTCCATTAGCAGGGCAGTGTGAGGGGGTCATACCTCACTTTAGAGCAGCTGCCCCTGACCTCCCAGGAAAAAGGGGGGAAAGGCCTGCACATCCTGAGCACCCTGAAGGAGCAGATCCTTACAGTTGGACATGATTTCACTGAGTTTTAACCCAGATCCAATGTTCCCCGAGTCGGCTCCTCTGCCTCCCTGTCTGGTACTGCTGCTCCTAGGCATGCAGCTCCGGTCACGTCAGGTCATGCCTCCCCTGCACGTTTCTGGCTGGCTGGGACTTCAGACAAAAATTTGTCCAGCTGCATTATTCTGCAGCGACACCATGTCGCTGCTTTGCACTGAACGTGGAGCACCTGTCTGCACTAACAGTTACCCAGCAGTGTAGTTGGTCACTAGAGGACAAGGAATAGTTTTAATGATGTTGCCCTTGTTTCTTAAAATGCACTTGTCATTCTGCAGCTTTTTTTTTGGCCACGCAGCTGTCGTTTGCTGTGGATGTCCCAACACATCTTTCTCAGCCAACCTCTTTCCCCAGTAGCACTTTAGATGCTATTGAAGGTGAAGAACACACGGACACACGAGGAGCACGTGGGAAGTGGCCAGAGGGGCAACGGATGCTCATTTTCCACATTCCCCCAAAGCAGTGCTCCCCTCTGTGTTTAAAGAGAAAAGATGAGAAAGGATTTGAGCTTTTAATGTATTTGGGGGGTACAATTTGTGTTCAAGGCTGAAGCAGTTTACCAAAATTTCAGCTTCTAGATTGCTGTTAGGGTCAGCTTTTGCTGTGGTTGCTGGAAAGCTCAGGGGGTTGCACACCATCCCCTCCAGCTCAAAGGGGAAACCAGAAAAAAACCATAACTTGGTAGTAGGTAAGAACCAGTGTGGCAGGGCTGGCATGGATCTCAGGGATGTATTGCATGAGCCCTCCCTGTCATGGATTTTTGGTGTTGGATTTGAGGGTCTAGTCTGGCTCCTTGTCTGCTTTCGGCTGGCATGGAGAGCTTTTTAGAAAATAAAGAACTGTATTTCATAATACACAGTGCTGAGAAGAAAATCTGTTTCAGAATGACTTCTCCATCTCAGATGTTTGCAGTGAGCTCTGCAGAGGCAAGAAATCCAGAAGGTTTTCCTAATTCTACCAGGGGGTCGTAAGTGGATCCAAGTGCTTTGTTTTCCTTTTGGCAAGGAGGAGGCACCAAGCCCGTCACAGCTTTGCAGAGATGCTTGAGCTCTAGAGATGAAAGGTGCTATTTTGCCTCTGTTTTGACTTTTTTGTTGTATTCACTTGTGAGACTCCTGTAACTATTTTGCTTTGTTTGTTTGTTTTCAGCCTAAATTCGGTGCCCCACGTCTGTGAGCGATCTGCAATTAGCAAATGATGTATCTTTGGCAGTGGAGAAAAGGGACTGTGTTAGTATGGTGGGTGATGGTATTTTCTCCCAAATAAACAACAAATACAGTTAAACCTGTGTCCCTCTCTGCTCCTTTCCTGGTGCAAACATGGATATTGATGATAGGACTATTGATAGAAGTTGTCTCTGATCTGCTTCACAGATTTCAGCAATGTGCTCCCCAGCTTGCTCCTTCCACCTGGCCCCAGCGATGGCCCATGTGCATCCCGCATCCCACATCCCGCATCCCACATCCTGCATCCCGCACCCCTCTCGCAGCTGCTTAGAAGGTGTTTGCAGACTTTGCCTGCTACTACAGTGATATTCAAATCAGAAAAGGAAAGCATTGCATATTAACAGTGTCCTTTTAAAGTATGTTCAATCCCTCTCTAATCTAATTGTTGCAAACCCCATGATCCCTGCTTAACTGGATTTTTAACGATCTACCCCAGTGCCCAAGTTTTTTCCCTTGTCCTGTGTGCTACAGGATGGATGCACCTCTGTCTCGCACTCTTCCCTTGCCTCCGCCCTTCTCTGAGGCTTTGTCTGGCAGCGTATTTGAGTTGTGTTACGAAAGAGAACGGTTACTCTCCAGCGCGCTAGCTTGGAAAGGGCTGGAATTTGCATTTTAGCTTGGAGGAAGGAGATTTGCTGCCATCTGCACCTGGTGAGAGAAAGAGCTCCGCAGCTGGAGGCAGCTGCCAAACTTCTGCCAAACACCCCGCCTGTGAAATAAAGCGGGCTGCTCCGTTCTGCACCGGGTATGAGCGTGAAGTCTACAAATGCGTTATCAGGCAAAGTGATTTTAATAACAGAATGTATTTGGATTGCATACAGCTGGATCTAGGCATGACAGAAAATGGTCATACATATGCAGAAAGAGTTTTTTTTCCATTTCCACAGTTCAAGCAGTGAGATCCTCTGGGTTATTATCTCAGTATCCATGTAAGTGAGTGATAAACACAATTCAGATCTCCTACACGCGTGCACTGCAGAGCGGAATTAAACTTCTGGAAACTTTACATCAGATGATACAATCAACCTGTTGTCAACCCCATTACATGAGGCTGCTAAGAAAAGGAAAAGAAGGAAAACAAAATCGTAATGCTATTTCCTTATGGCATGGGCAAACACCCTCTATTAGGTCCAGAACTTCCCGAGAGCAAAGTCCAGGACTGGGAGGGATACAGTAGATAGGGGCAAGTGCAGCAGATGATGGCATTGTGGGTGAACAATGCCATCACACTGACTCATATAATCTATCTAGGTGGTTAAATATACATAGAATTTATGTTTCTATTGAGGAGTACTTTTGGGCCACAGCCAACAGCTGCTATAGATGAGGGCTGTGCAGGGGTTGCAGGTTGGGGCCAGCTGCTGGACTTGCCTGCGGGGCTCTGCCATAAGCAAACCCCAGCAGCCCCGGGAGCCCCCGGAGTGGTACCTCGTGGGGTACCACTGCCTTCCTGGCGAAGGGGAGGTGGCTCCCAGGCTGAATTCAGGGGTGCACGTGGCAGTGCGCCCTGCCCCAGTGCTGTGAAAGCCTCCATCCTCTCCACCACTCTGGCTTGGGGGCAGAGCTCACATCTCGAGAACAAGGTGGTCCCTTCCAGGCTGCCTCTGAGGGACCGTGGCTCCTTGCCATGAGCATTCCAGCATGTGGACACCTGCCTGCCCGGACCTGGGCCAGCGCCCTGGCTCTAGTTAGCATACCCACACGGAGACAGCATTTCTAGGGGCTCAGGGCAAAAGCTGGGGCTGCTATTTTAGGATATCCATTTGTACAGTCCAATTAACGCAGGAGCTGTGGGGCAAACCAGCCTCACGCCACCTGCCTGTGGGGTCAGTCCTGCTTTCGCTGGAGAGTGCCAGAGCGTCATGCCTGGGTTTCTCGCCCTGTGGGTTTCTGACTCAATTTCAGAAAAACTACGAACACTTAATTCCCTTCCCACCGTATTCGTTTTCCGTGAGTCACACCATAAATAACTATCCAAGTGAAACGCTCTGCTGGGAAGGTTTCAGTGTGGAACTTTCTGCTTTGCTCATACTGGGTGGCCAGCGTACCACTGGGGAGAAACCCGTGTTTGAATACCACCAGCAGTATAGTAATTTGGTTCCTTGGACAAATACAAGTTGAAAAGGTAGTATTTAATCAGCACTTAAGTAAGCAATATAATGGCATGTGATGTTTGCTCAGACTTGTTTGTTGTAGTCCAGCTTCTGTCCAGCACCAACCGAGATCTCTGCTACGCTGTTCCCAGTTACATCTTCACCTCCACATCTTGCTTTATGGGAGGCTGCACTGCAGTTGCACGGATCTGCTTCATGAGCCTCACATGCTGCTGCTCATCTCAGCCTGCTGAGGAACCTCACTAGCATCACAGCCATGAGACAGTCACATCTAGCGCAGCAGGGTGATTCATTGCCTTGCCATTCCCAGATTGGGGTTGCATAGCTGTTCTGGATGCAAGGGGCAGGGAATAGGCAGGGCTCACCATTCCTTGTCCCCTCCACGCCTCTAGTGCCATCATTTCATCTCTCTTGAAGGGGAGGTTTAGTGTCAGTGGGAAGGAGAGATGGCCTTACAGCAGCCGTGCTGTATCTTTTACTTCTACGGTTGTGGATGGTGCTTACCAATTGGTAAATTCACACAGGAGCCTTCCATCCACATCCAAATATTTTGTTGTTGTAGGGACCCTTCCAGTAAAGAGTCCACGGGGTGGACCTGGGGGAGAGGCGGGAGGCAGTGAGCGCTGCAGCTGTGCAGGAAAACACGCCGGGGTTACAGATGGACTCCGGCACCGCAACCCAGGTCTGGCCCTGAGCGCCAGAGCAGTGGGACATACGAGGCCGCGGCAGGAGAACCGGCAGCAGAGGATGGGCAAGTGCTGGCCTCCCACCTCTGCCTTCCTCCCTGACCTCTTCCTCTTTGTTTTCTTCCTGTTGCTCTGAGCAAGCTGCTGAGTCAGAGTGGCAGGAGCAGGAAATTCTCTATTTGGAGGGTGAGATCAGAGTGTTGTTCCTGCTAAGCAGAAGCAATTTATTTTGCTTTGCTGGCGATTTCACTGCAGTCAGGCCAGGCGGCTGGGCAGTGGGCTCTGCGTCCGGCGTGCTTGCAGGCTGCTTCTTTTCCTCACATCATCGTGACAGCACAGATTGCAAATCCAATTACGCTGGTTTCACAAGTTAAGTATTGCAGGTGCTGTAATGAAGTGTGAGTCGTATTATTAAGAACAAGTCATAAGATTTTTTCCACGCCCATTTTCACAATAAGTAATTATAATTATTCCATCTCATCCTGAGGACTCTAGATTTTAATTATATTTTAAATTGTTGCGAAATGCTTAATCTGACACAAGAGAAAATATAAGGGGAAAAAAAGAAGTGGCCTTTCATCTAGCAATGTTACAGTGGTTAATAGGATGATGCTTTCACATCTATTTTGTTTTAGAGGTTTTATTAGCTAAGAAAGTGCTCTGGGACTTTATATTCAGGGATGTAAGTTTTTAATTTAATTGGTTTTGGCTCTGAAAGCTTACAAAGAGATACTTTCATTGGGCTGCAATTGATATTTCCCTTACAATGTAGAGGATGCCTTGTCTCCGAGTAAATGAAAAGCACAATTCTGTTGCTTTTCTTCATAAATGGTCCTTTCAGTAAAAGAGTTTGCAGAGTAAAGCCCACAGAAGAGACAGCAAAATCCAGTTCTCTAAGAGCCTCTCTCAAAGACCAAAGTCAGGATTTTCTTTCAAAATTTTCAGTGCAACAAGCAAAAAAAAAATTCTTAAATATTTATGGCAGCATTGCTTTGGCAGTGCCCATTTTGGCCAACAGTACGTTGGTTTGAAATGATATGGTTGTCCCAGATGCACATGAACCTCCCTGCCCCATGTGGGTCATGGCAGCAGACCCAAAGCCCTCACAATCCACAGCAGCCACACATTAATTTATATTCTTAAATCATACGTAAAGTCTTAACCCTATTTCTCCCCCTCCAAAAATATTTAGATGAGGTACCTACATTTTCAGCGGTTGAAATTAGGGGGTGTATATATTGCCTTATACAAATATATGAAGGAGAAGGTGAAGACCTTCCAGTTTAATTGCAGAAAGATTTAGGATTAGGATTCTTTTTTCTCTCTAAATCTGCTTTGTGGCTTGAGTAGTACAAAGCTACCTGCAGCTCTCCGGGCCCCTTCAGAGCGCAGCACGTCAAAGGATCTGGCCCAGGTCTCCTAACTCACACTCTTCTTCTATGCTCCTTGCATTGAGGCAGCTTTTGGTTTTTGCCCACAAAAATTCAGCTTCATTATTATCTTAAAGTTGTAGAGGAGGAATGAGCATGCTTTGAGTCGCTGCTCTTTCCTAAGGCTATTTGTGTAGTTGAAAAAAAAAAAAAAAGGACCCTTTTTATCCGAGTGTGAAATGCTGCAGTGCTCTGGCACTTAAACCCTCTTGCGTGAAGAGACATCTACTGGTGACCTCCTCAAAAAGGTGAAGCCCCTGAGGTCAGTGACTCTACCCAACACATGCTGTGCTTGAACCCCCAAGGTCTTGTTCCACTCGTGTGCAAAGGCTAGGGACAAGCTGATAGGAGGAGGAAGGAACTTTACATTGCTGAGGAGCAGGCAGCACAACTTGAGGTTGTTTGGTGGGGTCCACCTGCAGATGTCAGGATGCATGGCTGGAGCTAGTCAAGCTGTTGGCCACTTTCACACTTCCACGGAGGTGTAGAGCAGGTATTCATCTCGGGTGAAGCCTTTTTGTGCATGGGAAGAAAAGGCTTAACTAATGGACAGTGTAATTAAAGAGTGGGTAATTGCCATCTTCATTTCCTGTACTTTGCCCTGGGAGGATAATAACAGGTTAGACCATATCAAAATGATCCTGAATACCTTTAGCGACATGGCAACAGAAGTTACATATAAAAATTTCTAGAAAATCATGAGGTCAGCAATATCTCTTGGCACTTGACATTTCACACCTCGCTCTAGTGAGGCAGCTCTCTGGAAGTGCTCACAAGCAGTGGTTTGGTAGAGATAGTTGCCTTGCCGTCTTTCTTTCCATTTGCTTCCAGAAAGACTGGGAAACAAACCCTCTGCTCTTCTCCATTAACAATGGTTATGTGAATGATCCCACTTGCAGAATGTCTCCTTTTGTGAAGAAGGACTTGGAAAGAGGAGCACGGGCTAAACAACAAGCTTTTCATGGGCAACACAGAACAAATGAAAATAGGATCAACTTCTCCATCAGCCATCTGGTGATAAAATAGGGCTGTGCATAGTGTAATTGGTCAGTGAGACAGCTATTATTTAGAGAGCTCTTCTCGCGGGCTGAGTCTGTTACAGAAATTGGAATTCATTCCCTGAAGAAATCACATTCTGGAGCAATCACATTATAAGCGTGTGGCCAGCAGGTGGAAGACGGCAGCCCATGGCCACAGCAAACAGAACGAGTGCAGTCACTTTAGCTGTTTGCTTGTTCTCCTTCCTCCCATGCTGTTTCCCATGGCTGTGATGCTGAGGCTGGCCTCCATTGCCATCATGCCTGCAGGCCAGCGGTCCTCACAGCCAGGCACCGCACAACAGTATAATGAAGAAACTCTCCTATGGCTAGGGGCTAACAGTTTGGTGTTTTCTACTTCACTCCTTCCTCCTTCCATCATATTATTCTAGCTCAGCAGGAAACACAAAAACAATTTTTAATTCAGGGGAATGGCTGGGACATTTCCCCTCTTGTGGGAAAAATAAACACAAATGTTGGCTCTAGGCTCTCACCAACTCCTACTCACTTTCAGCCTGGCGCACTGGGAATTAGAGCACAGGTTAATAATACATAAGGACACGGATGATTAATCAAGAGCTTAAAACTGATTTTAGTCGTAACAGCTTAGCTTACCACAGAATAATGCAGCATCGGGGTGTTGTGTGTTCATGGCTGCAAGGGTAGCAGCATGGGTAGCAGCAAAGGATACATCTCTTTTGGAGTGAAAATGGATGACTCGACATTTTAAATGGGGTGTTTGTGATGTACATGTGCCAGGCAGGATTGGTATGGGTCACACATAGGTCAGGGGTCCCATAGTCAGTGACCCAATGAAATGTGCCTGGACAGAGGGATGTGTGTCCCCGCTGCCTTTCCCATGTCTGCAGCTCAAGTCAGCAGCACTGTTGCACTCTTAGCTTTTCCAGCCCTGGTAGCAGCAACCAAAATAAATCATAGAATCCCACAATAGTTAGGGTTGGAAGGGACCTTTAAAGGCCATCTAGTCCAACTCCCCTGCAAGGGGCAGGGACATCTTCAACCAGATCAGGTTGCTCAGAGCCTCATCCAACCTGGCCTTGAATGTTTCCAGGGATGGGGCATCCACCACCTCTCTGGGCCACCTGTTACAGTATTCTATCACCCTCACTGTAAAAAATTTCTTCTTGATGTCTAACCTGAATCTACCTCCTTCTATTTTAAAGTCTTGTCCTATTGCAACAGGCCCTGCTTAAGAGTTTCTCCCCATCTTTCCTGTAGGCCCCCATTAGGTACTGGAAGGCTGCTATAAGGTCTCCCTGGAGCCTTCTCTTCTCCAGGCTGAACAGCCCCAACTCTCTCAGCCTGTCTTCATAGGAGAGGTGCTCCAGCCCTCTGATCACCTTCATGGCCCTCCTCTAGACTCACTTCAACATGGAGTATCCAGATTTTTTTCCAAGGGATTTGGGCCCTGTGCTTTGCTGTAGGATAGGCAGCATGCTACCCTCCTGCCATGGGGAGCCAAGTGGCCACTCTTTATATGCTTGAATCCCAGGACACCTAATTAAGAGGCAAGCACAGTAAATGGTTGCTTCTATTAAGATGTCCAAAATTGATTTCCTGCACTGACCATAGCTTTATGAATAATGTTTCCAGCAAAGTTTGCAGCTACAGGTTTGGAAAGCGTTGTTGCTACAGATGTCCTTAGCGATGCTGAATCCTGCTTTTCATCATGCCCTGACTGCTTTTCAGTGGAAGTTCTGTGCTGCACAGGACCCCATGGTATTGACCATCGCTCGTATACGATTTGCTGCTGCTGCCAAGGGAGCTCGTATTGTGTTTGTGCTGAAAGCCACATCTGCAAGATTACTGCAGGAGCAGGTCTGAAAAGATGACGGCAGAACTGGAAAGATCTGTGAGGGGAGGCTGGCAGTACGAGCTGGCTGCTGCTGCTGGCGGCCACCCGCCGCTGCTGATGGTCACCTGCCGCTGCAGGCAAGCAGAAATCAAGGGAAGTTTTGACTGACGACGAGCTAAAGCAGTTGGGCCCTCTGTGCTCCGGTTCAGCCCAGCTCAGCCATGATTCCAGGTGTTTTATCCCACAGCAGAGTCACCTGCCAGTGGTGGCCGGGTGATCGCTTTGTTTTTCCCGCCCGTCATTGAAGCTCTGAGCTGTGATGGGCTTGTGGAGCACCAGTGGCTGTAAAAGACACTGATTGCTGGATCCCCACCTCCCTCTTGGTGTCTCCCCTTCCCTGTGTCCCAGTCTGAATGGGTCTCTGGGATGGTGAGTGGGACAAAAAGGAGAAGCTATCTGTTGAAAAATCTATTAAAATAATGTTCTTGATAGCGCATTTGCATGTGTAATGGCCAAGGTGCTTTCCCTGGATGATGCCATCGCAAATTTGGGAATGGCCACGAGGCATGTCTGCTTGAAGCTATAGTGAGCAATACTGGAAAGTGCTGGGTGGAGCAGGGAGGGGGACAGCTATTATGTGCACATGGTCATTACACATGTAAACACGATATTAAAAATAGAGCTGGCTGCATACTGACAAGCATTTCTCCAACTACCTGTTGGAATTAAAGAGAGACATGGGTTTGGCTGGAGTCCCTGCCATTTTGTTCATGGCTCCTGTGATCATTTCAGTGTGAGAGAAAAATGCCTGCAGAAAACGGATAATAGACTCATGTGTGTGAGCATTTACATGAGAAAGTTGTGTTCCGTGTGGAGTGGGACACTGTTCAACACAGCAGCAGCAGAACAGGATTCCTGAAACCTCCTGCCAAGGATTTGCATCCCTCCCTCAAGGTGCAGAGGCTGTTGAGATGCAGTTGCAGTACGTGAACACAAATCACGCTGGAGAGCACTTGACAAAGAGGGCTCCTGAAGGATTGATTCACACCAGGTGAAGAGCGAAGATCAGCACAGTCACTCCAAAGGAAAGTGGCACCCTTTAATCTCACCCGTCATCACAAGAAGCTTTTCATCCCAGAGGCGACATGGAGAAAGTGGGAACCTTTGGACTGACATTTAGCAAACGGGGACAGGATGAGAAAGAAAATCTAAAGTCAAGGACCCTCAGGCTGAAAGGATTAAATTGATCCTCAAAATTCAGAAGGGGTGAAGAGAAGAGTCAGAAAAATTATTTGAAGGCTTGGATAAACAGTCTTTGCTCATGAAAAGTTCAGTCTCTTTAGTTTATGATAAAAAGAGATTGAGAGGTGAGGTGATCAGTGTATAAAGACACTTTCCTAGGGAGAAAGCAGCGCATACTACAAAGGCTCTATAAACAATATTGCATCCTTGTTTCCTTATATTTTACTATCTGTCTGTCATATAAACCCAAGTAATATACCAGGAAGAAACAGAAGACAGAGCTGGGGTGAAATTTTCATAAATTCATTTGACTTCGATGTCTGACATGCCGTTAGAGCCGCCACATTTTGCACATAAGTTGCACGTAGATGCCACTCAAGAGTGTAAAACCTTGCAAGGAGTAAAGAGGAGACTCTATTTTCACCTTCCAAAATTTGGAACAAGGTGGGTCTCATAGAGACTTTCACCTGCTCGCATCCTCTCTTGCCTTCCATGCGTAGAGGGTCTGTCCCTAATTCGATGTTTTCCCAGGGTCGGGAGGTGAGGGGAGAATCCTGGCACATGACAGATCTCCTCCAGGTCTCCAGCAGACAAAACAAACCTGTGCTGCTTGGCTGGGGACACTGGTGGGAAGTGCACTCTGGAGTGGTTAATGAGGTCGTTCTCAGGCTCCTGGAAACCTTGAGAGGTTCTGAAAAATATATTAACCTGTGCCAGGAATGGACTTGCTTTGAAGGGAATTAGAGAGGGTGAAAGAAAAAACAATATAACCTTCAGCTGTCACCTCTGTTCCTTGTCTCTACCTGAGGGATTAAGCTGTTAAAATCAAATGTAAAACTAATATTTTTCAGGCAAGCGATGGCAAGACACAAACTTACTTTTTTTTTTGTTGCTAGAATTGATGGAAACAAAATCAAACCCAACCCCTTCACTCTCACACACATATAAAAGAGAAGTAACTTCATCTTGGTGTGGGATACAACCTCCCAGGTGTTTCTATTATTAGAAGCTGACATCGGCACTGGGAATAAACTGTATGGATTGATAAAGCAAATACCAGGTCAGCCAGGATGGGACCGCAGAGGGAGGGCAGTTTCTATGGCGATGGAGAACAGCCGTGATGGGAGGTATCGTGTGTAGGCGGCAGCGAACGGCAGCTTCGCTCCCAGCAAAAGTGGTTAGTTGCTTTGGAGACAGGTGCATACTCTGGGAATAAGACAGAGATGGGGAGGGATCGCGGGATACCAGGTATGCCAGACATGGGCCAGCCAGGAGGTGAACAAATGAGGTGATATCAAATGTGATTTATTTTAGTCATTAAAAAGCCTTTTCTGTGCTAAACCACCACAACCGTGAGCACATAGTTCAGAAACAGTGCACATCTGGAGGCCAGCATCCAGGTGACAATGGAGAGACTAACAAAGAAGTCTACAAATTAAACAGTAAATAAAAGCCCAGCTCGTAGGAGGAATAAAAATTATATTTAAAAATGAATGTGCATGACTTACTGAAGCCACTGTCGCAGCGGATCTAAGCACATGAGCTGATCAAACCTCAAGGAGCTGCTTGTTGGTCTCCCATACCACCAAGAGAGGCCCATGGAAAGATGTCAGTGGGGAGGTGGTTGGTGGGATGGTTTCTCTCCTCTGCCATACAGTCCCAAGCCTGGAAAACACACAAGTGAATACTCAACCCAGAGTCCTCCCCTCTACCCAAAGAGGATGACTTTGCATGGTGGAAATCATAAAAAGTGAACATGACCACACAGGCCCTAAAGCAGAGGTGTCTTGCTTGGCTGATGGCCCATGTGCAGTTGATGTTTAGGGACATGGTGGGACCATCCTCTGCAAGAGGATGCTCTATTTGAAAAACTAAGCTGTAAACGAGTGTCCTCCTAGTCTGTCCAAGCCTGAAGAGATCCTGCCTTTTTTCTGTCCCTGCCTCGGTTGTGGCCACAGAAGTAGAGGACTTTAGTGGGTCCAGACCCATGAGACACAGCTGAACTGCAACATGCAGAGACTCATGTTCCTGGATCCTTTGTCAACATCTGTATGGCCCTTGTGACAGCTCCAGATGTTATGGAGGTCAAAGTGGTTAATCCTCATGGCATTCACACTGGTTGTTAACACTTGAAGTTTGCAGAGGCACAGGCATGGACGAGAGTGGCTGCAAACGTGTGTGAGGAAGGAGGACATCTCTGCTATAGTGCTGCCTGGGCTGGCTGTGGGCGCTGGGGCTCACAGATTGTTAGGATGAGGGATGGAAACAGGGGGTTCCCTCTGCCTTTGCAGGACAGAGTGGAGGACAGCCTGGAAGCACTGAAGTGGAGCAGTGAGGCCAAATCCTGAACTTCCCCCATGCTCCTCAGCGATGTGCAACCACAAGGAGGGAGTGTGGGGAGCTGTTCACTGCCCATTCCCAGGAAAGCGTGAACATCCATCAGCAGTGACAATGCTGACATTAATCCATAGCTTCCCCCAGCCTCACATTAGTTTCATGTTGCGTGCTGCGACCATTGTCACTGTTGCGTTAGTGATAGATGAGTAATCGTAGATCCTCCTCCCGACTCACAGGACTGAATAGCAAGACCAAAGACATGTTGTTGAAGTTACTTAGTTTATCTCTATAAAGCTGATCTCATTAGTAACAGGGCTTTAACAAACTGCAAAAGGTTTGAAAAAGTAATTTTATTGTGAGAACTACATCTACAATGTTATTATGTTCATGGGAATGCAATTCCCATTCTTTGAATGTCAATATAAGTTATTCTGCAGAGACAGTTGTTAATTTTTTTACTGAAAAAAGTGATTGCTTAATAGAAGAATGAAGATTTATACAGATACCTGATTTAACCAGTTTAAACATCTTAGTAAATTCATGGTATGATACCTTCCATATGTAAAGTTATACTCCTTTTCTATTATCTATTTTGGAGCTTTATTTTGAAGTCAGTTTCTTGGCAAACTTCCTCCAAGATGTGTTGTTGAAGTTAGTATATCTCTGTAAAGCTGATAACACTTACTTTTCTACTTCAGTTATACTGGGATGGAAAAAGATCTTAAAAGTAGCCAGGCTCTTCATTTTGAACATTTTACTTGAAGTTTTTAAAGTAGACATTGTGAATGAGTCCTCTCTACAGCAAATTGTCTCAGGGAGCTGAAATGAAATAACCTGAGCGTGATACCATCCAGGTGAATTTGTTGCAGCATTTACAAGGCAACTCCTTTCCCTTCAAAAAAGCAGCTTTCTGGGAAAATAAAGTTGATATAATATTGCTCATGCTCCTAAAAAGTTTTCGATAGAGGAAATTAAAGAAAAAATCAGCTTTATGAACAGTCACGCCTATTAGTCATTTGTCATAACTGCTGTTTGTGAGTAAGTGAGACTGACTATGTTTCTGCTTTATTTGGTGCTTTGTTTTCACAACCTCTTTCCATTTTCCCTTACAGAAGAGCATGGATTTTTTTTTACCAAAGATGTCTCTTCAATATTTCTGAATTTTAATACTGAAGTTTTCTTAAACTGGAATTGAATGCTGTACAACCCTGCCTACCTCCCGTTCCAACTGACTTAAGCCATGCTTAGTCTCAGGAGCTAAAGGATATAATCTGCAGATGAAATAAGGGGAACGGTCCTGGCTATGCGCAGCATAATCACTGGAGTTGCCCTTTGCTGGGGGCAGCATAGCTGCAGTAGCACATACCTATAACAAGAGAATTTGCAGGAAGAAGCAAAGCATCCAGTTTTGGTTTTTTTTACCCAAAGGAAGATACCTGTCACTGCACTGGAATGGGATCAGTGAAGGGTGATTTTATAAAACACAGTTTCTCTGAGATTTATGGAAACAATTACCCATCAGAGCAAAATGTGCTCCACAAGCAGCATAAACACATGCCCATAGTCAACAGGAGACCATCTACGGGTGGAAGGGTGCAAACGCTCGGGACAGCTCCATGGAAGCAAAAGCGTCACCCTGGGAAGCAGAGGAGAGACCATCCTGCTCTGGGGCCCAGATGAACTCTCCCGCTCACTTCTGAGCCTTCCTTGAAAAACTCCCAGCCACACACCGACATCAACGGATCCTACTTGGATCTTGGCATTTACCATGGTCCACAGAAAGCTTCTTGTTCTGGCCCAGTAACGAGTGTACATGGGTTTAGAGTATTTTTCCATGGAGCTCTGCTGCAGTCTTCTAAAAAATGCAGGCTGCTCTTTCTGCAAATCCTATGGCAACTGGCTGCACTGCGGATGGTTGGCTGAACTCAAATGTGCAAGGCTTATACATTAAGAAATGTTACATTCAAATGGAGGAAACTTTCTAGAAATATTCATATTGAGCACCCACTATCAACATATTCAGCACCCACTATCAAGAGATCATAGCAATCCAACAAGATCTGACTGCTTTGAATTATTATTAATGTACCACGGAATATGTATTTTTTGAGTAGCATTGTAAATTAATGCTAGGAAAATTTAATTTGTAATTTAAATGTAAATCAGTATTGACTAAGAATATAAGTAAGCTTTGAATGCCGAGGTAGTATCTGCTAACCAGACTGTTTTGTGGTATTTTTTTTAACTAAGATTTTAAAGTCTATTATTCACCCTGAATACCTCAATGCACATTATCTGTATGTGTGTGCTATAAAAATGTAAATAATAATAAAAGATTAGGTTACGCACTGTTGAATTCTAGATGGATTGATTTCTGTGAAATTGAAAACTGCTTTATGCAGTGTTATTTGGGATTCTTTATCGGTGTATAGAGGCTGCCGGCTCAGCCAGGGGGACGTTGGGAAGAAAGAAGGCACCCCCATCACAAATGGTGCCTCTGCTGCTTGAACTTAGTATTGCTACAGAAGTGAAAACCATGATGTCTTTAACATTAATCAAACATAACAGAGTCACGTAGCTTTAAGTGGTACACAAATTTGTATTAATATTTACTTCAATGCAAGATAATTGTAAGTATACTGAGAATATGTCTATCAGTCTATCTTCATCTTGAAATCACCGTGTGGTTGCATAAACATTTTGGTACTGCCCAAGCTGGTGTGCAGGGTTCTTGTCACTCTCCTAGCCCACCGTTATCCCCTCAGCACTGGTGTTTTCCCACTGATGCAGCCACCTGTGGGCCGTGCTGTAATGTCCACAGGTATCAGTGAAATGATCTCAGTTAAAAAAAAAAAAAGAATCAAAACATGCAGCTACACCACCCGAGACAACTAACTGTGAGGTTGAAATGTAATTTAGATTTTAGCATAATAGAAATATTTTCTTATGGAAATGTGGATTTTGTAGCAAGGAGCAATTAGCAAAATTATGTGCTTGAGAAATTCAGGATATTATCTCTAAACCAAAGAGGTAGTATTGATCAAAATGTAATAAATTAGTTGAAGAAGGCCTGGACACATCTAAATTTTTTAAAACAGGTGAGATGATTTTAAAATGTCTCTTTTGATCTACACACTTCAGGCAGCTATCAAATACAAGGAAATTGCTGCTATTCCCTCTTAGAAGGCAACAGGACCTCTTTGTTTTCCATCAGTACCTTGGAGCCCATTGGCACAAGCACCTAGCTCATCAGCAGTCCTGAGGGCTTTCGGTCTCAAATCTCAGCTATGCTTCCCCATGTTGCCTTGGCCATCACTATGGAAGGGTGTGGATCCCCAACAGGCAATGGCTGTGGATTGCTTGCTCCTGAATATTCAAATAGATAGCTCTCTTCTTGTTCTTTGCTGACCAACTATAAGCATTTTAGAAGGAGAGGAGCACAAAGAGAAAGGAAGTATAGGGAGGAGGCTTTGGGGACCAACATGAGGAGAGGAGCATCTCCCACCTCCTACTTCTGCTCCTCAGAGATAGCTAGCATTGTTCTCAAATGTGCAATTTGACCACAGTTTGAAGTTGCAATTAAATCCAGGCAATGAATGAGTAGCATTTGGCCAAATGCCACATCTGTAGTCAGCAAAGCCGGTTTCTAAAGCACCAGAATTGTAAAATGTTGGTTTTGTGCATCAGATGACTTTACATGCTAAGGTATCTGGAGCCCAAAGCCTGCTGTCCAACATGGTTCCAACCCTCTTTGACAGGCAGAACTGAAATTATTACTGACAGCTGAAATTAAGATTTTAATAATTACCTGAGCTCTTCTTTGCATAGACCCAGCAGGAGAACATCCTACAATGTGCAATGTGTCAGCCACTTATCCTGAAGTAAATTAAAGCTGAGGCTTTGTGGCACGGCAAAGATGTTCAGCAACTTTCAGCATTGGGCTCTTCTTAGTATGAATAGTGGATAGAAGTTCAGCAGGAAGTTCACCCTTGTATGAGGTGAGGACAGGCATACCTAAACAGTACACAGAGTGTAAATGATGTTAAACGCTGCTTAAGTGGGACAGAGGGAGAAAACAGAAAGGGAACAAAATGTTTTAGGAGAAGGTTGAGGTGAATTAAGATGATGCCTTCTTCCTTCCCACACTTAGCTACTGAGTTCACAACCAAATCCTCCTGTCAGGGTTTGTATTTAACTGTATGCTCATGGAGCCTTTTAGCATTGTTTTGATTTGACTGTTCAGTAAAGAAAATGGTCAAATCTTGGCACATGAACAAGCCCAACTCTTGCCTTCTGTAAGAGCTTTGTCCAAGCACAGCCTTCATTGCCCGGCCCTTGACATAAAGAAATCAGATCCTGTTCCCAGGTGAATGCTGGGAATGCTTCTTTGAAGATTACAAAGCAATGGAGAATATAGTTAGGAAATTCTGATGCTGCAAGGGTGATTGAAGGTTGGCTGGATATGCACAGCCAAGGGACCATGGAGAAGCAGTCTCTCATGTTGGCTACCGCTTCCTCTTCCTCAAGGAAGGGTTGTGAGAGAAGGTTTCTGGATCAAGACCCATCTGCCACTTCGTAGCACCTGCTTGTCTTGTCTACTTTTCCAGAGTCAGATGTACTGGTTGGAAAGCCAGCAAAGGTTGTCTGCTTCTATAGTTTGATCTGGAGATTTGGGGTTATGAGCCTCTGCAGTTGCT
The DNA here is from genome assembly GCA_009806455.1 of Tetrax tetrax. Classification (NCBI taxonomy): domain Eukaryota; kingdom Metazoa; phylum Chordata; class Aves; order Otidiformes; family Otididae; genus Tetrax; species Tetrax tetrax. The sequence goes on along the minus strand of WHYT01014793.1, from coordinate 112,153 downwards.
TCAAGAAAACTGATTTTGTTTGAACTGACCTGTGATTTCCTAAAGATGTCCCCTAAACTCTATGTGATTTTGCAGAATTACTGTATCATGGAAAGGTGGGTGGATTGTGGGGGTGTCTCTACTCCAATCTGCTGCTCAAAGTAGTAGAGCAAGCCAGCCACCACTTTCCCTAGCTGAGATTAAAATCTCCAAGGACAGAGACTTATCCCTGTCTGGATGCCTGTCCCAGCTCTGTGCTACCCTCCTGGCAAAAGAAGTTTCCTTCTGTCCAGTCCAAACCTCCCAAGCAGTGGTCTATTCCCTTACTACGTCAGGTGCCACCGCTTGAGGATGCTTTAATGCCAGCAGGGGATGAAGGTCTGCTGGCTGGCGTATGAACTGCTTCTACTGCTGCAGAGGAGGAGGAGACCCTCCGCTAAGACTACTCATCCATGGTCATTCATCACCTCATCAGGTACCAGTTGCCTTCATCAAATCTGCTGGTTGGTTATTGATCATTTTCCCACAGGTTTCAACTCATTGCAGGACATGTTGCAAATTCTAAGGGGCTTGTGACTTTGTGATCTTCCCTGCACTGATGGTTTCTACGTTCCCCTTGATAACTTAGAAGAGTAGGCGAAAGCTCATCCAAGTAGCAGGGGATATTGAAGAACAGGTAGTACGCTAGAAGCTTGATTTTTGCTTTCAGTGAAAGAAGTGTATGTAGTACACAGTATCTGAATCCATAAATCACATATTTGAATACACAAAGTGTTATTGTTTATATGTAAAAATGTTGATAGCAAATTCTAAATAATTCATCACCATGACAATCTCATCAGCTTATCTTAAAACTAGTACTTAATTTAGGCCTACACACATTCAAATAGTTTGTGTTCCTGACGAAACTATCTTCCACCCTTTGCTGCTCTTAGTCTTCTACCAGCCCTGTCTTTAGAGAGCTCGGCTCCCTGCAGGGAGGGGAAATGCTATTGCTGCTTCTCTGTAGCTTTGAGAAACACAGCGACCGAGAGGCCCTGGCCACACGAGTAACTGTCCTACAACTCAGAGCAGATCCAGCTCAGGGGCTGAGATCAGATTAAAAGCTGGTACGCGTTCAGCTAACAGGGCAAGAGTAAGGAGAGGAGAACGCATAGGAGAACATCAACCACTTTTCCGTCTAAACCCTCTTCTTCTTTCCCTTAGCTTGTGCTTGGTTATTTAATCTCCCCTCTTTCGATGTTACTGACTTGAAGAAGGTGGAGAAGAGGTAGAAAAAAGAAATTTTTTTCACTCCCATGAAATGCATGACAAAACCTTTCCACCTCTATCTGATACTGTCACCATTGCGCAGGTCCTGCCACAGGGAAAGTTGGAGGGGGGTATTGCTCTGCTGTGAGTTTCCCTATACACCAGAAGCTGTCAGATCAAAATACTCCCCTTTGCTGGCACTCTGCAAGCCACAGATCCCACACAGGAAGGTGCCCGTGATCTCCGACCTCTAGCCTATGCCCTGTGAGAAGGGGCAAGTGCACAAGAGCACATTGGCCCTCAAGATACAACTCAAATACAAACTGCTTTTTCTGCTTCTCTTCAGCACATTCACAGTTTAACTTCCTAGGAAGCGATTTCCTTGTTGGAAAGAGAGCCTGTCTGAACGATCCAGCCTTCCCAGGCTTGTGCACCACCTGGTGCAGAAATGCAAGGAGAAGGAAAAAAAGACTGGATGGGTCGGAAAGGCTTATGAATACGTGGAGTTTTGGAGCATCCTTCTGGAAAAGGGAAACTGCCCCATGGGAAATTCAGCCACCATACTGCCAGATCAGTCATCTCAGGCTTAGTTTTTAAGTGCTAAAACTATTCTTGATGCAGCAGAAGACACAAACTGAGTTCTTCTGAAAGCTGAGGAGAGGAAACGTAAAAGATACGGCCAAATTCCAGCAGGAGGAATCATGACAAATTAAAAAGTGTAGTTTATCCAAGCGGTGCACATGAAGACCACGCAGAAGAAATGGTTCTCAGCAAGATGTGGGTGAAGGCAGAGATGCTGCACAGCTCTAAAGGATGTGGGCCCTATTGCCCTCAGTCTGCAGCAGGAGAGAAGCAATGTGGAGGGTTTTGTTATGGTTTCACTAAAAGCAGGCTGACATCAGATTGGACGCTGCATAACCAAGGTCAAAGACATCACAATGTAGGGGATAGAAAATCTTCTGTTATGGTGTCATCAGATACCAGGTTTATAACAGCTTGAGATAATTCACATTTACTTTGTCTATAACAGTCATAAATAAATTGCTAACAAATATTTATAATATGATGCATAATCAGAAATAGTAATTCACAAATACCATAAATAATATTTCACAATGATTACCAATGAGTTAACGTTTTTCACACGACAAGTGAAAGAGGGCTGAGCTTTTACACAGAAAACGGTGCACATTTTGGGAACACTTTTCAGTCTGTTCTGCTTCATCAATAAAAGGTGTTAGAAAGGTGTTAGAGTGAAGGGTGAAATTGTTCAAGGGGAAGGGAATCTCTGCATTCAGAGGGAGATTGTAGTGCTTGGGCACGGTTTGCTTAACAGCCAGAGGGAAGAGAGGGAGAATTATAGGGATTTCCAAATTATGCTGCTTAGAGAGGAAGGAGATTGTATGTTGCCATCACTGCTGAAGGAGTCAGGTGACTTTTAAACAGACTGAAGTTATCAAACCCAGTCTCTACCACTTTTATTGGTAGTGGCAGTACTTTGACAGCAAAGCCATTTATTTACTGGACTTTCTTTTATCCCAAGGATGCTGTGAGGATAAACATAATCAAATTCAAAGGCCCCAGTACCACAGCTTGCTGAGCCCTGGGGCCCACCGGTGTATGTTCTGATTTCATCCTGGGACTGGTGCTTGCGCGGCCACGCCGACAGCTGGATTAATAAACCAATAACAGCCGAAAGTCAAAACGAACTGATTTTGGCTAAAAGTTACTATGGTTCTGGCAGCTGTAGCCACTGTAGTTATGAAGCCAAGGAACTAATGGAAATATTAAATTCCAAATTATAACTTTTCCTAGAAGTTTATATAGGGATGTCTGATAACTTTGCTGCAAATCATTAGGGCCTTGAGAAAGGTATTTAAATGAAATATAACACTGAGATCGGGAAAGAACTGTGTTTAGAAATACACACCGGTCGGGCTCCCTAAGCATGTTCCTTGTTTCTCTTTCCTCTCCAATCACACAATATCAAATACTCCGTAATCCCACCGTGCATACAGTACGCAATAATATACATTCATAGTAAGCAGCACTTACAGTGCTTGGCATCTTCAAAGGTCTCTCCAAACCTTAGCTAATTAATTTGTTTCAACACCCCTGTGGGCTAAGCATAATTATTCTGAAGAAGCTGAGGCAGAGAGGTTAAATGAGTTACTGCGGGCCGCTGAGAGTGAGGGACAGCAGAGGGCTGGGAGTGCTGCTGCTGGCACCCTCCGACCTCGTGCCTTTCCTTTGATGCCCTTACATGCCATGGACTCTTAAAGACATGTAAAACTAACAAGATGTTAAGCAAAATGCACAGCATCATTAAGTTTTTTTTATATGGCAGTTATTTGGAACAACCTGTCGAACTCATAGTTCTGTCCCCTGAGAGCAAGGCGACCCTAAAGGCACATAAAAGATCTTGAAGTGATAATAAAACCGTCCCAGTGCTCAATACCATCATTGATATGGCACATGGGAATCAGGACATTAAGCCTCAGAGTTCAAATCAAGCCCAAAATCCAAAGTTCCAGTGTCCTTGTTTGGATTTGGTGCTTGATTTTACAGTATTAGGTAAAGTCAGAGCCTATTTCCAATGCATGTCATTGGGGAGTTTTGTGTCATTTCTCTTTCTGGAAGCATCTCCCTGCCTCTGCTGATATTGATCTGTTGTGTTTAATGACAAGTTGGTGTTTGATGCTTTTTAGCCCAAACTTTTTGATTAATGTAGCCATACAAATTCAAGATCATATTCTATAACACATGTGTTTTTATTTTGATGAATCACTTGTTTTAAAAGAAAGGGATACAAGATTTATTATCCGTATGTTTTGAACAGAATGTTTGGAATTTCCAATCTGAATTATGTTATCTAAAATTTCCCTTCATATTTATGTTTAAATAAATCTAACAACTGCTTTGTGCTGGCATTTGTCACAACTCTGGGTGTATTTTGGAGGGACACTTCAGAACTGCCAGAGCAAACCTCCCTTTGCAGAAGGCAGATCTGCCCTGGTGACCTCAGCAACACGGATGACACCAATGTGCCACAGCTCTGGCATGTTTTCATGCCGATGCTTATACATCACCCAGTACTCTGATTGTCAAGAGTGCTTCATGCCTTGCCATCAGTAAGAGTCAAGGGTGCTCAGTTCCTGCAGAAAACAAGCCCAAAGGTACACAACAAAAGTGTAATTAGCGGATGAGTCATTAATTCTCATTATTCCACAGCAGAACCAGAGCTGTTTCATCAAGGGGTAGAGGTAGCTCTAACCGACTGTTAGCAATGTAAAATACATCCATCACAGTCACTTCGATCCCTCGAGGCAGCATCAAGGAAAGAAAGATGAGGATGCTGGAGCAGATGAGTACTGTAAGGCCCTGATTCTGTAAAATATTGAAATACAGGCATTTCAGCCATGCTGACTTCAGCAGCCAGTGAAAAAAACCCCATAGCGTTAGATGCTCAGCATCAGCAAAATGCCAACTTATTAAAATAACCAGGCCTAAGGGAAAAAAATCCCCAAATTTCTTTAACTTATTACATGTATAATCCCCTGATGCCTTTTGGTTCCAACTGAGGTCTCACAGTAGGCTTACTGTGTTGCAACCCTGTGGGTTTTAATGGAGCTGGGCCTCATCCACCGTGGGTGAGATCTGGGTTAGCCCATGAACTGAGCCCTGTGCCAACTCCAGAGATTTACATACAGCTTCATAATCAGCTTTTTATTAATTCCTGCTTCAAGGTGCCTAGTTTAAAATAAGATGAATTTTCATTTTCTAGCCCAGCACATTGAATATCGGAAGGACAAGAGGTGGTTTTCTGCTCGATGTCTGGTACTAAGAGCCAAGGTCCAGTCCACATGCTGGCTCTGGGCACCTTCAAAGCCTTCCAAAATATTTTAAAAATATTATATTGAAAACATTCCTGTTGGTTAGGATACACATTGACTGTGGCAGATTAAATTAATCCCTGGTGTTACTTTGGTCCCTTCAGTGGATTAATGCCAGGAATTACTTTAATCTTATACCTCTGCTTTCATTTTCTATTAAACGTTTGTAAAAAAAGATCAATAGGGAAAAAGTGATGCACAGATCAAGCAAACACACAAGTTGAACTAAGAATAACCCGGCAAACTGCTCTCACTGGACAGTATAAATATTGCTTTCAGGTTAAAAATATTTCTTTGAGGATACGGAGCCCTTAAAAACCAGAATAGATCTCGGACAATGACACTTCCTCACAACCAAGGGAAGTAGAGTGTTTTTGCCAGTAAAGGATATGCTCTGCTTTGCAGAGGAAACTCCTGTTGGCTAATTTCACCATGGAAACTCCAGGCCTGTCTATAAAAAGACAAACTTATCTCCTGACAAATATCCTTATGCTGGGAATAACAAAGAACTAGGAGCGGATGGCGTTAACCCCAGGTAAGGGGGTAACTGCCAGTGCGGAGCAGCTGAGGGGGGACGCTGGTCTGGATGAAAACCAGCACTGAGCATCCAGCCAGCTCCAAGCCAATAACAAATCCCAGCCTAAAACCAGCCTTAGCATCCCTCTGCCCAAAGCCGCTGCCTCAAAAGCAATTGATGCATTTCCCTTCCACTTCTGGCACAAACATGAATTCACCATATGTGAGAATAAGGCCCAGAGTTTTCAGCTTCAAAGGTGTTTCTGACCCAGAGCTCTTTTACATTGCTCCCCTGATCGGTGACTCTCCGAGGCTGCTTTGTTTGAGGTGGTGGCAAAGCAGTTGTGCAAGGGGATGAGCCGTGCGCTGGAGGTGCTTTGATTTCCTCGGACCAGTCCGCAGAGACTTTCAGGTTGCTGTTTGCTCCTGGCCCAGCTGCCTGCTTTGATGCATCTTTAACACAGACCTTTTCAACTCCCCCAGTGGAGCAAATATAGAAATAGATAACATAAATATAATAATATTATTAATAATATTGATAATAATAAAATAATCAGCAATTATACAGACATGTATAACATAAATAATCAAATACTCTTGCTGCTGATGGATTAAGAGGACCAACGTGGTCACTAGAATGTTTATTATGAATCCTTTTACAGATTTAACAGTTTTCAGGTTTACTTATGAGCTCTGTCAGAGAGAGCAGTACTGAGGCACTGTGGGTGACAGACTGATGGCTGATGGCTACACACACAGCTCAAAAAGGGACAAAGATAAGGCAAAAGCCAGTCCCAACAAACAGAAAGCAGTCAGACTTGTGATAAAAGAACAGTAAAAAATAATGCACTCTCTTTTCTGTGTAATCCCAACCACCACAGTAATTTACAGCAAACGAAAGGCAGTTTTACACAGGTTTTATCTTTCTTCTCTAGAGGTGGAGAATTTACATGGAAATAGCCATGATTTTACTTTCCTGTTGCACTAGATGCTGCCACATCATCTCTGGATGACCTGAAGAGTGACAGTGCATGGGCGAGTTTGTCTCAGTCACATCCCAGTGAAAGAACAGGCAGCATTTAGGAAGAGGGAGAACTGTAGCCCACAATGTCATGCCCTACTAAGCAGAAAGATGCATCATAGCTCTTGTTTTTACATTTCAGAAAATGCAGAAGAAAGGATGTATTTTTTTCCCTCTAAATTAAAAACCCCAAACAATACCAAACCAAACAAAATAAATAATTTGCAAGTGTTCAGGAGTGTTGAAAATAATTTTGGAAAGTGCTTTAGGCTAATTTTGCAAACCACAACAGAGCTGTAGCGGGTAGAAACACACTTTCATCTTATTTACTTCTCTCCATCTTTAAATGTTGGGTTTGTTAGGATAAGTTTCTCTTTCAAATTTGCTCGATACGACATATACTTTCTTGTTTATGAAGTGTCTGGCCACACATGTACAGACATGGACGTGCCCAATGTGCTTATGATCTTTCTGTCCCATGTTAACATTGGGCCAAATTTGGCTTGGCTTTTCAGCCAAGCTTTTCACATCCGATGGGGCAAAAACCAACAGGGCTGAATTTCCATACAGCTGGGATTGCGTTTTTCTGTGAGCCTCTAGCAAGATGGGTTAATCCATGCCAAAACTGGGAGACATGTGCTGCAATTCACTTTATCCAGCACAAAGGCTGTGGACAGATGGCGTGATATGCAGGGTGCAGGACCCAGACTCGACCTGACTGAAGGACACGCCAGTTGACATCGTCTTTAAAAGATGTTTGTCAAGCAACGGTGCAGGTGAAACCCCACTTCCCACAGCTTTGGTCTTTCATCTCTGTACCTCTTGATCACAATTACCTCCCACATCTCCTGTGAGTCCTCCCATGTCAAAGCACTACAAGCAGGGACTCGTAGTAGGGACTTGTAATAGAGATTCATTGTCTTTGAGGCTTCTGCCACTGTACTATGCAACCAAAACTGGTCGGTGGGTTTAGAAACCCCAACCTGTCCCATCCTCTCCTGGTCACCCTCCCTGCTTAGAGAATTTCTGGGAATTTCTGGTGACTTCTGCAAGTGCCAGAGCACGCGTGGCCCTGCTGCGTGCCCAGGCTGTCTCTGTGTGCAATGCAGAAATGAGCACCTCCAGAGGGAGCATTCGCCCCATCTTAAAACACCATCTAAGCAAGGGCAGGAATCTCCTTTCACAATTTTACTTTGTTAAAAACAAGTGAAATGCATCCTACCCTAGCTTATAAGTGTCGATGCTTCCATTGGCTTTTGCATGCCAAAATGTGTAGAATTTCAGGTGAGAAATAGCTCTTTCCATATTGTCAGAAGGTAAAGTGGCCCAGGAGGGACTGTAAATACCTGGATGCATTAACAGGCGAGTGACAAGAGCCCAGTCCCTGCTCACCAGTGACAGATTTCTCACTGTATAACACGAGTTGGGTTTTCAGCAGTAACCAAGCCCTGAGGTGGAGTGTGAAACGCTTGATATTTGGTTGCTTTGTGTAGCTGCTGAAGGACATGCAGACTTGTGAACATTTGCAGGTCCAAGAGTCAGAGGAGTCCTTCTACAGGGGTTCTGGAGCTGTTCCATGCCATTTCTTGGCATTTCAGGTGACCTGCAGCTGGGCTGCAAACAGCCGGAGACCTGGGAGGTTACCAGCCGGAGAGGCAGAGCAGCTCTGCAATACGTAAAAGTAATTCCTCCTCAATGGGCACTTTTCTATGCATGGCATTCACTTAGTCCCTCAAACCAGTGACCCACTGTTAAAACTATAATAATGTCTTCCAGTGCCTTAAAACATGACCTCCAGCTTCTCACTTTAGACTGAAGTGTGTTCCAGGCATTTTGTACTTTATAGGAAAATGTGATTTGTTACATGGTATTTTACAGTTTGGTTTCCAGTAAAATTATTGTTGATTTTTTTTTATTTTTGTATGTTTATTCATGGGGAAAAGAGGAAGACAAGACTCAGACTGATTTCTGCAGTGTGAAACATTATTTAATAAATAGCTTCTTGGTTGCTGTAGAAAAAGCTTGCTGAGATGCAGGCCTGGGGCACTTATTTGCAAAGTAGCTAAAAGCAATGATCAAAGTTCAAATTCTGAAGGATCCTTTTTTTGGTCCAGTGAGGACTTTTGGGCTGAAGCTTGCAGACCCCATTCAGAGCCCACAAAAGAGAAATCCACTGAAAATCTTACTGTGAGAGTTCACTGATAATTTTATTTCTGAGGCAAGAAGCTGGCTTCCGTCAGACTGAGGGTGATGGTAGCTGCTGAAGGTCTCATTTTGGACAGAAGAGTTTTGGGGCATGTACTGGGCAGGGGGGCAGGAGAGGCACAGGAGCTGGGCAGGGAGCGGTCAGGGGGAGATTGGTCTCTTTCTGCAAGGGACCAAGCAGCAGCAGGAAGGTAATGGGGAGTATTAAGTGAAGAGGAAGCCTACGTCCCCTGGGAGAGAAGGGAACGACCAAAACCAAAGATGTCTCAGGCAACGGAGCAAGGAGGAACAGTTCCAGGGCTGGGGTCAGCACAAAGAGCACTAGCTCCCACAAGGGCAAAGGAGGGGTGGGATGGCATGGAGGGCCACCATCACTTGTAGCTTCTACAGAAAAGGAGTGGGGCAGTGGAGGGATCTCTCTTTTTTTCAGGAGGAGACTGTGAGCCCCAGCTCTCCCCCTCTAAGATGGACAGAGCCACAAAGATGCCTTGCCAGGCTCCATGACACTGCAGCACAGTCAGGAGCTCCCGGCACACGAATCCCCTCTTTGCCAGACCACATGGTTTACTAGGAGACTTTCATGTGAGAGATGGGGACACATGCAGGGCAGCATCACATCTCTTGTAAGAGCTCCATGAAGCTCTTTGGCAAAAATGCATTAAAACATCCCCGGGGTGCTGTTACAGAAATAACAGCACCCTCTCCCTTCCTTTTCCCATAATCTGCCCATCCACAAACCTTCCTTGATATTATAAGAAAAGACAGGTCTTCCTTATGGTTTCCAATCAGGAAGCAATATCCTTCTTCTAACACAACCTGTTATAACAGGCTTGTTCAAAAATACCAACTTCAGAAATCTTCCACAGTAATTACTACAAAAATTCTGTGGCTTCTTCAATTAGTTTTTAAAGAAACCCTGAAGTTCTTATGGAGTGGGCACTTCCAGAGAATTTTGGAAAAAAAAAAAAAAATCATGGTCTTGTAAGTGGAAGTCAAAATGCTCACAGATGCTTACGAAAGCGTCAGTTCTGCCTCCACAAATGGTGCAATTTCTCTGAACTTGAGTGGAAGCAGGCATGATAGTGCTTATACCAGGGTGGGGCCGAGAATATACAATTTAGGAAATTTAGTTAATTAACATGTTTTTGTAGAAACTGTAATTCTGATCATGTGGATATTATTTTAAAATCTCATTCAAATGCATTAGAGAATACTGACTTCCCTGCAGATTTGACCACTTTTCCACTACGTGGACAACGTGTGAGTAAATTATAACCTACTTTCCCATCAACTCTGCTTCTAGCTGGATTACTTCTTCCTTGCCCATGCTGCACGCACCAATATTCAAAACAAAGTGAATAAACCAGCATAAGCATTTAAGTGCGTTTCCACTGATTCCCATACTCAAATTAAACATGCAAATGAAAACATTAAAAGGAATGACTTATTCATGTTCTGAGGCAAAGTATACATATTAAATTAATGCGCATGTATCAAAGAAGACACTAAGTGCTGACTCTTGGAAAGCCCTGTGTAGGAAACTGTACTACAAACTGTTCATTTAGTGTTTTTTATTGCTTAATATGAAACTTAGGAAGACTGACTGTATTGATTGTATCTTAAATATTTGACAATATATACTCATTTAGAGCAACCTCCTCATTTCCAAATATATATTTAATGAAGCACATGCCATTTTAGGCAGACATTTAAAGTATAACTTTCATCTCTTTAACATTTTAAGAGTATATGTCACATTAGCAAATGTACAAGGGAATAACTCCTTTGATGTAGCGTGTCAGATGGGAAGTTATCAGTTACACAAAGCAGCTACACAGGATTGCATGTGCAAAGTTTCAGAAATACAGAAAAAAAAAATTTTAAGAATTACAGGGATGGGTTATAATTTGCACCTTTTCTTTGAATCTTGTTTTTACTTGTTTGATGCTCCGGTGAAAATTATACATTTGTGCATTTTTAGATCTCTTTAGGTTACAAGAGAAGACTAGCAGGACAAAAAATAGCCAGTGATGGTTTTTGAAGTGACTTCTTCTGTCTGCTAAAGAGGTGAAGGCTTGAGTGACCTGCAGTTCAGGTCTCAGAGTTCCTAGCAAGAAAAGGCAAAAAACCATGTCAAGTTAACAAAACCGACAAAGAGCTCAAGGACAGAGCTAGGAAGGATGGTTCCAGCACATTCAATTACTGGAAAGCTGTACAGGAGGAATATTGTCTTCTGTGGCTGGACTGCATTTGTATATGGAGTGTTAAAGTGCTGGGGTTAAGGTTGGAATAGACTCAAGTTATCCCACCCTGGGTTAATATGTAGGAAACGCAACATGGAATAAACGAGGAAGAGGAGAAAAAACAGCATAGTTGAGATAGGAATCTGCAAAGCAAGGAGGAAACACAAAGTTATATTCACAAGATAGGTGTCCAGGTAAGCAAAAGGCAGTGGAACAACTTTGCTTGCTAGGAAACTAAGAGAGGTCGGGGTGCAAGAGCTGATTGCTTGGACCTGGCATAACGAGTCTGTGCAATGAGATGTAGGAGTCAAATCTTCTGGTGTAGGACCTACAACCAGGCATTTCCAAGGCTGATAGAAACATAGTGGGATGTAGCTTCTGACTGGAGCACAGGTATTGAGAGGAAGGCAGTATTCCGGACAGGCAGACATGGACGTAAGGGTGACAAAGCAGCACCGTACACTAGCGATGTGGTAGCCTGTAAAGCAGGAAAAGCATAACACAGTAAAATTAATCACAGTCCACTGTCTTCTTGAAAAGCATTGTAAAACAACACGTTATTTCAGCAGTAGCACAGATCTACTAAAGTTCCTCTAGATAAAATCTGACTGTGGCTATGGAACAGTGGAACAGTATTAGACAGTCAACAGGACCTGTGGGAGACCTCCTGTTCCTAGAGACAGATCAGAGTAGAATGATATCAATAATAAAACTGAGGCTATGCCTGAAGTCAGAGCTCAGATGTTCCTGAATCTGGACTGCTGACAGACTTTTTTTTCAACAAGGTATTTATTGAGCCTGCAGGAGGTAGTGCTAATTTAGACACAGTGAGGATGTTACAGAAGACGTGGCTGTAGAAAATAGCTCTGATCAAGCAGATCATAGAGGACTTTGATTAAACTGAATGGAAAGATAAATCTGCATCTTTCTATGTTCTCATGCTTGGCTTTTTTTTTAATCTCAAAGCAGTGATGTCAACTGAACTGAGGAACTTGGAGACTTGACTGCAAAGGAGATTCCTGAAGTCAAAGATACATAACTGAGTCTGCATTTTGGGAAGGAGAAAAAACTCCTGGAGAAGAATTCCAGACCCAACTGATGACAATCCACCTTGAAAAGGATATGAGAAGTAGGCAAAGGGCCTGCAAGAAATGGAAAAAAAGGGGCTAACTAACATGGAAAAATGAATCTTGCGGGTCAGAAAGTGTGGGGAGAAAGTGAGATCTGCCAAAAGCTGGGCTGTGTTAGACCTTGCAAAGGAAATTAAAAACAGGTTGTAAAATGTTCTTTAGTCATATAAACAAACAGAGAGCAAAAAAGAGGAATTTGAGGCTGCTTTGCAGTAAAGATTGAGGGTGGGGGTTAAAGACAACCTAAGCCTGGACCAAAAACAAAATGAAAACTTTGCTTCAGCTTTTAGTAAGTATGGTGACATGTGGGGCAAAGATGGCGTGACTCATGGGAATGAGAGAGCATCTGAAGCAGAAATAAAAATCTAAGGGCTTAATATTTTCAGATGAAGGCAGCAGTCCCATCTCTACCCAAAACCCTGAAAGAACGAACACAGGAACCTGCCAAAACTAGTAAATTGATGTGTTACCTCAGGAATGGATGCCTGGAGAAGAATAAGAGTATCTTCTCTGTTTTAGAAAGTATGAAAATTTTGATCTACCTAAACACCCACTGTTAGTTGGATTTAAACTGTCATCAGATGTAGACAAAAGAGAGTATAGTTTAGCACAACTTAACCCAAGGTAGGTCACAGAACATTAATGACCCTGCTATCTTACTCTGATAAGCCTAACTGATTCTTAGAGGGGAAAATTCCCCAATTTTTTCTCATCTTGTTTTCAGTAAAATATTTAATACAATGTCACTTCAGAAACAACTACATGAGGTACATATCCAAGGTAGGAAGAACTGGCTAAAATGCAACCGGTAGCTAAATAAATGGTTAGGGTAGAAGAAAACTATACTAAAAAAGTAGATCTTGTCATCAACTTACAGTTTTTATTAGTGAGCAGGATGTAAAAAGCATGCCAATGATAATGTCATTTGCCACTGATAAAGACACAAGAATCACAATACAGTTCAGAAAAACCCGAAGAGCTTTTAGGATGACAAGGATAAGGAAAGGATAGACTTTTCAGGACAGAGTGACACATTATTTTTTTTGTTTTGTTTTGCAATAAGCTTGTAATGAATCTGTTGACAGGCAAAAGATCTGAGAGGATTAGCTGATCACTGGTACCTTTAAGTCTGGTAACTACGGTGAAGAAAAAGCTAAACTTGGTGTTTGAAATCTTAGGTTTCCTTTATAGTCAGTGGAAAGAAACAGGACACTGTGACTTCCTATTTTAAAATGAGATGAACAACCTGTGTACAGGACTTACCTTTAACTTAGACAACAATGTTTGAATGTATAAAATTAAGTTAGATGAACCTCCCTGAGAAATATTTTGCATGAAAGCCCTGCTTTACTCTGTATTTCATCCTGTGTGGTCCTGCTGACTTTTGCTTGAAGCAGTTCATGGGAGGTAAGCAAAGCTATAAAAGTCTGAAGTTTCAATTATATTTGAAAGGCTCGAGTGTCTCAACACTGTCTTTGAAATACTTTTGCTGTCTGCCTTTTAAAGCTCGTGGTGGCGGTGAGCTCAGCCCCAGCAAAGTGTTGCTGTGGGTGGAGGCCTTCCTACAATAAGGCTCACTAGGTAAGGATGATTGTGCTGATTCACGCCGTGAATAGCTGCCCAACGCTCCGCAAACACTTAGAGTTACATCGCCAGACGTCCCAAGGCTCGAGGTCGTATTTTTATGCAATCAGTGACCCCTATTGATCACTGGATTGCAAAGATGAAGGTACTGAACTCAGCTGGGAGTCCAAGGAGGAGGGCTGGGGACACAGCACAGATGCTCTCAGTACATCCCAGGCAGTTTTCTCTGGAGGGATCATCCTGCCTCTGAGCTGACATGCAGAAATATAATCCCAGATTGGGATTTACCAATAACTGTTGGACATTATTGACGGCTGGAGTTAAGCCTAAATTTGCTACTTGCAATTTTGTTGACGTTTGAATTTTCTCCTCAGATATATGCATAACACCTATGTGAATTCCAGCAAAACTCTCTCTTTCTGCTCTCGGTTTTGTTTTATTTTTCTACTCTGTGCATTTGTCACCCAAGCCCAAGCTGTTGCTAGGAGACAAAATGTGTTTCGGTAGCATCACCCAGCTGCTGGACTGTGTGGCTGTAGTTCCCATATTCAGCCAGAAAGCTAGAGTGAAATATTATTTTCCTGTGCCTGCTGTGATGAGCAGGAGTTATCCATCTGCCTGTTAGAAGTGAGTGTAAGCATACACACGTATGCACGTGGTACAGGTCTTCATGGTTCATGCTGAGGTATGGGAACAGTAACTTCCCTTGCCATTAGGGTTGTTTCTAGATAGAAGAGGGTAAAAATAACTCCAGAGCATGAGAAAAGCAGGCTATTTATTTTGCATCCTCTTTCCCCTGGTTTATTACTTTTTCCTAAGAAAACCAAAGGAATGAGGATGCAATATGGGAGTGCCACCAGCCTTCCTCACCTCCATGCCATGGGGTGCATCACCCCCCTCTGGCATCAGTAAAGATTCAGGAGCTACTCAGAGGAAGGTCTGGGCACTACTGCACCAAAAAAAAAAAAAAAAAAAAAAATAGTTTCCAGGAGGAGGTTTATGCATGAGGAGCAAATATCCAGGACTCTCCAATGGAAAGCAATAATTAGCTGACTGCAAGTCAGCTGCAGCTACTAGACTCAGAAGATGGAAAAACATAGCATATACCACAGAGTCTTGGGAAATAAAGTCATCCTGGACCAAATCCTCCTGGCACTGTGAAAATCCCTTGTAAAGAGAGCTTTGAGAAGAGTTTGGATTCCCATTGTGGTGATATGGTTTTCTCTCTGAGCACCTGCCCGCATGATTAGATGATAAATTCTGCCTTGTGATCACTCATCAGGCCAAATAAGACCAACAGGGGCAATTAAATGCTAGAGGAAAAGATAAGGATCACTAATCAACTTGCAAATCATCTAATCAAACCGTGCTGTTCACATCACACTGTTCCAGTGGATTTATAACTATAATTAACCTATTTTTTTTTCCCAATCAATTTTACATGAGTATTTATTTTTGTGCACTAACATATTGTCCTCCATAGACTCCAGGAGTTTTTTATAGTTGTGCTTCTTAAACAGCCACCTTGCATGGCAACTCTTAACCTTGACGCAAACAGACAGAGATAAAAGACATTTCTAGGGTATTGCTCTTGGCTAAAGTGCAGCATTTTATGCTACATATATATATTGCTTATATATATTTTACTATTCATTAGGGATTTTGTAAAAAAATGTGAATATTAGCAGATGATTTAGCTGTACTATAAAAGACTACAGATTAAAAAATATACTATAAAAGGTCGCATAATTTTTTTGAATGGTTTGATTTTCAGAATAACTAAAATCCTCAGATCTTCAGCAATTTAGCTAGTTAGACTATGTGCGGGCCCTGCCTTTTCACATCAGCTAGACCTAATATATTACATATCACAAGAAGAGGGTTAATGAGATGGAGACTATCAGCATATATTTAGATTACCCAATATTTTACATTTTAAAGGAACCTTTGGAAGAGCTCTTTCTTTTCCATAGGGGACACCTCCAATAGCAATCCGGCTGTTAATGTGAGGCTTCTCTTAGATTTCAGAAAATCTCTTTCAACCTGGCAACACTGAAAAAAGCCAAGGATCCTTTCCTTTTTTTTTGTGTTCCCTGGGTCAGAGCCCCTCCATGTTTCAGGAGATGTTGTTTCAGGTGAATACTACCAGGTGGGAGAGAAAAAACCAGAGCCTCTTCCTTGTCACTTCCACTCCCCAAATGTGAGAGCACATTGGAAAGGCACGGCAGCAAAAGCCAGGCAGCTGTAGGTTTGGGCATACACACTTGCTAACTGGCTTTAATAGCATCACGCCTTAATTACTTTTGATAGGATCTTGTAGATTACATGGGCTGTTGAATCCTGGCAGGAGTTTTGTTAGGTAAGCACTGAAATTCTTGGCAAGAAATTCAGAAGCTTCACAGTCAAAAAAGGGGACGGAAGCCATTGAGTTAATGAATTATCCAAGTAAGAAAATGTAACCCACTTCATCATACTGAGCCAACATGCTAAGGAACAAAAAAATGAAATTATTATTTCTATATGTGAAACTTGCCCAAAATAACACTAATGACAGAACAGTTATCAGGATTGCATGGTGTGTAAAGCCAGGGAAAATTTTAGTTGTTCTAAGTATAAAGTTTTGGAGCAAAGAAAGGGATGTATTTTCCACAGTTGTAAATGAATTTTCACCTTCATGCTGCACTATTCAACCTGCTGTGACAAATCCCATGAAGAAAACCCTTTTATTGATCTAAGAATTTCAATCCTCAGCCATGGCTTTCTCCAGTGCAATCAGAAGCAAAGTAGGGCTCATCACAGCAAATATATGATACTCAGGAAATTAGAGAGCTTTAGCAAAAAGAAAATAAATCCCACCTTTTAAATCAAGCAACTTTGTGACCATTGATTTTTTCCATATGTGGTGATGCTGAGCCAAGAACATCTTTACATGCCCAGTCTTAAAGCTTAGAAGTAGCTGTAACATATCAAGCACAGCTCTGTGTTGCTACTGGAATAAAAGACTTCACCAAGCTGCCAACAATAAAAATAAAACAAGCTCCCTCTCTAAAATGTATTTCTACACTTCAAATGGTAGCAAGAGATGAGAAGTAGCTGGCAAAGGCAGCATTTCACTGGACCAACAGATAAACTATGAAAATTCCAGAAGCCTTGAGAATGGCATTATCAAAAAATAAAGCACAGCCACCAAGACAGCTCCTGCAGCCAATCATACCACACGTTTAAGGCAATTCTGCTCCTCCTGGGTTCAGGGAAAGTTGACCAGAAAGAAAAAAATCCCTGTCAGACATACAAAAGAGCAGCCTCCGCAAGCCTGGCTTTAGGGCTTGATTGGTGGTTAATCCGGATCAGTGCTAGTGGACCAGAATTTTCTGGCTGGGCTCTTCTATTGCAGGCTTACAAGCAGGAAATTCAGAAATACGAAATAAATGTGGAGGCTGTGCAGCCCATAGCTCCCTATCTGACTGCTTCGTGGGACTGATCGAGTCAGGACCCAGCCGTCAGCAGCGGCTGAATACATATGGGAAACGGGCACAGACTGGGAGGAGAGCTAGGTTCAGGACTGTGCCAGGCAAACCTCCCCAGGGACCCCCAGGGCTGGCTGCCAGGATGCTGGGCACACTTTGTCGCAGCTAAATCACACTGAGCTCCCAGATTGATAACGGGATTATTAAATCTGCTCAAACAGTTACAGTTTGTAATTCTAGCCAGATGTTAGAGTAATATCCTTTGTTTTCTCTCTCTGAGCTCTGCTTGGAAGAAGTCCTCCAAATCCACCTAGTTTGGCAAAGGTTTTTTCCCTACAAGAACAACTGTGGCCCCTCAATGATTGCCTCAAGAAAACGATGTGTAAACTGGAAACTATAAAAAATCCTAACACTTCCAAACTTACAAAACAAAACAATAAAACCAGATGAAGTAGAAATCACAGATTTATAAAAACTCTGTGAAGTCAAATTTATTAAAGAAGTGGCTGCTTACAGCTCAGCACTGAAGCAGCAGACACAAGCCCACAGTGTGTAAAATGTGTGATGAACTCTCTGCTGTCAGTCTCTGTAGTACAATCCAGTTAAATCAATGATCCATTGAACGGGACACTGGCAGGAAAGCAATATTGGGATTCAAATAAAGAAAAAAAAAAAATCATTACATTTTCATTCATACTTCATTCATCAATGACTGGGATAGCTACCTGCACTCCAGTAGGCCCCCGAGCGATTTATATACGAGAAAGCTGAAATAACTGAACCCTTAGAAACACATAATTTGAAACCCTTATTCCTACAGAAAGCTCTTTGTTAAGGACAAGCCATAAGATTTTCCAGAACTGGGATGTAAAGCTCTATATATACCTCAAGAGAATTTTAAAATGTTTTGTCAAGCTCAGGTAACAAATTATCTAAGGACAACGAGCTAAATAGGGTGTTTTGGAGATGGTGGCACTGCATCAGTTAGGAACTCAGACCCATTTTATTATTTGGACACATGGCAAATTATTTATTACTGTAGTCATTTGCTTAGGGGCTCAATTAATAAATATTTACGCAGCTGTTTCTGCTGTATATGGTTTATCATCAGAACTTCAGGGGGTATGAATGATGTTCTTTAAAATCAATTGTCTATTCAAGGATAAATTAACCTGAATAATGCAATGTATGATATTCATGTGATTCCATTATTTTTTTACTGGGAGGCATTCAGATACATGCATTTCTTGGAAGTACAAGAATTTGTTTATTGATGGTTTAACTGCCTCAGATTAAAAAGCAGGATTATTATGCAGAAGATTTGAAGAATGCATTAGTACTTTGGGATCTCTTAGGTGTAAAATCTGAGATGAAAAAGTATATTTCTAAAACCAATATGCCATAAGCACCTTTATTTGTATTGCTTGGAAGTAACATGGTGTCATTTTATATTGAAGAGTGTGTTAGAAGACCTCAACCTGCATCTCTCTTGCAGGTGCAGCTCCCATCTCCAGGAGAGGTTCTCTTTCGAGAATTATCCCCAAAATGCAGTGTTCTGGGCTTGCTCTGAGGAGGTGACTCTCTAGCAGAAAGAAGGGCATGGCCTTTTCCATTCCAATCAGCTAAGATGCTGGAATGGACTTTCTGCAAGAGCTGGAAAGGATCCGTATTCCAAGCCATCTGGTTTGTTTGCCATCCTTACCACCTGAATCAACCAAAGACAGCTGTGAAAAGAACTGAAGCTCTTCTGATGCAAATCTTACACATCTTCTCCAAACGTTATTTCTGCCCACCATCCGATATTCCCCAGCTGAAATGCTGGAATCTTGCCTTAATGAGACAGCACAATTTTCTACCTAATTGACTGTCTCACCATAACACAAAGGCGCCTGTCTACAGACTGGATCCACGCAAGGTGACGCAGGTCTATGAGCAGCAGTAACTGTAGGAGCTGCTGTGTGCACATGGCTTAGTCATTCCCGTCAATATTTTAGCAGGATGTGTGTTTCTACGTTGTGCTTATAATACTGAAGGCATAGGTTCCACCACTGCTATTAGTCCTGGGGCTGCACCTTTTTTTCCAGCATGGAGAGAATGATCTATGCATCTTGCTTGTAGGAGTGAAAGTAGGTGCACACATACAGACACTTCTTAACTGCTTTCCATTTTTTGAATTATTTATCTTTTTTCTTTTTTTTTTTTTTTAAGGCAAGCCCTCTGATTTCCATTAAGTTTTTGCTTCAAGAATCATAGAATCATAGAATAGCTTGGGTTGGAAGGGACCTTTAAAGGTCATCTAGTCCAACCTCCTGCAAGGGCCAGGAACATCTCCAACCAGATCAGGTTGCTCAGAGCCCTGTCCAACCTGGCCTTAAGTGTTTCCAGGGACGGGGTATCCACCACCTCTCTGGGCAACCTGTGCCAGTGTTCTGCCACTCTCATGGTAAAAACTTTTTTCCTTGTATCCAGTCTGAATGTACCTCCTTCTATTTTTAAACCATCACCCCTCATCCTATCACAACAGTCCCCGCTAAACAGTTTGTCCCTGTCTTTCCTGTAGGCCCCCCTTAGGTACTGGAAGGCCGATATAAGGTCTCTGTGGAGTCTTCTTCTCCAGCCTGAACAGCCCCAACTCTCCCAGCCTGTTCTCACAGGAGAGGTGCTCCAGCCCTCTTATCATCTTCGTGGCCCTCCTCTGGACCTTCTCCAACAGGTCCATGTCCTTCTTAAGTCGGGGGCTCCAGAGCTGGACACAGTACTCCAGGTGGAGTCTCACGAGAGTGGAGTAGAGAGGCAGAATTCCCTCCCTCGACCTGCTGGCCACACACCTCTTGATGCAGCCCAGGATACAATTGGCCTTCTGGGCTCCAAGGGCACATTGATGGCTCCTGTTGAGCTTCTCATCCACCAGTACCCCAAGTCCTTCTCCTCAGGGCTGTTGTCAATCTATTATCCACCCAGCCTATATTTGTGCTTGAGATTGCCCTGACCCATGTGCAGGACCTTGCACTTGGCCTGGTTGAACTTCATGAGGTTTGCACGGGACCACCTCTCCAGCCTGTCAAGGTCCCTCTGGATGGCATCCCTCCGCTCCAGTATGTCGACTCTACCACACAGTTTGGCGTTGTGGGCAAACTTGCTGAGGGTGCACTCTATCCCACTGTCCATGTCAACAACAAAGATGTTAAATGGGGCTGGTCCCATTGCTGACTCCTCAGGAACATCACTCGTCACCGGTCTCCACTTGGACATCGAGCTGTTGACTGCAACTCTCTGAATGCAACCACCCAGCCAATTACTTATCCACTGAATGGTCCATCCATCAAATCCATGTCTCTCCAGTTTAGAGACAAGGATGTCGTGCAGGACAGTGGCACATGCTTTATACAAGTCCAAGTAGATGACGTCAGTTGGTTGTCCCTTGTCCCCTAATGCTGTAGCCCTGTCATAGAAGGCCACTAAATTGGTCAGGCACAATTTTCCCTTAGTATAGGAACTTTCCATAGCTGTTATTTAAAAAGGACTCAGAAAACACTGGTATTATTGATGGCTCTGCAGCACCCGATGGCCAACAGCCAGCCTTGCAGCTCCGCTCCAGGGCTGGGCACAGCTGCACACCTTGTGCAAGGCTGCATTTGAAAGCTTGAAAACTCCTTTGCGCTGTTTGTATTTGTTTCACCATATTTACTTGTTTCTAATTTGGCAATCAAGTATATACACATGTAGAAGTATAAACTGTACTGGAAGGCAATCTATGTTAAATAAGGCAACACGATGATTCCAGGCTTGCAATACAGCACCCAAACCAAACTTCTGTCACAGCATAGAAAGCTTCCTAATTGTTTTTTCTTGAAAGGCACTGAAAGTTTAAAAGATTAAACTGCAGTCACTGCAGCACGGCAGATGTGCAGCAACACCGTGTGCTGGAGCAAACCTCCACAAAACCCAGACTCCCCTAGCCGGCATTCAGAGTGCTCAGAAAAGGAAATGGGAACAGATATGAAAATTTTTATGAATTTTTTTATAAGAGCGACCAGGAGAGGAAAGGATTGAATGCTGTTCTTGGAGGACGGCAGGGAAGGTGAAAGGAAAAGACGACCCAGTTTGGCACATGCATGCCACTAATGACAGTTTCCTGCCTGATCGCTGTACTGACCACAGCGACCGCATCTCTGATGAACCTCACACTCTCCTGATGATAAGCATCCCAGACAGAAAGAAAGTGACAGAGCCTGGAGTTCAGTGACAATCAATTCATCATTCATGAATAGACAGTTGCAAAAAGAAGTAGCAAACATGAATTTTTCTAGCTC
>WHYT01014793.1:48472-80594 GCA_009806455.1 Tetrax tetrax | reverse complement strand
TTGGGTTGGAAGGGACCTTTAAAGGTCATCTAGTCCAACCTCCTGCAAGGGCCAGGAACATCTCCAACCAGATCAGGTTGCTCAGAGCCCCGTCCAACCTGGCCTTAAGTGTTTCCAGGGATGGGGTATCCACCACCTCTCTGGGCAACCCATGCCAGTGTTCCGCCACTCTCATGGTAAAAACTTTTTTCCTTGTATCCAGTCTGAATGTACCTCCTTCTAGTTTTAAACCATCACCCCTCATCCTATCACAACAGGCCCTGCTAAACAGTTTCTCCCCGTCTTTCCTGTAGGCCCCCTTTAGGTACTGGAAGGCCGATATAAGGTCTCTGTGGAGTCTTCTTCTCCTGGCTGAACAGCCCCAACTCTCTCAGCCTGTTCTCACAGGAGAGGTGCTCCAGCCCTCTTATCATCTTCGTGGCCCTCCTCTGGACCTTCTCCAACAGGTCCATGTCCTTCTTAAGTTGAGGGCTCCAGAGCTGGACACAGTACTCCAGGTGGGGTCTCACGAGAGTGGAGTAGAGAGGCAGAATTTCCTCCCTCAACCTGCTGGCCACGCACCTCTTGATGCAGCCCAGGATACAATTGGCCTTCTGGGCTCCAAGTGCACATTGATGGCTCCTGTTGAGCTTCTCATCCACCAGTACCCCAGGTCCTCCTCCTCAGGGCTGTTGTCAATCTATTATCCACCCAGCCTGTATTTGTGCTTGAGATTGCCCTGACCCATGTGCAGGACCTTGCACTTGGCCTGGTTGAACTTCACGAGGTTGGCACGGGACCACCTCTCCAGCCTGTCAAAGTCCCTCTGGATGGCATCCCTCCGCTCCAGTATGTCGACTGCACCACACAGTCTGGCGTTGTGGGCAAACTTGCTGAGGGTGCACTCTATCCCACTGTCCATGTCACCAACAAAGATGTTAAATGGGGCTGGTCCCATTGCTGACTCCTCAGGAACATCACTCGTCACTGGTCTCCACTTGGACATCGAGCTGTTGACTGCAACTCTCTGAGTGCAGCCACCCAGCCAATTACTTATCCACCAAGTGGTCCATCCATCAGATCCATGTCTCTCCAGTTTAGAGACAAGGATGTTGTGCAGGACAGTGTCACATGCTTTATACAAGTCCAAGTAGATGATGTCAGTTGGTTGTCCCTTGTCCCCTAATGCTGTAGCCCTGTCATAGAAGGCTACTAAATTGGTCAGGCACAATTTTCCCTTAGTATAGGAACTTTCCATAGCTGTTATTTAAAAAGGACTCAGAAAACACTGGTATTATTGATGGCTCTGCAGCACCCGATGGCCAACAGCCAGCCTTGCAGCTCCGCTCCAGGGCTGGGCACAGCTGCACACCTTGTGCAAGGCTGCATTTGAAAGCTTGAAAACTCCTTTGCGCTGTTTGTATTTGTTTCACCATATTTACTTGTTTCTAATTTGGCAATCAAGTATATACACATGTAGAAGTATAAACTGTACTGGAAGGCAATCTATGTTAAATAAAGCAACACGATGATTCCAGGCTTGCAATACAGCACCCAAACCAAACTTCTGTCACAGCATAGAAAGCTCCCTAATTGTTTTTTCTTGAAAGGCACTGAAAGTTTAAAAGATTAAAAGCTTACCGTGTGTATCCATACTGAGGCTTTAGCTACTGCAATATGCAAAGAGAAACCAGCAGTGTAGGGGACAGGGAGGGAGGAACAGGGTTTCCTCGGGGCAGATTTGATGGCAGTCACTGCAGCACGGCAGATGTGCAGCAACACCGTGCGCTGGAGCAAACCTCCACAAAACCCAGACTCCCCTAGCCGGCATTCAGAGTGCTCAGAAAAGGAAATGGGAACAGATATGAAAATTTTTATGAATTTTTTTATAAGAGCGACCAGGAGAGGAAAGGATTGAATGCTGTTCTTGGAGGACGGCAGGGAAGGTGAAAGGAAAAGATGACCCAGTTTGGCACATGCATGCCACTAATGACAGTTTCCTGCCTGATCGCTGTACTGACCACAGCGACCGCATCTCTAATGAACCTCACGCTCTCCTGATGATAAGCATCCCAGACAGAAAGAAAGTGACAGAGCCTGGAGTTCAGTGACAATCAATTCATCATTCATGAATAGACAGTTGCAAAAAGAAGTAGCAAACATGAATTTTTCTAGCTCTTTCTGCCTCAGACAAAGACTTAGAAAAATGTTCTGTATTTTCTGGTTCTAGTGGGAATGTTCTTCATGACACTTTTCTGAGTTAGGCTTGGAGAGTATTTAGGCTGTGTGTTATTCCATCCTCAAGGCCTGCTTCTTAATACGAGACATGTCCAAAGAGTGATGGTTGAGTTGAGAGCTGAGAATTGCAAGCTTAATATACATATACAAGTTTAATATACATATATATATAAAAATAGTGAATTTTTCTTCTCCTCAATCTCTTCACGTATTACTTCAGCTTCCTTAATGATGAAGTCTTTGGAGCAAGGAGTGCATAACAGCATTTGTCTGGAAAGCGCCTGGCAAACCCAGGGAGCAGCAATGCCACAGCTCCACCAGCGTGGCACACCCCAGCACCATCTCCCCAGATGCTGCTGTGTGCTCCACAGCAGCTGATCAGCATCTGCGTGGGACGCCCAGACCATCGACATCAGGGGAAGCAGTAAAAACCTGGGTCATATTTTCCATCTTTTTTTTATAGCCAGAATATGTTTATGTTTTAGCCGTTCTGTCTCTTGATGGTTACACCCTCTCCGAAGAGTGCTGGAGACGCAAGGATGGAGCATTCAGACCCGACTGCAGGTCTCTGATCTGTTTGCCAGGTTGGAAACTCTCTGCTACCTGGCAAAGTGCACTTCTTCCTTCACAAGGATAATTCTGGGCTAGACTGTTTTGCTTCCCTGTGTGCTCCTACAGAGCTATTCAGCCATGTATGTTTTCCTGTGTGGGTGGAGATAATCTCTGTGCCTTTGCCAGCACCTTCTTAACTCTTTTGAAGCTGAGGGTCACATATGAGTACTTTCTGTTGTTGTCAGCCTGTGCTTCAAAGTTATTTCAGACTTGCTTTGTGAATGGATTATTTTAACATACTTTATTACACAATCTTGTTGAAAGAACCTTCCTGCAAGTTTAGAAATCACAAAGTTAACTCATCAACCATGTGTTGCTTTTTTTCTCATGGGTTTGTGAATGAACAAGGGTGGAAAATGGACAGATTTTCACTTCAGATGTTAACTCTGCACCAATTTCATGCCAGGCAAAAGAATGCACTTGAGTGTTGTAGAGGCAAATACATTCAATTTCCCACTACTTTGCCAAAGCTTTAGATACCTCAAGGACTGTTACCCTGAAAGTTCAAAGCTCATGCGCCAGGACCTACACATCAGGCAACTAGCTCAAATTTCTCTGGAGAAGTTGTGGATTTTGATCAGTCTCTTGATATTTCCAAGACTTTCCTGTCCTTGGGTGTAGATAGGGGAGAGCTGTGGTATCCCTCACATTTCTGGAATGTAGACCCTGATGCAGAAGTTCTCATCCTACATCTGTTTCCCCTTCCCATTCCCAGCCCGTACACGAGCCCTCCTCCACACAGCCAGCCAGCCCAGGTGCACTCCTCTGCCTACTCAGAGAGTCTGGGAAACTTCAGACAGAAGGAAAAACACTGCGGGCTCCTTTATTCCACCTTCCCAGGTCTGCTGTTGCACAGAAAGACAAGAAGGAAGACAGATGAAGGCAACCTGGAATGGGTGGGGTCTTCCTGTTGAGTTCCTGTACCTGAGAGGTTAACCAAGCTACGCTCGGTAAGGACTGAGATGCCTCCAGTATCCAGGCCAGCAGTATCACAAGGATGTGCCATTTCCTAATATTGCATATTTTCACAGGAAAGTGGAAAAGATCAAAATGTGTATGAGCTACAGAAAAACATTTAGACAACTTGAAGTGTGTGTAATTTTCAATTTTTTAGCCTAGTAATTATTTCATTGTGGATTTTTAAAAATATTTCACACAGAAGTTTTTCTTAAGTTTTTTTTCCTCAGCTTTTACAATTTTCAGCAGCAGAAAATTTATTAAAAGGGGGAAAAGATTCCCCTGTCGCCATCTCAAATTTATTTTTTCAAACCTTCACTTATCTACTTCTGCCTTATCTCTTTTTTCCCCACTTCCCTGCCTCTTGAGACAGAAATGCTGATCAGATGGAGTTTCCCTTCCAGACTGAGCTTTGTAGGGCTTCTCCCATTTTGGAGATCAGCTCCTGTCCCAGCAAAATCCTATGAGCTACAGGGAAAAAAAGAACCAACCTACAAATGCTGGCAAGACCGCAAAATGCAGTGTGTCTGTAGGAGGAATATATTCTCAGGCTGGGGAAATACTGAATTTTCACAACATTGAAGCAGATAATCTGGGGGAGGATGGAATTTTTTTCCCTAGCACTCCCTAGTACAAATAAACACCGCTGAGAAAACAAACTTGTTTAGGTGAGAGGGTTGAATTAAACAGCGGTATCCATTTGTGGTCACCTAAAGCTGCTTCTATGCAGATCGCTTATCTTTGTTTACTGCTCTAAATTGCCTAAATGGTGTGAGCAATTCTGAGGATGGGTGTATGCTGTTTATGCTTTTGTTTGGGTTTGCTTGCTCTTGTCATATGGACAGGGATAAGATGAAAATAAGATTCCTTGCCTGACTTTCAGATCTCCTTTTTTTCCCCTCTGTCACAATTGTGAAGGATATTTAGAATACATCAGGATTTTTAAATCAGCAGGATTAATTAAATTATCCCTTCCTTATCTTGCACATACTCTTGAATGAGCACGTAGTATCTTATGTGTGTGGCTAAGGAGAAGAAATGGAACAAAGATTGTGAAGGCACCAGTAATTTGGGCACGTGGCCTTTTTACCACACATTATACTCATGTGAGAAAGAAAGCATCTATCTGGTTACCATAAAAAAAAACCAAAACACCCTGCATAAAATCAATCCCCAAATTCCTACTCCATGAGACCACATGATTTCACACACTACCTTCAGAGTGTGATCAGACCACTACGTGAAGGTGACTTTATTACACAGGTATGTGCTGGCATTTCCTTGGGGCGAGGGTGGGATTCCCGGAGCGCTCTGTGTGTGTTGGGGATTTGCATCCCACCTCCCACCTTCCTGGTTTCAAAGTCTCTGCTGAGGAGAGCTCATTCTAAGAGATGCTCTAGGTAGGTGGCAGGGATAGGTAAAGAGAATTACTATTTTTTTAAACCTTTATCACCAACATGAAACATTTTCTGTGTGCAGACGGACCCAAGAAGTGGGGGCTGTAAGAAAGTTCATTACTTACAAGCTCTTCACGTGCCAGCCATATAAAAGAATGTATAAATAAATAAATAAATAACAAAGACATGGCAGGGAAAGAAATCCCTGATGCAATAGCAAGCTATCACTCCAGAATTACGTGCTGCAGGATTATGTGCTGATCTGACTAAGAGAACTTGTGGTGTGCAGATCTACAGATCCACCTGCAAGCGGTGACAACGATACTTCTGTTTCCCAAGGGTGAGCCAAGGCTAAACACATTAATCTCAGATAATTGGTACCGTATGCATACAGACACCTAGCCCAAGTCAGTGTCCAAGAGGGCATGATCCAAAATCCTCTGAAATGAGTGAGTGACATTTTTTCCACTGGCTTTAAGGGACTTTGTATGAGATCTTGAAGTTTATACTTTAATGAGCAATAAAATAGTTTTATATTTAAAACCAAGGAAACAACCTTTTGTGTTCCTTTGTGCAGGAACGCAAAAGGCCACCAGATGGACAATTTTCAATCATAATTAAATCACTGTCCTCAAGTAGAGACTATATTGTTTAAAACTAAAAAGTCTTAAGATTAAACATATTAATAAGTTGAAAAAAGCATAATTCATTCCTGGCTTTCCTCTTCTCATCCTCATTGCACAAAAACTCTTAAAAATTGTTTTCAGTGTTTTTCTCCTGATTATAATGCTTGATCCCTTTGTCACTGCTAAATGCATCCTCTTAAGCTAAAAATTTGCTAGAACTGTACTGATAAAACAGGGTTGCAATTCAATTGTTAGCCAAACAGTCATTAATATCCCAAAGTATTTACAAATCAAATACTCAAACAGGTCCTCACGGAGTCTCAGGTACACCTCAGTCCCAGCCAGAGCCCTTCTGCACTTTTGATGTCCTGTTGTAGAATTGATACCTGAAATAAAGATGTGTGCATTCTCCAGTATTGCAGGAGCAAAGCTTTTTTTTTTTTTGTGACTTTTCTGGGTAGCTACAGGAATAAGTTGTTTTAAGGATGTTACTTAGGGATGAGGCAAAAAGGAACCATCATGGGTCTATCCTCCTGTCATTATGATGTATTTGTAACACCACCACCACCACAAATGTCCAAGCGCAGAGGTGAGCTCAATCCAGCAGTGGACCTTGCTGAGGCACAATATATTCATGCTGGTGTGAAGGTATCTAGGTCCCATAGCACGCTGTAGTTTCCAGGCTTAATCAAGCTTTGAACAGAGATGGTGACCTTTTCTTTCTTCAGAAAGAAAGAACAGAAAAATACAGTATGAGAAAAGGAGGGCAAAAACCATTGGAGAAATGAGATTGTAAGTCAAAGCAAACCTATGCCTCTATTTTACTACATTTTCATTTTTATTATTATTATAGCAATCACAACTACTTTTTATAGCCCCTCCTCTTTAAAAAGTAGTTAATGAACTGTAGGGGGTCCTCAAAATGTAGTTACATTTTGTAGTTACATACAAACCTAAATGTAGTTAGGTTTTTTAAATGTTGTAGTGAGAACAGAAAATATATGTTTCTAAACTCTTGTTTTAAACTCCACAATCTTGCATAGGTGTTTACAACAAAAACTATCATAAATGCTGTGTGTTGTGGGTGGGGAATAGAAAACGAGAAAGATAATTTGTTTCTTTATTGTAAAGGTATATTAAATATTATTTTCAGTTTAATTTTATTTGCAGAATGTTCACGTTGCCATGACCATGTCTAGTTTAGAATGGCATTTATCAAACACCCTTTGTAACCTTGAACACGCACGTTGGTTTTGAAGAGTACGGTATCCTGGCTAGGGTGATCCTACTGGTTCTTCTGGATTCTCCTGAGTGCTGCTGCGTTCTCTTGACAGAGACAACTTGGGAAGTGCAGAGTTGAGTCCAAAGATCAACATTCTGAAAATAGGGGTTTGCATTCTGCTCATTTCTATTTCTTCTAGATTTGGCTGTCATTCATTTCCATGTATTCTAACACGGAATCATCTATCATGTGTTTTTTGGAACAAACATTGGAAACCTGCTCCTGGTGCTCTACAGATTCATGCAACATGGCCTCTTGGAAACATGACAGAATGAAGTGTGATAGGAAAAGCTGCAGGTTTTTTTGAGATTTCCACATTTTTGAAACCAGAATAGAAGTTGTTGGCTTCTTGCCATAGTCTTGTGTCTTTTTACGAATTTTCTCCTACTACCACATGTCATCTTACATGTGGTTACATTTAAATTACCAGGGGAAAAATAAAACCAGTCTGAAGCAACCATTAATGATATCAATAGATATCTTCTGTTTACCAAAACAATGTTTGAACAAAAGGGAAATCTAAACTCTATTAAGCATAAAGGATATGCTGGGCTTGTCTGTTAAGACTTGGCCTAAAAAGAATGACTTCTCAGGTTGCTTTCACATGCTACTTGCTTTGTAGCATGCTTTGGGATATCAATGACTGTTTGGCTAACAAGGATTTTGAAAGTGGTGTCTTTCTTGAAATTTAATTTAACTTAGAGCTTTGCTAGTGTGTAACTAATTTAAAAAGCTTCTGGATCTGAAATTTAGCTCTTTAGAAGATGGGTAAAAGCATGTCAGAGTGCTCAGTGCTCAAGTCCTGCTCTGGACTTTGTTGTGAGACGATTCAATAACCAGACTGATCACCACCAGACTGCTAGCCATGTACCTCAGCAAGGGCTTCTCTAGCACGTGGAGATTCACTCCAACATCACAGTCCCTTCTTTTTGTTGTGTGGAGTTTTTAGGTATTTAAAATCTGCCACTTAGAGAGACTGTTTAAAATTTGTGCTTACATAAAATACATTTTTAAGACATCATCTAATGGCAGTATGTGCTGAAGATAAAGTTGCTGCTGCATAAAGGTACTGAAAAAAAATCAAACACCTCTTTTTTTTGGTAAGACCATGTGCTGGTATCCACAAATCGGTACTGACAAGTAGCTCAGAGTTCATAATTAAAAATAATGGGAGAGAAATGGTAAAAGAAACATTTTGTAGCCCCTATTGCAACCTCAGAACCAAGACTACTCTTTACTTCCATGTAGAAGCAGTGACTGGTGAATACCTCCAGTCATGGATTATGTCCATCAGCGATCTCATCTTTGCTATTTCGCTGGTTATGGAACACAGGCCAGTATTTGGGCTCTGGCAATCCTAATTCCTGATGTTAATGAATGACTGCAGGAGAAAATAAGCCTGTGACAGAAATGCACATGTATTGATTCCAAAACTTATCAGCACTTTTGAGTACTTAATGAATTATATGGTGAAAAATGCCCTGTGAACAACACCACCCCCCACTACGGCTGTGTAGGACACAGTGAATACATTACTTTGCTTCCCTGATTCTGCTGCTGTCTGCATTCTTCTGTGAGTCTCACATTCCTGTCTGCCACTGCCCACAAGCATATTTCTTTGCTGCCCAGTTTTATTCAGCGGAGGAGCTGTGTACAGTGCAGTCACTGAATATGCGCAGACATGTGTATGTTTGCCAGACTAACAGCCTCCAGGATCCCGCTGGATCTGAATCCCTAGTAGTAAGTAGCTGTTCCCAGCAGTATGATTTCGAGCCCCTTCACAAATCCCGGCTCCACAAGGTGGCTCTCGATTCCTGTAAAAATTCCACTGCGTTTGTGGATTAAACACATCTGAGAATGATCTTGAGAAGCCTCTTCAGGGCTCTACGGACGCACAACGCTACAGTGGAGCCCAAGATCCCCTCCAGTATGCTCTGTGTTTTTCTTTCAGTGAAGCTGAAAACTAGACAAAGTCTGATGCTATTAAAGTACTAAAATTTGAAGGAATGTTTCATGTCAGTCGCTCAATAAAATCAGAAAAATGAGAAAATAAAGGCGTTATACATGCCTAGCATAAGAAATGGGACATTGCAACACCCACTGCCTACTCTATTCCTTTGTGGCTGCTAAGGCCACCTTCTCTTCTAGAAGTGTCTTTTCCCTGTTCTGTAGCTCTGTAGGATCAGGTTAACGTAGTCACCAGGTACTGAGGGGTGCGACCTCTGCCAATATGGACAGAGAGAAAGCAGCTTGGTGCTCCTCAGGAAAATGAAACCTCACAATGAGGTCTTTACTTGACTCCAGCCAGGACTTCAGCATCCCCAGGCAGTCCTCCCAAATCACTTTGCTGCTGACCACCTGTGTTAGCAGGGCTTCAGATCACACAAGGAGATTGAACCTAAAGAGTTTAACTTCTAGAGCAGCTTATCTGAATGTGAGGTCTTCCCGCGTGGTCTGTGTCTCCAGACATGCCAGGTTAGATGATGGCAGGTGATCACCAGCTCCCTGTGGCATGGAAAGTCACATGTGAAACTGGAGCATGACTGTGGCACCACAACGTACTTCTGGGAGACCGGCTGGGCTGCAGCATGTGTGCAAAGCAGAAGCTGATGGTACAAACCCCAAACTCAGTGTGTAAGACTGGATAAGTTTTCCCTCCTTCCTGGGTGCAGCATTGCTGCTTTTGGTAGTCAAAAATTCAACCTCATACTATCACATCCTAAGAACAGCTTAAGAAAACCTCAGTAAACTGTGGAAAAAGTTATCTGCTTTATGTTGTTTTGGATGTTTAAGGTCACATTTTCAGCATTTCCAGGGCTATTAATGTATTTTAAAAATAAAATTTGAGATTTGAAGCTGTATAGTAAACACTAGCTATTGCGAGGCAATGCTGGGTGTGTCTAAACTGTAACATTAAATTCATTCTTCTTGTCGCTTCCTTCAAAGCTTTGCTGAGCTCAGCCCCTCCCTGCCGAGCTTGCTGCAAACCCCATGCTTCGCTGTTGTTCCCACCTTTGTCCCTTCTTCTGCTGGCTCCTTGCACAACTGTATCTCAGCGCTGTTCCCTTTGCTGCACTTCTACTAGCAGAACTTTTCCCCTTGACCCTTTCCACAGCTTGGTCTCTTTTAAAGATCAGTTAGAGTGAAGCCATCTGCTGCTTCTTTTCCTATTTCCTTTTTGTTTTCTGTCTGTCTTTAAACACAAGTTCTTCCATGGAGAGATGGTGCTAAAATGAAATTACAGGTACTAATAACTGTGTATATTTTCTATAAACTTGAATCTGGTAGATCTGACCTATGCTCATCTGCACAATCTTTAAAGCAGTTGAGGTTGCCTTTCTGCTCTAACTCTTTGTAGTAGGTGTTTGACAATGGGTAAAGACTCTGGGGAAAATGTCAGCTACAGAAGTTTGTACCCTGGAGCCAGCACAATTTCATGAGCAGCATCCTGAAGGATAGGCCAAGGGACATGTCTTTCAGCCCAGTATGTAGTTTTTACGTTTTCACGTGTAGAAAGTCTGCAGTCAAGAGCCAGAAATGTGGTATCAGCAATGGAACCCAGTTAATTAAAAATTCAAATCAAGGGAAACAACGGACGTATTATTTATCTAAGCCCTGAATCAATCTGACTACTATGCTTAATGATCTTAATTAGAAAACTAAGCCGAAGCAGGAAGACAGTCTGTCTCCTGGCTTTGAAATTATCATACCCCTATCAGTATGCTTGGGTAACTCGTAATTAGGGACAAAGGTTACACATCATTTTATATGCTGAAAAACCGGTTTTATATATGTCATTTCAAAAACTATTTAAGAAATAGATATAAGACTTGCTACCCCTATTACGCTTTGATTTTTTTTTGCTACTAGATTACTAGTCTGCACTAATTAGTCGATGGTCTTAAGAAATATCGATAGAAGCTTTGCATTTGTATAGAGCCTGGATACTAACAAGTAACTAGTAATATCAGGATTAGTGTTTGTATGACTTTCCTTCCAAAGTTTGATAGCTTTTCATCTCTGTTTCACCTGCATGGAAAATGCAGCTCAGAAAAGCAGCGTGGGATGTCCAAAAGCAAAGAGTAAGTGCCTACCTGTTCAAAAACCTTACTGGCACACTATACCAGTAAGCCCAGAATTACACCAATATAGTTCCCCATGCGGTCACCCACCCTTTTCTTCTTCTTGCGCTCATCTTCCACTGCTGCCACTGAATATGAAGTGTTCAGGTTTTGGCAAATTGGCAGAGTCCTGTGATTATGCTTTCTTTAACATTTTTTTTGACCAGCTGTGATCAGAAAACAGAAGCTTTAACTCCAAGGTCCTGCCTCATCATAGCAGGCACTTCCATGCTTAATTTAAACAAGTTCTTCAATTTAGTTAAATTCCACTGAGCAGGCCTGCTGCCTGCTGACAGTGTCGAGCCCCGCTCTCAGTAGGAGCCGTGGTTTATCTTCAAAACTGGAACACAACTCCTTCTGCTTTATCACAGACACAGCTACCTTGATTTTTTTCAAGGTAGTATTTAATCTTATAAATTCATTACAAAAACATCAAACTCCTTCTGTCACACAAAATGGCCTTGCTTTCCCAGAACAGCATTTCCACAAACAAAAAATATGGAAATTAAAATCACAGGTAGGATCTGTTTCATCAAACTATTAGCCACATTTCTGTGAGGTTGACAATCACCTTTTTAACATGTCAGGAATTACATGCGTAATTCTCTTTAATGGGTGTTACAAATGTTCATCCCACACTGAAAAAAGATCACAGTTGGTATGAGTAATAACTTTTTTTCTTGAACATCAACAGTTCCCCTCTAGCTCTGTACATATCCTCCAACATCAATGTAACCACAGCTGTCAAGGCAGCCTCACCTCTTTCTATGTATATTTTAGCTTTAATTTTTTCCCATGCTTTCACTTTGTGGACCTTTTTTTTTTTTTTTTTTAAGGGGACTAAACCTGTTCTCCAATTTTGTGGGGAAATTCATTGCAATAACAGATCTCAGGGTTTAGACATCTTCAAACATTATTATTAGTGTGCAAGAAATTAGAGACCTACATCAAGATCTGGAGGTTTGGGGTTTTTTTTTTAATTGAAAGCGAATTTCAAATCATAGTTCCCCTCATTCGAGGATCTCTAAGCCCTTTACACAGTTAAATGAGCTCTTGTGGCCTTCTTTTGTACAGGCAATCGCAGTGCCCCTTCCAACAGCTTTGGCACAGCCTCAGCGGTCACCTCCATGTGTATCAAGCCAGGGCGACCCGAGGGCGAAGGCGCAGGAGCTCAGCGCAGAGGCATGGCAGTGGGCTGGGGCTAAAGGGGCATGTGTCCCCTCTGCCCCCTGGGACACCACAGAGGGGATGTGCCCCATGTCCCCTCTGAGGGGTGCCCAATGTCCCTCAGCGAGGCGCCCGATGTCCCCTCAGAGGTGAAGCACCCATGTCCCTCAGCGAGGTGCCGAATGTCCCTCAGCGAGGCGCCCAATGTCCCTCAGCGAGGCGCCCGATGTCCCCTCAGAGGTGAAGCACCCATGTCCCTCAGCGAGGTGCCAAATGTCCCTCAGCGAGGCGCCCTATGTCCCCTCAGAGGTGAAGCACCCATGTCCCTCAGCGAGGTGCCCAATGTCCCTCAGCGAGGCGCCCGATGTCCCCTCAGAGGTGAAGCACCCATGTCCCCTCAGTGGGGAAGTGTGCCATGCCACCTCAGCGGGGAAGGGCCCCACGTCCCCTCGGTGCCCCGCTGTACCCCAGGGGCCCGTGTGGGGCCCTCGGCCACCACAGTAGGCACAACGCCCCGTCCCGCAGCCCCCCATGGAGGGGGGGGCTCAGCGCCTTCCAGCCACCCCGCCGAGAGCTCTCCGGCGAAAAGAGGACAGGACGGGACGGGACGGGACACCCTGCGGCGACCCCTCAAGCGGGGACAGGCTTGGCCAGGCCGGCGGTGCCCGGCCCCGCGGCGGGCCCGGAACGCAAGTGCCAGGGCTGCCGTTTCCAGGCCGGCCCGCAGTGCCGGCGCTCGGCGCGCCCGGCGTGGTGCGGGCCCCGGGCCCCGGGGCTGCTGGCGGCATGGAGGAGGAGGAGGCCGCGGTGCGGGGCGGGTGGCTCCGCGGCGCAGGGAGCGGTGGGGGCGGCTGGTTTCGCTGGGTTGGAGGGAGCTGGCGCAGCACGGCAGCCGCGGCCGCCTGCGAGGCGCTTCCCCGCCGGGCGTTTGGCGGCTGCGGGCTGGCGGGAGGGGAGGTCCCGGCGGCTCCGGCGGGAGAGCAGAGGCGCTGCTGGGGCGCTGCCCCGGCTCGGCCCGGCCCGGCCCGGCCCCGCCCCGCCCGCCGGGCACGGCCGGGGCCCGGGGGCGGCGGGCGAGGCCCTGCCCGGACCCCTCGGCGTGGCGGCCGCGGGCCGGCGATGGCAGCCGGCGGTGGCGGGTGCTTCATCCCGGCTGGGCGCCGGTGAGGAGCCGCGGGTGTGCGCCCGGCCCCCGCCCGAGCCCGGAGGGAGCTGCCCGGCCCCCGCCCGCTCGTGTGGGGTTCTCCTGAAAAATGCTTTGTTTTAATCCGTTGGTTTCCCTTATTTCTCCTTCCTCCTCCAGTTTCTCCGAGAAATCTCCTTTTCTCTGTGCACGGTCTCTTCACCGACTAGGGCAGGCTTTCATCCGCCCCATGTGTTTCTTTACAGTTACAGGAATTTATTTTTACTTTCTTCTCACGCTCTTGTCTCTGCTTCCGTTTCTGATGGGTGTTTTTTTTCAAGCCATGTCATGTGTGATAGGTGTGGGTTATTACTCCCCTTGTACTAATGTTCCCATACACGAGAGCTGATGCTTGCCAGCTAAAATTATTTGTTCTCAGTTATTTATCACTGATGGCAAATGCTTTGATTACTTGTTATCAACATAACATAAAGGGCATAAATAGTCTCTGTGTGCAGTAAACTCGTAATAGTGCTGTTTGTTTTACTTGAACACATGTGAAACTTTTTTTTTTTCCCTTTTAGAGAGATTTTAATGAAC
Organism: Tetrax tetrax; assembly: GCA_009806455.1. NCBI lineage: Eukaryota > Metazoa > Chordata > Aves > Otidiformes > Otididae > Tetrax > Tetrax tetrax. The sequence goes on along the minus strand of WHYT01014793.1, from coordinate 66,492 downwards.
GCTGTGCCCAGTGTTCAGAAGTGAACTGGGGTCTCACTGATGGAGGCAGATTTTATTGCAGATCTTGCCACAATGTTACTGAGGTAAAAAGCAAAGCTACTGGCCTTGGAAAAGGTTTATTTTGATTGTTTCTTGCTTTTATATTAAGAAACGTTAGATTTCCTCCTTGGCACTAGGAGTTGAAGGCAATATTATGATTCTTCATTCTTTTTCATGTTTTACTTGACACTGTTTAAAATTAATGTTCCTTGAAATCACAAAATTTAAGATGAGCCACCATAAGATGCTGTGTTGCTGTAGTGCCGCATGCTGTCTGGATGCCTCAGAAGTATTGCCTGGGTCTTGCTGCATTTCATTACAGTACCAGTGTCAGCAAACTGTGATGCACGTCACCTGTAGTAGGAGAGTAATTATTATTGCAATTCCTGAATGTTCAGGATGTTCCATCTCCCTTTAGTTTAGAAAATTTGAACAAGTTCCTCCATTTTGTTTTATGATAGGGCAAGCTATGCACGTTAGGCCTGGCTTTTTTCTTGCTAAGATATATTCCTCTTTTGCAGAGAACTAGAGAAGTTGTAAACACTGATTTTATTTCTAATACAAGAGTACAGACAATCTCCAAAAGTTTAAGAAAGCAGGAAAAAACTGGTATGTACGAGTTTCTCTTTATATTTTGCTTAAGAGTGGCTATTTGGCCAGGGTTCACCTAGCCCACTCTGTTGTTGATCAAGATGAAAAACAGGCAGCTAGGAAAGACTGTAAGAACAGGAAGAAAACACAGCCCCCAGATGCTGTTGGAGCCTTCAGCGGTCCCAGCTTCAGTGACTGCCTGAACCACAGGTGACCTCTGTGAACCTGATGGTGGGGTTTTTTTTGCATTGAATAGAGCTATAAGTTACTTATTGCCACTTTGATTTGTGGAAGCCAGTACTCACTGGAGATGCTCGTGGCATGCATTCAGATGTGGTGATCCCTTTGTTCCTTCCTTGTGATGGCTATCACAAAACCAGAAAAGCTGTCTGTCTTTGTAAGGGAGATGTGACAGTGGTCCAGCCCTTAGAATGTCAGTCTGGTTTGCATTACAGGTACTTGGCCCTGTAACCTACACACAAACCTACATGGAAGAGATTTCAGACGATTACAATAACTAAAGCAATGTTACGTCTTTCGTCCAGAGTGGCTTTTAATTTCTTTTAATTTCATGATTTAGAAGAATATAATTTCTTACAAATAATAATGTAAGCTGTAGGGATGTTACAGTAAGGTTGCTGCTGGAGTTATATATGTATACTGTGATGGCTGGATAGATGTTTAACTGTTGTGGCCACTTTCAAAAAGCGAAAATGCATTACAATGTGAAATGAAGCATGGGGTTATCTTTGTCTCTGATACGCTGATCGATATTCACTCTACTGCAGTGGCAGTGGGTTACTATGCTCCTTTGAAAAGAACAATTGTGGGGGAGTCAAGGGAGGAGTGAAAAGGGGACCAACCTTAACACCACCACTTTTCTTTAGCCTGTATTGCTTCTAAAGCCTGAGCTGTGTACCACTTCATGCTTTTTACTTCTGTTACAGAGGTCATTAACCATATTATTCATTAGCTAGGCTTCTTAAGAAAGAAATCCTTAGCTTCATACAGTCCCTTCAGTGAGCGCAGTTACATCATACTATGGCAGCTTATTTTCATGCATTTGTAGGAGTAAGCTGTATCTGCAGATAACAGTTAAAGCCAACATCATTAAAGCAGGGCTGAAGCTTTGGGCAGGTAACTTCTAATATGCTAAGATGTAAGGTGCTATTGGAAGGAAAAATAGTGAAGAACAGGGGTGGAGGGAATGAAAAGAAAGTTGAGAAACACAGAGAACATTTCTAAGAACAAAAGCCTTCAGAAAAGGAGTTGTAAATACAGAGAGGTAAGGGTGAAAAGTAAATGTAACACAGTCTGAGGGAATAGTGAATGGACTGGAGCAGGCACATTCCTTACGAAAATCATGTTGCACTCAGATTTGCTATAAGCTCAGAATATCTGAGAAAGCTTCTTTCATTTAAATGTATGTGATTCTGTGGGAGAAAATGGTGAAGAACGTGGTGATATTGGTTGGTTTTTGCCTGACTCATCACTGTAATGTCTTCCTGTTTTCTGTGCCAGGGATGGGAAAGAAATGATCATATTTCATTTTTTAATGATGGGTTCTCAGTTATTTTAAAACTGATCACTTAACAACTCTCTGCTCGATTACAAATGCCACACTAGAAGTTATAACGAAATATATTATTCTTGGGAAATGTGTGGAGGACAGTGCTTGTTTAGTAGCTTTTCTTCTTGATCAAGACTGTGAATAAATGGAAGTTAATGGTACATTCAGTGTAGCTTGACTATGCTCTGGGATCTGAAATTATTTCCTAGACAGACATCTTTGTCCTCATACCAGAAGAACAGCATATTAAGTGGAAATAAGTGTGTAAGGTTAAAAAAACCCCACCAGTACAAACAAAAAACCCCCTCCTTTTTTTTTTTTTTAACTTAGATAAAGGCTGTGAATGGTACGTTTGTGAAGGCTTTCAACTTATACTCAAGAAACAAGCTGAAGCTTTAGAAGCATTAGGCGTATGTCCACGAATGAAGGTATGCAGATGTCAGTGTGAGTTGTGCCTACTGGGTGTGTGTTACAGGAGGTGCTATTTTAAAAGATCGTAATTTTTACAGTGAATCAAACAACTCCCTGTTTAAAAACATTGAGCGTGTGAAAATAAACTTAGCTTCTCTGGTAATTTTAAAACATCGTTTATAAATCACAGTTAATAAAATTAGAGCTGGAACATTATTCAGATTCCAGAGTTAGAAATTATGCTCTGTTCTCTCAGAAATTAATGACCTTGTAAACTTTGTACTAATCACTAGCTATTTGTATTTATCAGGATGAAATTCTGTGCAATTTTTGGAGGCGTTACCTTCAGAAGAGCAAACAGGCATACTGCAACAGACCAGCTGGGGAAACTGTCAAAGCATTATCAGTAAGTGAAAAGCGCAAATCCCATGAGCTGCCGGGTATCTTTTTAAAAAACAACAGCAGAAACCCTCTTTGTTCAAGCTACATATCTGGCTTGTGTTAATGTCACTTCACTATGAAGGATGTCTTCTAAACGGGGTTCCACGTGTCCATTTTGATGTTGTTTGGTTTTTTTTTCCTATTTTGAGAGACTAATACTTCTCAGAGTATGGAAAACTGCTTATTTTAAAGTATTGCTTTGTCTTGGCATAGATAGTCAGTAGATGGAGCAGAAATTACAGTACAGAATATATCATCCACTACCATCCTTTCCTGGCTGCTCTCTTGAAGTCACTTATTTCATCAAGCTTTGATTTTATGTATTGCCAACTTTCTGGTCATTGTAGCAGATTGAAATGTAATGTAATCACTCAAGTCTTTTTATCTGGAGAAATTGTTTCAAAAATACTTTATTTGCAGAGTTTCTTTACAAACTGGTGATTCACAGAGAAAGTGAAAATGTGAACAGCTGGGGTTTAAACTTCATTTACTGTTGACCTTGCATCTGTCATGCTTTATTTGGTTTCTTCAGATCGAAACGGTAACTAACAGCAGATAATGCAATGACTTATTTACAAAAACAGGTGTGTGATAGCAGTACCGACGTGGACAGTGAAGCAGAGACACCTAGCCTTCTTCACTTCTTGTCTCTCTCTGAAAGTGAGGGGGATCTACAGACTGATTGCAGCTTTGCCTCATCAGCTAGCAAGGTGTCAGGTAGGAGCAATAAACGGAACTATCTGGAAACCATTTTTGTATTGTCTTTTAATATAAATATATATGAAGTGTATTCATGTACAATGAATTGGAGGAACTGGTTGGAAAGTGTGAAGTCTTCAGTCCTGTTTGCCACTGGAGTACTTCATGTTCTACCAGAAATAGAAGACTTTCCCCCCACCAACCCCCACACAAGGAAAGTTGACTAGGACTTGGAAATACAATGGGAAATGCAGGAGGAAGATCTATTTTATAACAAATTTACTCCATGCCTCCTGTTTGGACTGGGAAAAAATAGCTATTATATTTGCAAAGTGAAATGTTCACAAACACAGTAGCTTTAAAAAATAAGTACTTGTTTAGCTAATAGCAGAGCTGTCAGTTGTGGCTTTGATGTTAAAACCCATGAATTTGTTGTTGTTTTGGTGTTTGGTTTTTTTTTTCCTAATCCCATAGATATATTTAGCTTTCTAGTTTTTTTCCTTACAGTATTTTTGGTACTTCCGTATCTTTTGTCTCTGCATTCTTTTTACTAGTTTCCTTATAACCACTTCTGTCTTAAATCTTTTAACATTCCATCAGTTTCTTCTTTCTGCTCACAGTATCAATTTGAAAATACTTACATTGTTTTGAATTCTGTAATTAAAACATTAAAAATTATAGAAAATTGGAGCATTTTGTACTACTGGGCAAGTGTGATGCCAGACAATGCTGCAATGTCTGATAGTGGAAATACGTTTCAAGGCACATTTGAAAGCTTTTGCTTGTGTTTTAAACTTCTGATAGTTTTTTTGCTTTATTCTTTGCTTGCCTTTTCCTTCTTTGTCTGTTTCAGTGTTTCTTTTTCTCCTGTTATGTACTGTCCTTTTTATGTCTCATTCCTGTTTTTCTATGATACTGCCTGTCTACCCTCAGAAGAATGCAATCTTATTCTTTCATGTTTATGTTTTCTCTTTATTTCATAAAGTCTAGAAATGGTAATAGAATTAGAAACTTTATCTGCAGCAATTAAAAAAGAAGGCATTTTTAAAAATCCAGACAGAATTAGAGAAGGGAAAAATGGACAAAAATGGTGACAACATTTTTGTGAATATAATGCAAGTACCTTTCATCCTTATTCATTGAAATGTCAGAATTTTCAGGTAAGGAGTTGCTTTATTTTTGTGCATGTAGCAGATCTTGAGTGTTACACAAATATGTATTGTATGAAGAGGAAAGAATTGAGTGGAAAATTTCTAGTGAAAATATTCCATTGAATTTTCTTCCCCTTTTTGATGTCTAGGGGAGTTCCTTTTTTCCTTGGTACTTGTGCCTTTTATAGTTACCTTTCTTAGAGTTTTGGAACAGCTAGATAGCCTTAAGATAGGCCATAATTTAACATGTTCTTGGTTTGTTGTTTCAGATATTGAATTCACCTTTAAGTAGTCATACCGATTTCACTAAAAGCACTTGAAATGGATTAAGAGTTCAGTGACACTAAAAGTACATTTTGGTGAAAACGGACAAACAGAGGAATTGTTTTGTAACTTGTCTTGAAATTTAGCACAAGTAATACTACATGTGTTCTAGTTGATTATAAATTCTTGTGAAGATTCATAGGTTTCCTTTTCTATGCTGTTTTTTACTGAGCTGTCAATGCTACAGACTGGAAACCTCAGTACTATTTTTATTTCCTAAGGGGCTTTTCCAATGTGCAAGCTTTTTTTTTTTTTTGCTGTTATTTTTGTGTAGGGATAATAGCAAATTCCACTGAGTATGTTGCTAGAGAAGCCTATTAAACTCCTAAATTATTATATGTGTGTAACTATGTGTTGTCATACCTTGCATAAGCTGGAAGAAATAAAAGAAAATTGTGTGCCATCATTAAGGCCACAAATATAATGAGGATTATTTTAAATTGAGTTGAATGTGAATTAATAATGAAGCTTGAGTCGTGAAGCTGCCTTTAAGCACAAGTGTCCATGTGAAAGGTGAAACTGTCGACTTAAAGGATTAACTGATGTTCCTGCTTTTGTTCTCTGATGCTTCTGTACGTGATAGACCTCATGGGATGCTCTCATCTAGACCTTATGTTTGAGCCCGTTCTTTTTAACCTGTTGCTGCGTCTATGGTGCTGCTGGCCGCGGTTTTAGGAGCCGGTAGGTGGCATCAAAGACCAGTTCTGGCTCAGGAACACAGTATTTGGTGGATCTGTCTGCATACAGCCTGTCAGTGGGCGCTGGACCTCTACCACTGACCGCAGTCGCCTTACAGGCTTGGCTATATCATCTGCCACCGTAACTGTGGAGCTGCCAAGCTCTCTGAAGTTTTAAACTGTTTTTTGCAGGCTGCTTGCCATGGCCCTGCAGCTCCTAGCTGGGGAGCTGTGGATCCAGCCCTCGCTGTTCCTGTCTGAACAGGTGAACAGTCTGCGGAGAAACACAGTGAGAAAAATCTCTCTAGAATCAGTGCTGGTATTTTGTGCTGGTGTGCTTTAAATGCATTTTCATTCATCCTGGCTGGGTCATGATGTAGAGAAGAGAGGCTTTTCTTTCCTTTCTTCGTTTTCTTCCTCCTTCCCTGAACTGCCAGGTTTCACTGCTAAAAATGTCCCTAACTCATAAATCACTCTACTAAATTTGATTTCTCATTGCTGCTTCTCTTAGTTTTTTAGTGATTCATCTCAGTAAGGAAGTAGGGAGGTTGTTTGTGGGTTTTTTGCTTTGTTTTTTTTCCCCACCCTTTTTACCATTTGCTACATTTTGTTCTAGAGGTGTTTCTTTTTAATTGAATTTAGATATGTTTTTTTTTTTTTAAGAATACCTACGTTTCCACAGTTAAGAGATCGTACAGCAGATGTGTACACGCCTTAACCTCAGTAAAATATCTGCAGTGTAAATAATTTTCTCGTTAGAGTCCTGACTGTGCTGAAGTTTAAAACTCTGTGTTTTAATCCCCAACTGAGACACTGATTTAACTACATCAAGTTTTCCCTTGTTTCCTCACTGTTTCTTTATCTCTCAGGTGGAATATAGTATTTCCAGCTAATAACCACTGTTAGTTATATGTTGTATAGGAGTTAATGTCCTTCTAGAACTCCAAGTTCAAGTGTAGTTCCCAACAAAAGGTCTGTTTTGATGGGTACCAGAGGGAGTTCTGTCTCTTCATATGATCCAGGGTCTTAGTCAAGTGAAGTAGCTGTTTATGAAACAGGTTGTCATCTCATATCATGGTAGATTAATAAATTAGAGTTAAGCGGTTTAGTAGAAAAGTACATAAACTACCAAACTACTCAGAGTTATGATTTCAAAATGTTCCTAGTTGCTGAGTAAGGGTCCTTGTATGTTCCTTTGTCTTGTTTTCTGTATGCCATGCATCGTGTGTATATCATATCAATTGCTTTTTTTTCTTTTCTATTTTTAACATGAACCCAAGAAAGCACCTCTGTGTGCTCTGGATCGGTAGATGGTAGCTTGTATTTAATGAAGAACCAAAAGGAAAAACTGAGGATGACAATGCCAATGACCCTTTCATTGTGTTACATGGCATTACTCTGGCTGAGAGAACCAATGACGTTATCTGATCTCTTAAGGTATGAATAGTGAAATACTTGTTGCTTTTATAAATAATATTTAAAAAAAAAATAGATCTGTACTATTGCACTGTTTTAATTTGCTCAGTAATAGTGAGAAATTCTCTATATTTAGTTGCCGTATCTTTTCTTTGACATAACAATTCATGCAATAAGAATTTTGGAAAACATTCTCTGTTGATTGCAATGAATCTTGAAGACCTGTAAAGGAGATTTTGGAGCTAAGGAAGCTTTTTATCCTTCTCCTTCAAAATTTCTTAAGATTCACTGGAGGTGTGTATGGTCACATTTTTGCTACATTTACTGTTGTCAGCATGCCAGAATTAAATGAGTAAACATTCTCCAGGACTTACATCAACCTCATAATACAAACAATACTAGCAGTGTATAGTGATCTGAAAGGTAGCTAGGTAGCTTCACAAACTGAATTTGAGCACAGAAATTAATATAGGAAGTCATTTTTTTTGTCTTCATGTCTTTGTATCTGTAACTATCAGAGCTAAGAATAGTACAGCTTCTAATACAGTAGAAATAAAATGTTCTACTAATAGGGTTTGATGCTCAATGGAGATCACCAAACTATTGCTGACAGACAATGCAGTTCCCTTCTGCTCCCTACAACAAGGCTATGAACACATTCCTTATTAACTTAAGGAATGAAAAATAATTCATCAACTTTTCTTGTTAGCAGTAAATATTTTAAATCAGGCCCAAGTAGTTTAAATTCAGGAATTTTTAGATTTTCCTTGGAAGACCTTTTGTGTACTGATACTCATTTTTAATGAATGTTGAAATATTTGATATTTCTAAAAATATGGTGAAAAAAAGTTGCTTTGCCAAAATTTAAGGAAGAGAAAGACTCCAGTAACTGTACTTTGGCAAATCAAATTGAAAACTAGGACAAAATAAAGGAAAAACTGATTCAAAATTCAGTTGGTATGGTAAAATGTTCAACAAAATGCTGCAGTATTCAGAATTCAAACTAGCATTCTGCAATACAGAAGTATTTTTGAGTAGATTAAGAAACAGTAGAACTCAAAAGTGGTTTTCAATTACATGATTTATTACTGACGACTGTCTTCCTAAGAAAATTCTTTAGGAGTGGGAACTACCGTAGCGTACTCTCTATTTTTGTCAGTGATTAGAAAATAAATATATACATGTTATCTGATAAAGTTTGTATATGGCAAAAATCCAAGTAGTAAATTACAATTACTGGGACAGAGCAATGGTTCACACCAAAGAATTATTACTTAGCCCATCCTGTTTGGAGAGAAAAATGGGTAATTAAATATCTGTTCCTTGGTTACTGTATCTTGGGAACTGTCTCTGGGAAGCATGTGGGGTCATACAAAGCAAATAGATCCTCACAAGTTCTTGTCTTAGTATGATGGTGTTTGAAAAAAAACCAAAACAATCAAACAACAACAAAAAACCAACTGTCTAAATTGTTAAGAGGAAAGGCAGATTGTGTTGTTTGCATATTAATGGTATATTGTTGTATTTGACACTTTAAAAATTTAGGACAGCAGAAAAGATCCATGAAAATTATTCAGAATGTAGTGAACATCCTTTGCACTGAGATGCTTAAGAGCTGAGCACATTTGCTTGAAGAGATTTAGAGGAAACATGAAAACGTTAAAAAAAGCTGGAAAAGGAGAGAAAAAAAAAAAATCAGGTACCAAATATAGCACAGAAAGGCATCATCAGAAACATAATTGGAAATTGAAATGAGATGACTTGAATTAGAAGATAGCATTTAACTAGATACAATTTATGGGTGTAATACTTTTAAAAGTGGGCAAATCAGAATGATTCCGTGACTTCAAATGCACCAAACATATGAATTAAATGCAGAAAGGGATGTTTAAAAGAATGACATTTGTATTGCAAAGTTTTACCATGATACGATAGTTATATAAGACTGTAATTACATTATCATGCTTCCCTCCCTGCCCTTGAGGTCTTTGCCTTTCACAAGTTTGATGAAGAAGGGGAAGGAACTTTAAATTGCATGAACTGCCACAAAACACTTGTTTTCTAACTTCTGAATATTTAAGTTTTAAAAATCAGACAATGTTCACATCTTTGCATGCATTAAGATACACAGATCAAAATAGCGACAGACCAGAGATGAAAACTCTGCAGAGAAAACATTAAGTATTCAACATTACCTTTTAAATCTTAAAAGGCAAATTGTTTTATTTAAACCAGCTGAATTACACTTGTGTTTAAAGTTCTGCCTTGCTTTTTCCTCAGTTTGGTTTTCTCCCTACCCTGAAGTCAGCTGACTACCACTCCTCCCTTATGATACATGCTTAGGCACCGTGGTAGGGCAATCTGCCAGCTTTTAAAGGATTTACAACACCAAAAATATACTCCTCCTTGCTACTTGACACACTTAGCAGAAAAACACTACAATTACCCCCTCTGACAGGGACATTTTGGCTCAAAAATAACACTTTTAACAACCTTCTACTTAAGTCTATGCAACACATTAAATCCTTTTCCAATGTGAATAGTCTCACAATACTCCACATGCTGTATATTGTTTATCTAAATAATGAATAAAACTATTGGCTTGTGGAGAAGGTTTCAAGATGCTAGACTTTGAGATTGTGAGAACTAATACCTTTCAAATGATATTATACCTAGTTATGCTGGCAAGACCAAACTTGTAATCAGTTTGTGGCATTACTGCTGGCTTTAACAGATGCATCATTTCCTCGTAGCATGCAGAGGACCTTGGATTTTTTTCATTCTTGGACTTACTAATACATGCTGCTGGTGTAATTAAAATAACGTGGGCTGTTTACTCTGCCAGTCAAGTTTTCAAGCACTTCACTGATACAATGTAGTCTTAAAAGTCTTTTAATCATCTGTCTGTTAAATGAAAGGTTTGAAGAAAGCAGCCAGAAGAAACTGTTCTCAAGTGCTATTCCAAATCTGGGCTTTTAGACTAAGTGTTAAAAACCTGAGTCATCAACACATTGTATTCATAACAGGGTATTTATGCTGTTTCATGTATTTTTAGAACATAAAACCAACTCTTAACCTGGGAGAGAAGAGCATTTTTTTGTATGGAGACAGTAATTTCAAGCTAAGAAAGATGTTGTTCTTTAAATAGTTGCCATGCTTTGACTTGGTACAGCCAAGTTAGTCAAAACTTTTTTAAAAGCCATTTTCATGGACGTTGCTTGTCTCTTTCAGTGTAAAGATGTGCTTGCAGCATCAGTTTCAGCTGATGTGAATTTCTGTTGCGGTGGAACATTCCAGCCCTTTCTCTTGCCCTTCATCCAGTTTATGGTGTATTAGTTGAAAGAAGTAGATCTGCAGAAAACTAATTTTGCAAAAGAAAGTTTCACCAGACATTTTAGCGCAGGTTAATTTGCTTCACCTCAGTCCCTTTCTGCCTTGTGCTGGCAATAATGTTCGTGCAGTCAGCTGAGTCTGGAAAACTGTCTGGTTGAAATCAAACCCTGGGAAACAAAAGACTAGTTCTCAAGCTAATCCTCTGTCTGGGAAGTCACACAAGTGCTTTTGTCAGCAAGGAGGAGTGTATGGCAGAGGACTGACGGGAGGGTGGGATTTCCCATTTCAGAGGCAGCAGGTTGTTAGGGTGGTTTGGCCGCAATCACCACTACACCACACCCGAAGGAAGGTCTTGATTGTTTGTCCTCTTCCAGCTGTTGTTGTGCTGGCTCAGGAGGTTGCTCCTCTCAGTGTCTGGGTACCAGCTCTTCAGATCTGACAGTTAATTGTGCGATTGTGCTTTAACACGTGTCAGCCAAAGCTTATCATCAGCTGAGCCAGTAATGGGTCACTGGTGCTGAAAGAGGAAGGTCTTGCTTCCCTTTCTTCTCTCCTCCTGCCTGCATGATGCATCCCCTTCTCTTTGCCAACTCTTGCACTTGTTGGAGCCATCTGTGTTTTTGGATGACGGGAAAGAAACTCTTCTTTCTGGCAGTAGGGTAATATGTAGTCTTTTGCTGCTGTTGTGAGTTACATCTGTGGAAGAGGATAATGAGCAACGGGAGTACGCAGCCAGACCAGGAGAAGAGAAGTACAAATAGTTAAGTTGAGCTTTTAGGTTGGTTCAGTCCATTTTGTGAAACCATTCCTCAAGTTTAAGTTCTTCGATTTAGCACAACTGACCTTGGCTAAAATGAGCTAAGGAGCTGTTGTGCACAGCAGATCAGGCAGGATGGCAAGGACAAGCAATCAGTGCTGGGTTTGGGTGATAACCTCACCGAGTATGTGGACCAGTGCACATCTCCACTTGGGGTGGGGAAATGCTATTTATAGAATCATAGACTCTTAAGGTTGCAAGAGACTTCCAAGATCATCAAGTCCAACCATCAACCCAACACCACCATGTCCACTAAACCATGTCCTGAAGTCCCACGTCTACACGTTCTTTGAACACCTCCAGGGATGGTGACTCCACCACTTCCTTTGGCAGCCTGTTCTAGTGCCTGACCGCTCTTTCAGTAAATAAATGTTTCCTAATATCCAACCTAAACCTCCCCTGACACAACTCGAGGCCATTTCCTCTTGTCCTCTCACTGGTTACCTGGGAGAAGAGACCAACACCTGCCTCCCTACAGCCTCCTTTCAGGTACTTGTAGAGAGCAATGAGGTCTCCTCTCAGCCTCCTCTTCACTCTGGTTGAGGAATGCTACTGAAATTTCATTAGCAAATGCACATCACAGAATTTAATTAGAAAGGATTGTACAGTGACTTTTACTTCGTAGTTTAAGAGACTAATACACAGAGCTTCAGAATAAAAAGTATTGGGCAATGTGATTTTTCAGGTTGCTGTTATTTTTCAGAAATCATTATAAATGATTGGTTAATTCTAACTGAGACAGAGTTTTGATTAAGAAATGCACTTTTCATTTTAATCCTGCTTTGAATTAAATTTTTCAATTAAACTGAAAATTCAGTTAAGAATGTTTTTTAAAAAAATAGGATGTAGCTGTACACTTTGCAGAAACTAGCTTTTAAATAGAATTTTAGTCAACTACAATAGATACACGTTATGTAACTTACAACGAGTAGTGATTCGGGCACTGTACTGTGAGGGGGAAGGTAAGCCTGTGAATTGCCATAGGCTCAGGAGAGAGGTGAATCCTCCTAAACAGTGGCTGCTCTGTCTGTAAAGACATCGTTCTGCGTTACTTCTGTTCTTTTTTTTTCTTTTTTTTTTTTTCCCCTTCAGATGTGTTTTGAAATGAAAGTGGCAGGTTGCTATGTATTATGAGGGGCTTGGTGTTTCATCTTATGGGATTGGATCCAGCTAGCAACTGAAGTGTTTAGGTACAGCCCTACATTGGGAGCAGATGCAGAGCGCAGCCTTACAACCACTGTAGGAACCCAGGAAGGACTTGCAGAGTTCGTAGACCAAGAAGTTATTAATCTATGTGGCAAGATCAGAGAGTTACACTGCAGATAACACAGCTGGCAGGAGAGAAAACTCTTTTCAAATCTCTAATATTATTTAAAGAACAGAGTTCTCTCTGTTTGAAGTGTTAACTTATTCCAATTTAGTGTACTCTTTTAACAAAGTTGTCGTTAACAAAATTGTTTTAGACTGGAGCACCTCTCCTGTGAGGACAGGCTGAGAGAGTTGGGGCTGTTCAGCCTGGAGAAGAGGAGGCTCCGGGGAGACCTGATAGCTGCTTTCCAGTACCTCAAGGGGGCCTACAGGAAAGATGGGGAGAGGCTGTTCAGTAGGGCCTGTTGTGACAGGATGGTGGGTAATGGTCCCAAGATAGAGGGAGGCAGATTTAGATTAGATATTAGGAAAAAATGTTTTACACTGTGGGTAGAACAGGGTGGTAGAACACTGGCACATGTTGCCCAGAGGGGTGGTGGATGCCCCATCCCTGGAAACATTCAAGGCCAGGTTGGATGAAGCTCTGAGCAACCTGATCTGGTTGGAGTTGTCCCTGCTCCTTGCAGGGGGGTTGGACTAGATGGCCTCTGAAGGTCCCTTCCAACCCAAACTATTCTATGATTCTAAGAGGAGATGGGAAGGCAATTCTAACTTAGCCCTATGGGAGACCACTAATATGCTTTGATCTGGAATGAGAGTAGTATCTGTTCTCTTGTGAGGAGTTGTTCAGTGGTTGTGCAGTGCTTGCTTTCCCTGGTGTGCTAGATAAGAGCAGGGGTTTGGTGTGGTGGTGGCTTTTTATTCATATCTGTTGTTAAGTTCTATCTTACATGTATATATTAAAAAGTCAAGAAACATCCCAAGTAATACTGTCAACCACTTACCAAAGCCAGTTTTTAACAAAAAATGTATTCTTTGGGTGCAAATAGAAAATAAATTATTTTATATTTATTAGCTTACAAAATAATTTCTATTCATATTATACTTTTTTTAAAAAAAAAATCGCATTACGGATGTAATTAATGGTGTTTCAGTTTGGAGTATCTGCTCATCTCTGTGACTTTCCTTCCTACCACATTACCTGATTCAAACTCCTCTAGCAGAAAGTGTGTGTTTTAAAAGTAAAATTTACTTAAAGCTTTAGCCTTTGGAAAAAAAAATATTCCGTACCATTCAAAGGAGGCTTGAAGCCATTTCAGAAATGCAGTAGCTGAGGAATGTGCAGAACAAACTCCATATAAGCATGTAGATTGTAAGCTTACTCCCATAACTTTATCATTTGTCAGTCATATCTGAGCTTGAACTTAAAAGCTTGTTAAATGATTGAACTGGTTTTTGTCCTATGGAGCATTTAGCGGTGTGTAACTTCAGATAGAATTGCTTAGGCAGTATAATACTGATGTTGTTTCAAATCAGAAATTGGATTATATGCTAATTATAGAATAAACATGCATTTGTCATACTAAATGCTATTTTGATTTGGTCTTCATTTTTTTTTTAACACAGGTTTGTTGTGGAAGGTCATATTCCATATCTGAATGTTTTTCAGCATTTTCCGGAGAAGATGAAATTATGTGGACTTGATCTTAAGATCTTTTGTGTAGAGGTAATTTTTTTTCTTAAAGGGAAGGATTAAAAAAACAAAAACAAAAACCTAGTTATCTAGTGGTATTTTAATTTTTTTGGTCACTATACTAATACGTTGATTAAATCTGTTCTTATGTTGTAGAGTTCATGTTTCACATTATTTGAGCCTCTGCAGAAGCCAGTGCACTCAGTGACTTGGAGTGCTTTAATCTTTAACCACTCTTACTAAGCTGATTACCTAAGTTAAAATGAAATCAGTAAGTAATTGCGGAGAAATAGATATCCAGAGCTGCTCTTGGAACACTCAGAAATAGGATTTGGCTTCATGTCTGAGGGCAATATATTATCCTTTTTGGTGCTTATTTAAAATATCTCTTGAATTTGTTTGTAATTCCATATTATTTTCAGAAAATATGGTTTAGATGCTATCTCTTGTTCTGTTTCTTGCTGTACTGGTTCAAATATATCAAACCTAAAATCTACATAAAGGGTTACAGCCCTTCTAAAAGCTGAATAGTGATGGAGTAAATAGTGAGTAAAATGTAATTTTCCCTTATTTAAGGTTATTATGTATTGCGGTAATGATTGTTCACTGGTGTTTGTCTTGCAGAAAGAAAGTTTATTATGAATTTTTGAAGTGTACAAATAAAATCTTAGCTTTTAAGAGCAGAAAACAGTAATTCTGCTAATAGGACAAGCTACATTTTGGTCTGATATCCTGTCTGGACAAATAATAGTTATGACTTATAATATATAACAAATAGTTATTTGAAAGAGGAAATTTAGCCGCTTCACCCTCTGTCTTAAACACTTATAAGATATATGCACTTTCCTTTTTTTCACAAACCAGGAAAAAAAAAAACCTCAAGTCTGATTTATTTTTTCTTCATATTGCTTATGATGAGTCTGTATCTAGTGTGGTCTGCTACTTAGCTTACAGGAATTGCTGATCTAAAAGCTGAATTTGTGTAACTTTTAACTTCCATCTTACTTGTCTATACTACTGACACCTGCACCTCTCACTTCCAATGTGTAAGTAGGTAGGCACACTAATCTAGTAATCTCTTAACTTTGTTTTCATTGTGATACATAGGTAAAGTTCTGTGCAGTTTGTTTTCCAGCCACTCCAGTATTATTGTGGCTTCCTCTTTCTAGGAATAGCTGCTCTGTATTTTACCTTCAGTGTTCCTCAGGTTTATTTAGTTTTAACATTCTTTACTACATCGTTGGGCCGATAATTGCAAAAACCTTGCTAGCTGTTTCCTACCTCTTATGTTTCAGAACTGATCTTGCTGCTCATTGCAGCACTGAGATTATATATAGTTTACTGTATCTAGTTTTGACATCTGAGTTTTGAGAAATTCAAGAGATGAAGTTACTGTCCTGGAGCAGGAAGTCAAATTGTGTAACACCCCATCCTGAAAATACACCCTGCATTCTTTTCTCCTTGGTGTTCTGTATATAATATTATGTAGACAATTATCTTCAAAACCTTTATGGGATTATGACTGTGAATAACCAGGCAGGTCAGATGCTCTAATGCCATTATTTGTTGTGCTTCAGGTCTGATGAATATAAGCTGCAAACATGTTCAAAAATCGTGATAACTAACAGGACTGTTCAATAGATTTCCTTTTTATTTTGAACAGATTTTTAGTGCATTTAATTGCGTGCTCTGCTAATTCCCTGCAGCCCAAATTTGCGTCAAGAAGTAGTTGTGTCATAGTAGCTTGAAGGATTTGAAGTCGTACTAAGTGTCATTTTATCAGTTTCAGTACAGATGAGGTCTAATTTGATAAGGCTTATCTTACATAAAAGCTTTCTCAGTGGCTTAAAGGTTTTTTTTTTTTCAGTAGCAATTTCCCAGATACCCAAAATATACTGAATTTGTACAAGGTTGAACTTGTTATAGCTTTGAAAAAGTAAATGCAACAGTTATTACAAGGTGAGTCACATGTACTTTGTGTCTTTCTCTGTAGTCATATGTGTGTGCATGCACAAGGTTTTTTTTATGACTTGTCATTTCGTAGTAGTATTTCATATGCAAGGATTGTGGCCAGTATCAGGCTCTCCAGCTGATGAACTTCTGTGCTGTGTAATACAGGAATGTAATCCGTATCACTGACAATTTTTCCCTGTCCTGCGTACAACTTAGCAATTAGAGGTGATTGCAGCATCTGCCATACAAGGAGAGGCTGAGAGCACTGGGATTTTTATCACTGAGAAGAGAAGGCCGGGGGGGATTTCAGTAGTCTGTACAAACACCTGAGAGGAAGGAATGGGGATGGAATCAGGCTTTCTTCTTGGTGGAGCACAGTGGAAGGACAGGAGTCAATGGGCACAAATTGAAATACAGAAAATTACATTTAAACATAAAACTCTTACTGGAAGCATGATTGAATGCTGGAGCAGGCTGCCATGAGCCACTGTGGAGTCCGGATGTTTGGACATGTACAAAACCTGACTGGATACAATCCTGAACAGCTTGCTGTAGTTGATGCTGCTTTGAGCCAAAGGCGTTGCACTTGATGATCTCCAGAGGTCCCTTCCAACCTCAAGTATGCTATGATTCAAATGGTACAGTATGACTTGGATTGCATTTCCCATTTTCAGGGTAGGTGGCAGATAAGCCCTTCATATTTTAGTAATGGATTAGCTAGGGCATAGTTTTTCATTCTACCTAAGGTGAACTGTATTTAAAATACCTACCACAAAGGTTATTGCATCTGGACACCTGTATAACAGTTGTTATGATGTATAACTGTGTAACAGGGTCCTAGCTGGAGATAAGTACTACCTCAGAAATGTTTTATGAAGGATAAAAGTACTTTATAAAATATCTTTGTGTAAAATGGATTATCTTCCATATATATTTATCTTTCCATTGCTCCAAGTCCCTTTTCTAAGCCTTTATTTGATCAGTCATTGTATTTATCCCTTTCTCTATTAAAATCGTGTGTATGTTAGAAGTTAGCCTTTGGTAAAAGGATTTCACCTGAGTGCACGATCAGAGGGTTCACAGGGCAAACAGCAGCAGTAGCAGGATGCTCCTGCTTAGTTCTTAGTTCAGAAGTTCTACTTTCCCAACACAAGAAAAGAAAAGCAAGTTTTCATCTTACTCTGCAAAATTTCATTTTTCTAAAACAAGTATTCTGATTCCAGTTCACAAAAAAACCAGAACAGTGCTTTGAAATTGTTCTGTTTCGCTGTCTCAAGTTTGCCTTTAGCTTTCATTACTTTTTATAAAACTCGTTACTTTTTGGCATATTTTGCCCTTAATGCATTGTAGATTGGGGTTTTTTGTGTCCAAAAAATATTTTTTGGTTTTGATTCTCGTGTTCTTAACACACACACAAACTTAAATGTACACATATATATAGGTAAGCAGGTCACTCCCATGGCTGTTGGGCAACTTGATTTACTAAAGTATTGAAGATAACAAACACGTCACTTTGGGGTATGTGCTGTGTGGAACAGGATAGGTGTAGTCTCATAAATATCTTTCGGATCTTGTTGTTCTGAAGAGCTTCGGGAATGGTTGTCGTCTTAGATGCACAAATATCTGGTCTTGGCAAGGAGCCCAATGTGTGACCTCAGTGAAGTTCCCTTCTCTCAATCTCTGCTCCAACTTTAAAATAGGTCCTTTCTTCCTAGAGTTATTAAGAATCTCTTTTTTTTTTTTTTCTTTCTTTTTT
>WHYT01014793.1:22786-48098 GCA_009806455.1 Tetrax tetrax | reverse complement strand
AGAATCATAGAATGGTTAGAGTTGGAAGGGACCTTCAAAGGTCATCTAGTCCAACCCCCCGGCAAGGAGCAGGGACATCCCTGACTAGATCAGGTTGCTCAGAGCCTCATCCAGCCTGGCCTTGAACGTTTCCAGGGATGGGGCATCCACCACCTCTCTGGGCAACCTGTTCCAGTGCTCTACAACTCTCATTGTAAAAAATTTTTTCCTAATATACAGTCTAAATCTACCTCCCTCTAATTTAAACCCATTACCCCTTGTCCTGTCACAACAGGTCCTACTATGCTGTTTCTCCCCATCTTTCTTGTAGGCCCCCTTGAGGTATTGGAAGACCACTATCAGGTCTCCCCGGAGCCTCCTCTTCTCCAGGCTGAACAGCCCCAACTTTCTCAGCCTGTCCTCATAGGAGAGGTGCTCCAGCCCTCTGATCATCTTCGTGGTCCTCCTCTTCACGCTCCATTATGAACTGATGTTGGCTTTGATAGTAAAAGGAAGAGTTTGAAAATAAATATTTGCTCCTCTAAGAAAACGTCTGGTTCATCCAGCATCTTCCTTATCCTTAAAGTAACCTGCGATAGGTGTTGAAGTAGGTGCCATAATGTATATACTGGAAAACTGCTATAATGTATAGACTGGAAAACTTTAGCTCTTTTGAGAATGTGCCACTTCAGTGCAGAATGTTTTATTCTGTGTGATTCTTTGGATTTATTTTGTTTTATTTGAGTTGGAGTTGCGTGCATGCACACACAAATCATCCCTAGCTTGGATTATTAAATTTCTTTCCTCTTTTATTTGGGAATGAAAGACTTGCTTTAGACATTGAGAGATGATAATTTTTCTCTACGCTCTCTGGAAACTTTCCAGTTCTTCAGTTTATTCTCTTACAGTATCCTACAGCTTGTATTTTCTTTTTGTTCTTCTCTTCTGTTTCTTACTTTTTTTTTTTATTATTACTTTGCTTGATTTTATTCTTGGCAGCACTTTTGTATCCGTATTGGTCTGCCACAAATCCTTCTGCCACTCATTTTTCTGTGTCAGCTTCAGTCAAATCTCACTTCAGTTGAGGATTTGAGAGATCTGATTTCTGAGATTAATTTGCCAAGATTTTACTCTGCTGTCAAGGATGCTTCTGTTTTGCTCCTTTGTTCTGCACGCTTTGCTTCCAGCAGAGCAGCTCTTGAGTTTTGAGTATAATTATGAGTTATGATCTTCCACTGAGACTTTGTAGTAATTTTATTTATTTGGGTCCCCTTTAACTATCCCATAAAGAAGGAAAAAGGTTTTTCAGAGCAGCAACGCCAGTAGATTGTGCTGTCTTCCTTGTGCGAGCTGGAGCTTCAGTCGTCTCTTTCCTCTCCTGACCTTATGAAGGTTGCTTGACTGACAGGATATTTTTAGCTTGCATTTTTCCCAGTGCCATTGTATTATTTAGTTCAGGATCTGTGCCAAGCTAATCATTGTAGAGTTCCTGAATCTCCCCTTTTACATTTTTTTTAAATACTGCATATTAATGTAGAGAGTCCTTTGATGTTTAGAATTTCTTAAGTTTATTCAAAAAACAACATTTGTGTTTCAGAGAGCTTCTCAGTTATTTCCTTGAAGCTTCTTGTGTGTAAATTATCTCGGCCTCTCCTTTGTAAAATACAAAATTTTATCAGATACTGGTTTACTTTTTCACAGACATAATTTTTCTCTTCCTTACCTGTGATTTTAATGAGATGAGTCTGTATTATGTTTCCAGTTACAGAACAATCTTACTTTTTCTTCATATTTATTTAATGACTTACCTATTTACCTGTGGCATTGAAATTCAAGGTTTTGGAGTTTTGTTTGTTTGTTTGTTATTCTTTTCCCTGCTGCTTACAGCTTAGTCACTTTTACATCTTGTTTCATTGCAGAATATCTGTAGAGCTGCTTCTTGCCTTTTGTTATCCAAATTGTCCCTGAGCACTATGCAGTCAAATCCCCCCTCTGCTTCAAAAAGGGGGATCTTTTCTTCGTGGTTTTCCCTTTATCCCATTATCCCACAATAAAAAGAGGGATATGACAGACCTGTCTGGGAGTGTAGTGACCTACTAGGACTATATTTGGAGAGCACACTAAAACGTGTGCTTTCATATCTAGGAGCTACGCATTTTTCTGTCATTTAATATTCTACTTGAGAACACGGTTTAAACTTGGGACCAGTACCCTTGTGCACTACAACCCAGTGTGGGACTCGTCTTCCAGGTTCAAAATGGTAATATAATGTTAATAATTTATATTACAGTATCATTAAATGTTGCTATGGAAGGAAGGTTAAAGATACTGAAGCCCAGATTTAGCCCCTTTTTCTCATTCTGTTCTTTACAGGCAACGTTATAGTTGGAATACGGTTATGAATACTTGTGCTGTATAAACATTTTGTGCCTTGTGACCATCTAACAACTCAGTTGCTCAGTAAAAACTGGTTTGAATTAAATGGGGATGTACCACAAAAATGTATTTGAATCAATTCAACATTGTTCAAGCATAGTAAAAGCCATTTTGTTTTGTAAATTTAGCTGACAAGTGTAAGTAGTTTAAGACGCCTCCTGATTTTGATTTCCCTGTGAATGTTGGGGGCAGAAGAACTGTCAGGTAGCCTGGAGGAAAACATAAAACTGGAGAGTTTCTCATGGATTAAGAAAAGACAATTGCTCAGTATTTTGATGATGACCTGCTGTATACAACCAAAACTAGGACTTTGTTGTAGTCTTCAGCTTTTGAGACTGATGGCTGAATTTTAGAAGTAATTTGGCATTCAATCCTCATTAATTTCTAATCATCTCTACCAGCTTGTTACAAAGTGTGAGGGAGTTAATGCAATTTATGCTACTAGGACTGATTGAGTCATTTGGCTGTGTTCTGACCAGAAGTAGCATCAGTATTGCAGGTTTCTTGAAAACTGGTTCTTTGAACTTACAGTACTGAATAACATGTGGAAACTGTCTATCACTTCTGTATCTAAATGTATTGCTTGGCTTATTCATGTTGGAAACACTTGTTTGCATTTTCTTGTTAAATACTTTGAGCTGCTTCTGTTTTGTTTTGTTTCCTGCAGTCAGGAGCATATCACAAATTGATAAAATATTTTACTGTGTTTGAAGTACCTAAACTTAGACAGATAGGATCTGCCTTGGCAGGGTTTGACAAGTAGCTACCTCTCTCACTTATTGAGAGCATTTTCATTAGATAACTTAAATGTAGATACTGAAGAAGGATAGATAGAGATTAGCAGAGGGACTGTTATTGGAGTATTGATGCTTCTCTCTCCTTGCCTACGCTCAGCTCTTTTCCTGGAGGGCTGGGCAAGCATGTAGAGTTTGCATGCTGCTTTCATTCACAGTGATAATTCTTCACACCTTGCAGCTAGAACAAAGCCTAAATACTTTTTCATTGTTCTTTGGAATACAGAAAAAATTAATATCTCCTCACACAATAAAACAGATGAGCAGCGAACTTCGTTGCAGCACAGGAAAGAGCGAGATCTCTACTCAAACCATGAGGTGCTCAGGGAAGAGCATGATGTCTGTGAGGACGACGTTACTTAGGAATGGCTGTAGAGCATGCTGCTCATACCTGCCTTTCTCCAAATGTAGAGCCAGGGGCTAGATGTCCTGGGTAAACTCTAAGCTTATATGGCATAAGCTTATATGAAGCTGTAATACTGACCACTGAGAGCCTTAGAAATCTCATGATGACTGTTCTTAGTGTTGCTAAAAATACAGGTATTTGTCCTGCTTTTCAGGCCAATGCCTCCCTCAGGTTTGTGATACTATTCCTTGGCTTATACCCTAAATGGGATGCAACATGTCTGAGTGCTTTTATACAGCAAATGATACTTCATTCTTTGTGATTGTTTTATACCAAAGATGCTATTTATAGTACTATAATTTCATCAACGTAAAAGCAGAAGGATTAGCATTTACTTATGTGAACAGAAGTTTATAAACTTGAGAGTATTTCTTAAGTGCCTGTGTTTCTTTAGTTGTGGGTGTGGATTTAGTCTCCTAATTATAGTACTCTTCTAGGAGGGGCAGATGAAGTGAATCACTGTTCTAGGGCTTTACTTTTTTTGTCCCACTGTCTAAGGAGGAGTGAAATTCCTCTGTATACTTTTGTATTATGAATATCCCATGAGGCCACTGTACTGAGATTCTTACTGTGGAAATGATTTATACCATTTGGTGACTGCTTTGGTATTGCTAATTTGATAGGTGACAACAATGTATTCTCTGAACTGACATTACTGTTTTCAATGATGATCTGTTAAATCATTTTCTAATCTGAAGATGGTTTTTAAAATAAAATGGTCTGATGACCATTTTTGATGAATAAACCTTGGAGGAAGAAGTAAAATGCATATCACTTACGCAAGTAAAGACTACCTGCACTTGCAGAAATCATTTTTAAAGAAGAATGATAATTTTAACCAAAAAATTCCAGTGTAAACAAAACTGTACCTACAAGTTGCTTAGTCTTCATCCTTCTATTTGGTCTTGTTTTTTTCACTTTTGTTCTTTCTTGATAAAATTCTTAATCCTATATTATGAGCAATTTGGAACAAGTCTTGAAAAAATTCTACCCTCTTGATCAGTTTTATTGGGGGGGGAAGACAAAACAAAGAAAACGCAAAAGCAAAAAAAATAAAAGGCAAACCTTCCCCATTTTGCATCTGCTGAAATATATAATCTCTGAGCTGCAGTTATGAGAATGCAGATAGAGCAAATACAGTTTGACATTTCTCAAATTTTCTTCCTGTCCAACAGTTCACTTAAACAAATACCTTCAGTCTACTTGGAGAAAACAGTAGTAAGAAAAATTGAGTGGGAAGAAGACGACCTTAAAAGACAGATAAAGTGCAAATTGGGGATTTTGTATGGCATCATTACAGTGTGTAAGCATTATGCATTAGTTTTTGGTTTTCTTTAAAAAATATTATAATTCATTGACCCATGAGCTGCTATTAAAAGATACAGATATATTTTTTTTTTCCTACCAGTGTTTGTTTTGTGACCAAGCACACCCATGAATACATACCAATCAACAGATTTCTCCATGCTATTGTGTTTGTTAAATAGGAAGATTTTTTTTTTTAAATAATAAAATTAGTAGCTTTCTCTGGAAGCTGGTGTTACCAATGCTATTATGTTCATGTACCAGCCTTAGTTTAAATATGTGTGTGTTCTAATTACACGTTTCTGTCATCCCTTCGTGATGCTGTTTTCAAACATGGCGTTGTTGTAGCCCAGCTACATTGAAATTATTT
Source organism: Tetrax tetrax (assembly GCA_009806455.1). Lineage (NCBI taxonomy): Eukaryota > Metazoa > Chordata > Aves > Otidiformes > Otididae > Tetrax > Tetrax tetrax. Next base: position 42,808 of record WHYT01014793.1, on the reverse strand, counting down.
TCTAATAACTCCTGACTTCTAGTAAAGAAATGGAGATCAACTTTATGTTAATGTATAAATGTTTCATGCACCCATATTTTAAATACTCCATGGAATTTGGTTACCTTTTTTTGCTTTCTTTTTCTCTCATCTGAAAGGTATAGAAGAACTAAGAGGTGCAGAGTGTCACAATAAGGCAAATGCAGGGACGATTTTCCTGCAAGAAACAATTAATATTATCTACTTAGCTTTCAACACAAAGAGGAGGTGACTAAGAGGAAGATGTGGTGATGGTTTGCAGAGTGTGTTTAGGAGGCAGCTGATCAATGTCTCTTCCAATACAAGGACTGGGAGGTGTCTGAAAAGGTTGCTGGTCTGCAGGTTCAGAAACAAACAGAGGGAAATGCTGCTTCATGCGTTTTGTGGGTAGCTGGTAAAACTCCTCGCATTAGGATGTTCTGAGTGTTAAAAGGGCCAGATAATAACTGGACAGATGCCATAAGGAAAAGGGATCTGGAACTCAAAAAAAAAATGCAGAGATCTCACTGCTGACTCAGCCGCAAATGGTGTGAAGCTGGGCAGATACTTGGTAAAGTGTCATTGTGGCTTGCTTGGTTCATAAATTCCTCCCTACGCATTTTTCTTGCTCACTGCTGGATGCAAGGCTAAATAGATCTTTTTGGATTGATGTGGTATAGCCACTTTTTTTGTTGTTGTTGTTCTGGGATTTCTGTTAGGGTTTCACTTTGTGGTTTTTGTGTTCTGGAGAGATTTTTTTTTTTTTTTTTTTTTTTTTAAGATCGTAGAACTTCATTTTTCATTAACTAGTTATCTCACAACAGCTCTTTTCTAAGTCATAGTTCAAGCCTTTAAGTTAAGTGAACTAAATACCATCTTTTAAAGCTTCAGGTTTAGAGATCTGGAAATGTTTCTTATTCAACTTGAAAAAGTTGAGGAATGATTAAACGGTGAAAGTATGCAAAATCACTGCTTAGAAGGAGTATCTCTAGCCCCTGGCAAAGAATCCTAAGCAATGAAAACTACACAGTTTTCTTAAGCAAAAACTTTTTGAAAAAAGATTTTGCATGCTTGTATTTTTCTTGTGATCCTTTGGTTTGTTTTGGTGGAGGAAGTAAAGGAATTCCTTGTTTAAAAGCTCACAATGTAAAATTTCATACTGTTTGAGTAGTAGTGATGATCCCAACACCAGGAGGAAGAAGAAATGCTTGCAAGAAGTCTGGCCTAGAAATGTGACAAGAGGAGAAATGTGAAAAGCCATTTGAGAGTAAATATATTGTAGATCATGGAGCAGCCACCCTGGAATGTCAGAGATGGCAGCCTTCAGTTCTGTGCAATTCTCTTTTGGCCCTAAAAGTAAGCACAGGTCTTGGATTTGTGAATAGGTTAAGCTAATACTGTCTTCTTTTCATGGCTTTGAATAGCGATTTAGGTGTTTTAAAGTTAAGCATATGGAATTTAGGAATTACTGGAATGAATTTGCTTATAGCTGAGACTGATGTATAAATGCACTGGGCTGTAGTCACTAATCATTCCTTCTCATATTGTTTCTAAACCAAGATAGCGTCTTAGTTTAGCATGCAGAAAGCACTGAGCTGCTCTGTATATATTTTCCCTTTCTTCATTTAATGTGGGAGTTTAAGCTTGCATTAGTACACACCATGTGAAGCCAGCTCAGTTACAGAATATTTGGTTCTTTCTCTCCTTTTGATGCTGGTCATTCCCCGTCATCATGCGATAGCGCCTTCAGCTGCCCGGTGGCTGCTCCTCCGGGGCTCGGCTCTGGCTGGCGTTGTGCTGCTCTATCACAAGGTGGAAAACTGGGACAAAGAGACCTGCCTGAGGCAACGGGGTAGGTTTGTGGCACCGTCATGAAGAAACCTGAAGATTTCCTAAATCTTGTAAAGTTGTTCCCATATTTATTTTTTTTTCACACTGGCTTTTCAAAAGGATTTTATATCACTTAATACTCTGCTGCTGGCTAATACCCATGTCTTCAAGTCATCACAGATCTCCCAGGAAACTGCTGCTGTTTGGACTGTCTCACACTCCAGGTTTTGGTGGATTGCATATTTATTTTAGTTTGGGTCTGATTCAAACGAATAATTTCTGACTAAATCTATTAATAAACTCATGAATGCAGGTCAAAATATTTGCTCTGTTTTCTTCCAGAGTGTTCAGACTGGAATGACAATGGTTTTCTGCTTCCCTGGAAAGTGTATCCACCAGACTGGCTTTTAGACATGTTCCTCTGTTTGCTGAGGTCCTTTTCTAAAAACATTTGGGGTCTGATGTGTAAGAGCCTCTTTTCCTGACTAAAATTTGGATGAGCTTAATTGCATTATGCTTTTTTTTTTTAGTGGTAACTATTTTAAGAATTCAAATTAAGACAGAAGCCGGTCATTCTTGTTTGTTTAAAAAAAAATCTTCTAAGAGGTATAAAATTCTAGTCATAAAAATTCTGCTATTCAGCCATGCTGCTTTTACTTTCCAGGACAAACAGTGATTCCTGCTTTGGTTTGCTGGTGTTTTGAGATACCTCGTAATCTCAGTTTTGTTGGGGGTGAGTGTCTTTCTATCTGTGGGACTCTTTCTTTGCCTGTCTAACTCTGTATTTTTTAATGCATTTTAACAGGTGCATGCAGTACTTGTTCAGGGTAGAAATTAGTACAGAATGAAAAGAAGCAAGGGTGAGGCTTTTATTTGAAAGAAAAAAAAAAAAAAAAAAAAGCTGAGGAGGAAGTTCACTGCTGAAAGGGTTATTGTAATCAAGTTTATCATGGGAGCTTGCTGTTGTGTAACAGAAACTCTAGCTTGTCCATACCTGTCTTAGAGCATTACTTAATGAAGAAAGAAAACAAACCTACCAAAATATTTATGAAATTGAACAAAATTTGTTCCCAAACTCTTAAATTTCAATACATTGTGACAGCTCAGCTCCTTATTGGATTACTCTGTTCATTTGTAGAAAGACTGCATTTTTTTAGGAAAGTAATATTTGTCACAGTTAGCTTGTAAGCATGAACAGGCTGGCGCTCAAGCAAGTGTCTGTTGGTTTAATAATACTGAAACTCATTTATTCAAAAACAACTTTAGCCAGGAATCATGTAATGAACAAAATATCTTCCTCTGAAAGTAGCATATTAAAAGGTCTGCTATGCATCCAACAAAAATCTCTATCTTCTTTCCCCCCCCACTGCCCTCCCCCAGTAAAGGAGTACATCTGTACTGGATGTTCAGTTAGCTTTGTTTCTTGTGTGTGGGCTGCTGGCTCATCCACATGCCATCTTAAAATCTTCAGTAAAAACTGCCTGTGCCAATTTAATGCCATCTAATATCCTAGCACAGCTAGATTTCTTTTCTCTCAAAAATGCATAAACTTTATTTATTGAGTCATCTTCTAAAATTGATCATTTTTCTATACAAAGATCCTTCTCACTTCCTCTGCAACAATGATCAGGACTAATTTGGGATTTTAAGATGTAGTAGCTGTTTCAGCTGAAACAGTTATCAAAGGAGAGCCCAAGAGAGAGGCTGCCAGTGTGACAACATTTATGGTTTTCAAATGGCATCTGGAGTTTTTTTTTCTTTTTTTATCTCTGCCATTTTTTTGCCAGGCAAATAACTTGGGCAACCTGTTTGCATGTCTTCAGGGTGGGCAGATTGATTTTGTTGTCCTGTCTTAACCTTCCAGTTATCCTTTCTGCTTGATGGTAGGCTTGTAAAGGAGCAACTTTAATTGTGTGCTTGTTCTCTTTATGTCTTTTCTAGTGGAAGAGATCTCACGAGCTGCATAGTTCTTAGCAGTTACCTAAATGGAGTGGTAGCAGTTTCACGTCTTTGTTCTTCTTTTCATTTGGTCCCCTTTTAATAATTCCAGGCACACCCTCTCGCTGTTGCATCAGCATCTGTATGTGATTCATGGATATCAGAGTTTGGAGAAACGTATCTGCTCATTTAGTCCATATAAAAATGGCTGCGCCGACTCAGACTCGAAGCTCATTGAATCTGGTCTCCTGCTTGTGATGGTGACCTGGGAAGGGATGTCGGGCAGGGTGCAGCGGCTCTCCCCAGTACACTTTCACACTCACCAGTAATTCACAAGTCTGGTACATTTCTATACAGCAGGGGTAACAGTGCTTACAATGTCATAAACTCGTAGAATGGTTTGGGTTGGAAGGGACCTTTAAAGATTCCCTTTAAACACGGAGTACATCTTTTCTGTATACCTGTATCTGTATACACAGAATCTAACTGCAGCAGAGTTGACTACATTAGTCTTTTTTCCAGCTAGGTTGGATGTCAAAAAAGTTTTAGCGAGTATTGCTTACTTTTAAAGTTTGTGTTTATAATAATAAAGAGTGTTAAAGCACATTTAATTTGTGTGTGATGGTTCTTGCATTAGACTGCTGCTTTTCCAGGTGGGATGGTGATGGTCCCTGAGAGTTAGATAGAGGTTAGGCAAGGGGAAAGAAAATGTTGTTTAAAAATATACATCAATAAGATTCATTGGTGTATGTTGTATGGGAGGTAGCCAGATTGATAGTACTGTGAGAATACACAAAAAACCATGGAAAAAAATATGTTTACTAATGTAGGAGTTTGGGCTTGCTGACTACGTTAAGGATCTAGTACATGACAATTAGTTCACAAGATCTTTTCATTCAGTTTTAAATACTAATTTGGGTGTAAATTTCACAGCTGAATAACTGATACAGTTATTGTCTTTACTGTCAATGCTTTTATGTAGCCTGCGTTTACTGTGGCTGGCATCGTCCCACATCAGGCTTATGCTGTAGACGAACAGATATATCTGAACCAGTTCAGCAGCAGAAGCAAAGTAAGGTGAACCAGGATCCACAGGGTACTTAACTGCTATGTTCATTGTTGGTACCTCGTTTTACCTTACGTAATTTTAAAGCTTGTTTGGGTTTCTGTCAATGTGTGTTTCAATGCAGGCTGCATTCAGAGTTGTTTACACATGTTAGGGCATCCGCGTGATCTATTACTTTTACAATAAATACAATTTGTTTTATGAACACGTCTTGCTTTATGCAAGGATTGAACCGAAATTCTGGGTTGTGTTTCAAAAACGCTTTCTCCAACCCTCCTAACTTGATGTTTTTCAAATCTTAAATTGCTTTCTTCGTCCATTTCCTGAGAAGTCTGGTACACACTTTTTCAAACGTGGTCTAGGTTGACTTGGTAATCTTAAAAATGATGAAGCCTTGCTGATTTTTAGGTTATTCTAGGCATATCCAAACTCTTAACTGTCAAAGATTCCCAGGAACCTACAAAAAGCTAATAATCAAAAAGTGAAGTTGAATCTTGTTAGATTCCAGTATTAAATCGTCAGTAAAATAATCACTTAGGAAAGATGTCCAGTGCTGAACATGAGCAGTGAAGGTAGAGCCTTAGAAAATGTGCAGGCACAGGAAGAAAGGGTTCCTGGGGTAGAAATTCACAAGTAGAAGGATGACAGGGAAGGGAACTGTGCTGTGAAAAAATTACTGTACAGGAGAGGAGGATGGAAGGGGAAGAATATAAAAGGGAGGATTTAAAACAACTCCGTAATTAATTCCTTTCAGAAAGGATAGAACATTATCACAATAAAATAAACTGAACTGTTAATATGTAAGTAATGGCCACTAGGATATTGTCCTGATACAGGAGGAAACAGCCTATACGGTCATCTAAGAAGAGAGTCAATCAGACTATATTTAAAACAAGAAGCTACGGAGCCTTCAAATGAATCTAGAAAGCCAGCCAATGCATACTGTTTTCTACTTGTTGATCAGCAACATTCTGATTATTGTCCAAACAAGTAGGAAAGGCAGCAATCTTGGCTTACCCCAAACAATTACCTGTTACGGTGATCTGATTATCATGCTAATAGTTTGGCTCATCTGCTTCTGAAAACCAGCTTGTTCTTTTCTAATACAGGTGAAAAATTCCATGTAACTTTGAAAGATAAAGGCAACTGATTTAAATACTCTAATGAATGTTTATAATAATGAAAATCTTATTCTAGACACTTCTTCACCAACTCAGTAGTGTGTATTTTGTCCTCCTATACTCAGTTGAAGATGGGGGGAACAAAGAAAGAAAAAAAATATTTTATAGTAGTACTCATCTTTCCTACTGCTTTCCGCAGAAGACCTGAAGTTACCGTATTTGTCATGTGTGGGAATAAGAAACAAAGACTTTAAAGACAAAACAGTTAAAAAAAGTTCTTGGTAACCTCTGTACCCAATCTAGACAAGTTACAGACTCTGTCAGCATTGTTGATCAGTCTTGAAGAAATCCCAGCTTGCGAAACACCTGAAAAGGCTTGCAGGTGGCATAACTTTAGAAGAGTTTTCTGTCAGTTTTCCTGAAATTATTAAGTGCCCTCAAGGGTTTGTAACTGAGTTTTATAGGTGGAGTGTTTCCCAGGTTCTCAAAACAAGGTGAGAGCTCAGTAACTCCATGTGCTGATGGACAGGGGAGTTGTCCTAATATTTAGCACAGAAATAAAACTTGAAAATATGTAATGCAAAATTTTTTTATTTATGATTGGATAAGTGAAAGTTATACTTGGAGAGCGTGTGGCGTATGATCTAACGCTGTCCGCTCTTGTCCAAGTACCCCTCCCTTGGGGTTTAATCACAGGGTGCTGGAGGCAGAGTTTTTTCACCTGAAGAAGGGAGGCCCCAGCTCTAAATCTTGCTCTCCTAGTTGATTTGCTGGTTGACTTTCAGTGCAACTTGTTTTATCAGGTTCTTTTCTTCTGTCAGAGATACATAGCTAGGTAGAAGGTGGTAACTTTTATTAGTTTTGAGGCTGCTTGTTTGCTGTATCTTGCTTTTTCTTACTGTTGTCCTAACATTTGCTATGTTGTTTGTGTGAAATTTGGATGTTCTTTCCATTTTAACTCTCTCAGTATGTATGAAACTTTGCAGAGTAAGAGATTTGCTGTATGAACTCGCAGGTCTTTCAGAATTAAACAGAGTATGAATAGAGTATATAATGACTGGTGAGAATTATCAGTGCTTGATTACGGAAACACTCTACAGTCTCCTCAGTCCTCATCCTTTCAGCCTTCAGCCCTTTGCTATGATGTGTCCTACTGAGATGTGATCTTGTGTTGGATCCAGCTTACGCTTGCAGTTTACCGTTCAAAAGATTGCTGCGTACTCCTGGAAGCGTGGCGTTTGGTTCAGCTTGCATCGTCATGACTCAGCGCTGTGTTGTAGAAACATGAGTACAGTGACTGTTTTTGAGCTTAGGGGGTTAAGCCCTGGAAAGTAGCAATTGATTTGGCTGATCTTTCTTGCGGATTAGTATGCCCTTCCTAGAGCTGCACGTCCCAGTTGGTTTACATCTCTTTATGAACATACATCAACTAAGAACAGTTTTTGTCTGTTAATGCTCTTCTTAAAATAAGCCAAGTGATACCTCTTGGTACTAATTTTTATTTGTAGTTTTTACACCACTTGTATTTGCTCTTGAAAAAAAGAACAACGCATAAGTTGTTATTGCAAAGCAGATTGTTTCTAGTCATTTTGAAAAAGAACTGAATTGCCTTCTCTAGATGGCAAACAAAAGCTTTGAAACAAAAGTCAGCGTTGGACATGAGGAGGAAGGGATGATTCACAAGTAAAGCTGTCTGCTTACCCTGATACAGCTCAGGTATAAGGTGATAGAAGTGTCTACCTTGAGTCCTCCAATTAAGAGCTATATTCCTTAAAGTACCTGTGTTAAATTAGACTGTTCAGATAACTTTCCTGGTGTTAGTTTAATGTTTGAGAACGGGAATGCTTCAAATGACTGAATTCCCAGTGTCTTAATTTATTTTCATCTGTGATATATTATTAAGAAGCTACTAATTCAACTACTTTTCATTAAAAGGAAAAACACTTCTTTCATATCTAATTAGGAATAGTATTTATGTAATGCTTTTATTTGAATTATATGGGACTTTAATTTAATTTTTCTCTGAATACGCTCAAGAGAAGTTACATATGATTCAGGTTTTGTTCCGAGATTGTTTTGGTATTCAGTTTAGCCCTGCTTTTTCAGAGGAATGGAAAGTACTGTGAGCCTGGTACTCTAGAAGCCTGGTAATGCGTGTTTTTCTTGTTTCTCAAGATAGTCCTGTAGCAGTCTTAACTCATTTTTTAACACTGTTTAGAAAATATAATGAACGTGATACAACTTCCTAACTGTTACAAAAAGTTACGTGTGTAATCGTAAATGACAGCAGAATTATTCATTTGCTTAAGCATGTGTTCACGCAGTTCAGCAAGTCTGAACTGCAGTCTGAGGGGAGATCATTTAAAAAAAAAGAAAAGGAAATGTTGCCTATCATTCAAAACAATAAAATTTGAGCATTGGCTACATAGCTTATATTAAAATAGATGAAAATAAATGATTGAATAAAACCATATTATTTCAGTCTTGTTGTTGTAAATGTGATTGCTCTGGTTTTAACCTGGTCTATAAAAAAGCCAGAAGCCTGAATGCACTGTTGTTTAGAAAAGTTTTGAACCTGGGCACAAAGTGTAAACCCCTGCTGAATTCCTATTAAAGGGAAGTACCTTATGCACAAATTGACTTGATAAAATATGAATACATGATAAAGTGCTCTGCTGAATTAAAACCAGCAATTAAAGCAGAAAAAGTATTGCTTTTTATATGTTTAAAATTGTAAAGTGGCCTGAACAACTGGAAGTTATCACATTAAGAGGTAAATTCAAGTAATCGTTTAAAAGACAGAGAATTAAGAATGTTTAATAAAACAGTTCAGGTATTAAGAAATGAGGGTCAAATCTTACAGTTCATACTTACGCAAACTTGAGGTCCTGCTGAGTTCATTATGAATAACCATGTCAAAATCTGTATGTTAGTTACATTCTTCTCTAGCAGGAAAACTTCAGTAGAAATTGGGAGAACTTAATGCAGTCAATAGTTTTGAAAAGAGAATTGCAGATTTATTTTCCTGAATAAATATGCAAATATGCAATTAAATATTTAAAAAAAATGAAATTATATTAAAGCTTCTGTGTAAAGGTTCTAGAGAACATGGGCCTGCTGCTAAATGGGAATGAGAATGTGGTCACAAAGACCAAGGAGAAGGCTAAGGTGATGAATGCTTTTTTTGCCTCAGATCACTCGGAGGTGATCCTTTTTCTCTACTTAGCTCTGGTGAGATGGATCTGGAGCGCTGGGTCCAGTTCTGGGCTCCCCAGTGCAAAGGAGATATGGACATGGTGGAGTCAGTCCAGTAAAGGGCCATGAAGATGATGAAGGGGGTGGAGCATCTGACAAACAAAGGGAGGCTGAGAGAGCTGGGACTGTTCAGCCTGGAGATGGAAAAGAGAAGACTCACAGGGTGGAGATGATGTGCTATGTGCAGGAGGGTGCAAAGGAGGAAAAGCAGATCCTCCTTAGTGGTATCCAGCAACAGGATAAGAGGAAACGGGCACAAATTGGAATGCAAGAAATTCCCTTTAAGCATAAGGAAAAACAAACCCTATTTTCTTTTGTACAGTTAGGGTGGTGAAACACTGGAGCAGATTTCCCACAGAGCTTGTAGAGCTGCTGTCTATGGAGATACTCAAAATCCAACTGGACGTGGTCGTGGACAGCGTACTCCAGCTGACCCAAGCAGGGGCTTGGACCCAGTGATCTTGAGCAGTCCCCATCAACCTCCAGCTTTCTGTTGTTCTGTGATCTCTTGGCTCTTTAGAGAGTTCACCCTCAATTGCATATGTTAGTTTGGGTTTTTTTTTCCCAATACTCTTTCAATTTTGGATCACAAAAAAGGTTGCAGGTTGGTTGCAGGTTTGAAGCAGCTTTCTGTTTGTTCCTTATATATTTCATGGGTTTTAAAACTAGGACATGTTTCTCTGCAATACTGCAGCCTGGCTCCATTCTTGCATGTGTGTTTAGTCATAGAGTACTAAATTAGTCTATATAAATAATATTAAATAATACAGAACTTAACATTGATAACTAATTTAAAATCATTAACACATGTAGTAATAGAGCAAATATATAACACCCTCTAACCCTGTCTTTCAGTCGTGGCCTGTGTATGAAGAAGTATACAAGAAAATGCTTGAACTTGCGGCATTTTTAGACCTGCCTCGTTTTCCAGATATAACAGACAGCTGCTTTCTTCATCCAGACATGCTGTGCATGAAGTACTTAATGGAAGCTAATTTACCTGGTAAATATTTTCCCAAACCCAAACTGATAAAATTTTTCTTTGGTTTATTAAACTCTAGCAAAGACTTGAATTACGACTTTAAAAGTGCCTACTCCTTTCCTTCTAATTTATACCCATTTAAGCTTGAACTGAAAGATAATTTCTATAGAAAGCACCTTCATCAAACATTTAGAGTACATATGATAGGCCCAGATATGTAGGGGCACTCTGGTGCTGGCTCTCTAAGGCTGTGGAGTGGATACTTCATTTCAAATCTTTCAGTATCCATGTGAACTAAGAGGCACTAGTTGAAGTCACTTGATTTATTAACTTTAGCTAAATGATTCATGAAGTTGGGACCTGATTGCTTAGCAGTGGAATTGTTTCACATATAATATTGCCTATATATTCTATAATATTGCATATTAACGTTAGTTTTAGTATTAACAAGCGATGCTGTGTGACAAATCAGCTACTGTCTGATTTGATTTCTGATATAGTTTTGAAATCGTATACTGCATATAATATTGAATGTTTTTGTTTATCCTAAAATTAAGTCTTGAATATGGAATTACCAAAGAAAGACCACTAAGTCCTAGTATGTGAACTGTCTGTTGGACTACCATACTTCCTATCAAATACCAATGTCACTGAAGATGAGTTATAGAGACAAATAGCCTGTAAATTACTTTTTTTTTTTTTTTTCTCAAAGCATTCCAACAATTAATAGTTTGCAGGGGGTTATTCTCTTATTTTGCCATTAGTTATGTTGAATAAAGCTATTTGGCTTTTCTGTTTACTAAGTGTTGAATGAAGATAAGATAACAAACAGATATAGGGCTAAAATTTCAGAGTAGAAATTCTGATTTTGTAGTTTTACACCAGAGCTGTGATCCTATAGAGGATCATGTTATTTTTTGGATTTTGAAGTATAAATGGAATCAAATAAAAAGCTAGAAATTTGGCATTTTAGGTTTATTACAGAGAAATACAAAACTAACTGCTCTTTGAAAATTACTATAAAAGAAGAATATATTGTCCTTTACTTTTGCCTTGCAACTAAGCTTTTTATCGTGTAGAAGCATTTTTTTACAAACTGAAAAGAGACTACTGTTGTGGTCAAACAACTGAAAAAAAAAAAAAGCAATGAATTGGCGGTGTTTCTTAGGACACTAAATACTGCTGAAAAGGCCATTTTAAGTATCTGAAACAAAAGAAAATATACTGACAGTATTTACAAGAAAATTTGGTTTACAGGTTTTCTTTAACTTTTACTGTTACGTACAAGAGGATTAAACATGAGTTCCTACTGAACTCTTTGTAAGCAGCAGGAGAGTATAAGGTATAGCTGGATTAAGGTTGTACTTAGTCATACATCGCTAACCTTTGTGGAATCTGCTGGTGATGTAATCAACTCCTGTATTTCTTGCTGAACAGGAAAGGTGAGAAATTTGGGGGATTTGTATCTGTGAAAAGTAAGCATAGAGTAATAAGAGACTGTATAGATATCACGCTGCTGCTTTTGCAGCTGTCGTTGTAGCTTTTCACCATAACCTGCACTAGCGGGTGCGATTTAACCTAGGCTGGGATTGTCTGCACCTCAGCTGCGTTTTGGCGGGGTGGCAGCGAGCATTGCCCTGCCGTGCTGGGCTGCTGTTCATACCCAATTAACTTCTTTAAAATTAGCCCCGTTCCTCTTTGCAGTACTGAATCTGTTCTTGTGTGGGTGTTCAGTAAACATGCAGAAAAAAAGTTTGTGATGAGTTTTTGGCTTTTGGGGTTTTATGGAACTATATTTGTGTAGGTTTAAGATACATGTTCCCACAACAATGTTCAGGATGATCTAACAACATTTGAGTAACATCAAAACACTATTAAATTTTTTAAATCTTTTCTCTCCATGTGAATATATGTCATGACTGTTTTCCATATAAGCACAGTACGGGTTGCCTAGTATTTTAAAAACACTCAAAAATACTTTTCAGCCTGAAAAAAATTACTGTTAAATAACATAAAACGATTACAGTAATAAAATTACTGTAAAATAACATAAGCGTTATTTTACTCAAACGACCAACGTATTTGCAGTGCAAAAGCACTACTAGCTGGTCTCAGCGTACTTATTTTATGTTTTTATTTACGTTAATCAGATGAATTGCATACTTGGACTTGTCGAGTGGTGAAGAAGATCGGTATTGGAGAAGCGGATTTCCTGACTCTTGTGCCTGGAAATAAGTCAACACGAAACGTGAAATACGATGTTCTTGCTGCAGCAGTTATTGTAGTTGTGCTCAAATTATTGTTTTTATTAGATGATCACTATGAATGGTAAGTGTATAGGCAAATCTGTAGCAAAGCCTAAATTTGAGATAGTGCATACTATTGGATTGTTCTTTCTGTGGGAATATTAGATTTATAGTATTTGAATTTCTATTAAGTTTGGTAAACACATAAAAAACCATACACTGAAGGCATTTTAGACATTAAATATTACTTCTTTTTAAAATAAACTTGAATCTGAAACTTAGAATAAAATTAAGGTGTAATTTTTGTTAGTTGTATTCGAATTTCATATGAAAAGTGCAGTATTTGGATCTACAGAATACCTTTTTTTTTTTTCAGGTTGCTTTCAGACTTTGCTGGAGAAAGAAATAAAAATAACAAAGAAGGTACATAAATATTCCAGTAGAAGCAGTCTCATGATTTTGTCAATTAAATAACTTTGTAATCAGGCTTAGAAAGACTTGTCTTATTGATTGTTAAACGGTATTTTTGTCATTTATTCTTGTAGGGCAAATCTTTATTCAAAGAAAACAGTAGATCTTGTTTATGTAAAATTGCCTCAGTTTACCTGTGTAAATCTTATTGTACTGGATAGGGGGATTTGGTACACGTTTTGCTAGGTACCTTTCTGCTGCTTCTTGTGCATCTTTGCCTCTTGTTTTAGAATTTTGTGCATAGTAGGTGAAGATGAATGGATACGCAGTAAAGAGGGAACATGCTTTGATCGTAAATGGCAGATACTCATTAGGGGCATCAAACCACGTTTATGATAAAATCCAAACTTGTTTAGTCTTGTTAAATGAAATGTCTTAGTCCGTAACATATTTCAGATGTAATCTATTTTCTTAGTCCAAATAATCCTGAGAGAGTGGAAAAGCGGCAATTAAGACAGAAAAGATAATGGTGTAAACATGATTCTTTGAGGGCAGAAAGACCAACTCAAAGATCAGAAATCTTCAGGAAGATGCTCCATGGCCTTATCCAGATTGCAGTTGAAGATAAGATGAGAAATGTGTTATAGTCATTTATCTTTTAAGCTTTCCATCCAGTTTTGGGTCCATTTTGAACCTTCTGTTACTTTTTAAAAATTGAAGCCAAGAACAAAATCAGTGTTAGCTGTGCGTGAACATAGTTACTGCTGTATCTAAACATAGTCATCAGTATTCACTAAAACCAGTATTTCTTATTTTCGAGTGAATATACAAACATATTTTGTATCTTTCTTTTTTTTTCTAATTTCCCTTGAAAACTTGAAGTATGTAATAGTGACAAGAGTAGAAGTTGCACAACTGCTTGCAAGCTGAGGCTCAAAGCCATTAATGTCTTAATGGGGTTTCTCCCTTATTAACAAGTCTCATTGCCCTTGGGAATTAACCGTGCATTCTTTGCCCACTTTATTACTTCTTAATCTGTTGGTGCAAAATGATTCATATGCTGTGTTATGTTGTCCCTATCCTTAAAATGTTGGGGTGACGGTGAGGAGCTGCGCAGAGGAACTGATGTGAGAATTTCTGTTAGAGCACTGATTAGTGCCAGAGCTCAAAATTGCCTCTGGCATTTTCCCAAAGTTAGCGTACTGAAATCAATAACGATTAATACTGAGTTTTAAAGATCTAATTTATGTTGAATTCGTTCTCCGTTTAATTATCCTTTCTCTAGTCTTTCTTTTTTTTCATTTAAAAAAGTAGTATTTCAGCTCCTACAGTTTTTCAGGACAGCTGGGAAGCTGTACAGCAGATACTTGTAGTTGCCTAGTGTGCGTGTGTGTATGTTCTATGAACTGCACACATACACAATAGTGTTTATGCTCAAATAAAACATGAGATGGAAATGTATATATGTATGTGTGTACCACAGAGCTCTGTGTTTCCCAGTCAGCTCAGCTATACGAACATCAGACTAGCAGTGCTGGCCAGGTAAATGCTTATTATAGTGTTGCATCATGTCTCTGACAATGGTTTTGCTTGTGACAGATGCTTAATAAGTCATAGAAAGTTCAGTAAAAATTTCCAGCCCCCTGCCCCGAACTGCCCTTAAACCTGTACTTACTTAAACTCTGTACTTACTTAAACCTCTGGGTTTAAGGGGTTCATAAAATAAGTTGTATCCACACCTTTGAATTTTAAGAACTACTGAAGGGTCTTTCTTCCCTTCATTTGTCTGTTGCTTTTTGGGCCCATCCATATTTCTAGCATCTAAGACATCCTGTGGCAGGATAACTTGAATTGCAAAAGTGCAGGTAATACAAAACATATATAAGCTTGATTATAAGAACAGTATATTCACCTTGAAAACACTTTAAACAGCTAGCTGGCAAAGCCTAAGTATGATGCAAGCATCGCATGCAGTGCAGCTGGGGTGATGGGGAAATGCAAAGCCTGGTTAATTCACAATGCAGATAATCCACCCACTGGTAATGAGAGTTGATTATATTTTAAATATCTAAATCTACACTATAGTTCTATTTGGAATTCTTATACTTAACTGTATTCAGTCCTGTGCCTCTCTGGAGCATCAATGATAAATGTGCCGCTAGAATGCCATGTGTTTTGATGTTTTTGCATGTGCTGATAAATATTTGTTTGCATAATGAGTGAAGTTCCTGTGCTCAAAATGTGAGAGGCTGATATGAAGTTAATATAATTGTCTAGTTTATCTTTCCAGTCCTGAGGCTTCATGGGTAATAGGATAGACAGTGGGGAGTTGGTGAAACTGTTTGAAATTTTACATCTGAGCTTGTTTAGATCTTGTTTGTTTAAGCCTCAACTTGATGTATAGTTTCATTAATCCCTTGAAGTCAACTTACAAACAGGTGAAGGCCACTTCACACTGTGGAGATCTAGTTCATTTGGTAGAGAGGAGAGAGACTTTCAGACTTTCAAACTTAACTTTTAGAAAGGAGGGAAAAGGTTTGAATTGTGCTGAATCTATGAAATCTATTCTAAGCTAAGGAGCCTCTCAACACTTCTTGTTGTTTCACTACATTTCTGCATTTCTCTTTCTTACAAAATTGCTTGATCAAGTTGCTTAAAGCACTTAGAATTCAGGACAGGTTTGCGTATGGGTGGGAGACACAGGGTCTAACTGCGTGGAGACCACCTTCTATGTATTACATGTTTCTTTTACTTCTTCCCAACCTAAAATGTGAATGTTTTACTCAGGTGGTCCATATTTTGAGTTCAAAAAGTGGTACAAAGTTATAAAATGTTCATTGGATATGGAGCAAAAGAAACTGGATGAAGAAAGAGCCAAGTAAGAGGTTTTTAAGTACTTTTTCTTTTTTAAGGTGGACAGTTTTACGTGAAATCCTAACCCCCATAGAAATTAAAAAGGTTAGGAATTTCCTTCACATTTCAATCCAGCAAGCTTGGGTGAATAGAGGCACTGAAGTCCTATCTTATTTTTATATTTACACTCATAATGTTTATCCAGCATATTAATTAAATGCTTGCTTTCTGTGGCAAATAGCTTGTAGAAGTGAACAATTAACTGATTACAGTGAATCTACACTTACATGCCTCAGTTTGTCTGCTCTGAAAAAAGACTTCCTAGATGTGTTGGGAGGGCAATGGTTTTTAATAGCACTGACTGTTAGATTATTTTGGTTTTATTTTAATAGTTCTAGCAGTATTTGTAAGAAATAAATCTTCTTTTACTACTTTGGTCAAACTTTCTTTTTCCTAACAATTCTTATGTCTTATGGTAGGTATCTGTGGAGATGTGAAAAGCCACTGTTTTATTCAGCCAAGAATAAATCTAAAGTTCTTAAGAGAAGACGTGAGTAAACTTTGCCTCTTCCCAGCAACACAGAAATCTGCGCCAGCTTTTCCCATCATAGAAAACCTGCAGCCCTGACTGTGATAACATTTACATCCTAAAATACTTACTCTTTTCTCTTCCATCTCTGGGTACCATTCATGTAGTGCTATTTTACAACCTGTGACTGGAATTCTTCAGATATTTTCCTCATAGATAACTGAAACTGCCTTTGCCAGTCTTCCTAATGACCTACTGAGCCTCATCTCAGAATGAGTACTCTGTCCTCATCTTCTCTGGTTTGTCAGCTGCCTTTGTGAGTTGTTGTTGGTCTTCCACAGCTTTCCATAGCTTTTTCAAAGCTCTCCCTTTTCTCTTTTACGTCCTCGTATCCTTTGGTATGGATATCCCAGTATGTCCTTTGGTAGACCTTGCATGTCCCTCTTCTCTCCCACTGCTTGCAGTCTCCTATAGAAAGTGAGGAAGGCTTGTCTGAACATGACTGTACTTGAATAGCTAGCTGTACATGGTCAGAATGCAGGTACGTCTACTTTATTTTAGTAGCTCTAGAAGTACTTACAAGAAATTGATGGGTTTTATGTTGACATAAAAGCAAACAAACAAAATAACAAAAATGCCACTTATCTGTGGAAATACGGAAAACCAAAATTTTATTCAACCAAATGAGATCTGAAGTTCGTCATTCTACATTTAATAGTATCTAGTAAGGACCAGATATTTGGAGAGAGGTGTTAAGTGTGGCAAGTGATATTTTCCCCTTATATACCCTTCCAATTTCTGGAAGTGACTGTTTCAGGGACTTCTAAACAAGTTGTATAATCCTAACTCATGTTGGATTTCTCTTTCAAGAATATAACTGGAGTTTTTCGAATGTTCTTATTCTTCAAAATTCAGTAGGCATGATCCTGCAGTCAAGTCATGTTCCATGGAAAAACATGCTTAGGTTTTAGGAAAAACATGCCTACACCCTGCATCAAAACTACTTCCATAAAGAAAAAAAGACGGGTCATCGTCATAGGTGACTCCCTTCTGAAGGGAACAGAAGGCCCAG
Organism: Tetrax tetrax; assembly: GCA_009806455.1. Lineage (NCBI taxonomy): Eukaryota > Metazoa > Chordata > Aves > Otidiformes > Otididae > Tetrax > Tetrax tetrax. The sequence continues at coordinate 25,508 of WHYT01014793.1, read as the reverse complement.
TATGCAGACCAGACCCACTTCTTAGAGAAGTCTGCTGCCTCCCTAGGGCCCAGGTTAAAGATGTGAAGGGAAAGCTTCCTACCCTGGTACAGCCCTCAGATTATTATCCATTATTGATTTTTCAGGTAGGTGGTGATGAAGTTGTAACAAGAAGTCCCAGGGCAATTAAGAGAGACTTCAGTGCCTTGGGATGACTGGTTAAGGGATCAGGAGCACAAGTAGTGTTCTCCTGTGTCCTTCCAGTTGTAGGGTATGATGAAGGAAGAAACAGGAAGAGCCAGCAGATCAATACCTGTCTCTGAGCCTGGTGTCACCAGCAGAATTTTGGGGTTTTTGATCGTGGGTTTACATGACACCAGGCCTGTTGGCAACAGATGGGGTACCCCTGTCTCAAAGGGGAAAAGGATCTTTGCACAGGAATTAGCGGGGTTCATTGAAAGAGCTTTAAATGAGATTTGATGGGGAAAAGGGATAAAACCAGTCTCGCTAGAGATAAGCCTGGAGGTGGCATACCAATGTTTGAGGGACAGTATGCTAGCGAAGTCTTTTGATCTGCCATCTCAGTGGAGGTGGGGACTGGAGATCCAGGCAGCAGCAGAGACAAAAGGGTTATTGATGTGTTAGACACCATGGAAGTGCCTGAGAACAGTCATGTAAGAATTAAGGCTTCTCCCCTGAGAAAGGTGGCAGGATCAATAGCCCAACAGAAGTGCATCTACACCAGTGCCAGCAGCACAGGCAACAAACAGGAGGAGCTAGAAGCCATTGTGCACAGGAAAACTATGATATATTTGCAGTCATGGAAACATGGTGGGATGACTCACACAAATGGAGTGCTGCAATGGATGGCTGTAAACTCTTCAGAAGGGATAGGCAAAGAAGGAGAGGTGGTGGGGTAGCCCTGTATGTTGGGGAGTGTTTTCATTGTCTAGAGCTTAATGGTGGTGATGATAGAGTTGAGCGTTTATGGGTAAGAATCAGGGGGAAGACCAACAAGGCAGATATAATGGTGAGAGTCTGTAATAGACCACCCAACCAGGATGAAGAGGCAGACAGAAAATATTCTGTAAGGAGCTGGGAGAAGTTTCACAATTGCTAGCCCTTGTTCTCATGGGGGACTTCAACTTACCAGATGTTCTCAGGGTACCCAGCCCCCTGAGCTGAAAGACAGGGACAAAGAGCAGAATGAAGCCCTTATAATCCAAGGGAAAATGGTTAGTGACGTGCTACACCACGTTGACACACTCAGTCTATGGGGCTGGATGGGATCCACCCAAGGGTACTGAGGGAGCTGTCAGAAGTGCTCACCAAGCCACCTTTCATCATTTATCAGCAATCCCAGGTAACCAGGGAGGTCCTAGTGTCCCAGTTGACCAGAGGTTGGCAAATGTGACACTCATCTAGAAGAAGGGCCAGAAGGAGAGGCCCGGGGAGCTACAGACCTGTCAATCTGACCTTGGTGTTGAGGAAGGTTATAGAGCAGATCACCTTGTGTGCCATCACATGGCACGTACAGAACAACCAGGTGATCAGGCCCAGTCAGCATGGGTTTATGGAAGGCAGGTCCTGCTTGACTAACCTAATCTTCTGTGACAAGGTGACCCACTTATTGGATGAGGGAAAAGCCATGGATGTTGTCTAACTAGATGGTAGTAAAGCCTTTGACACCATTTCCCACAGCATTCTCCTGGAGAAACTGTCAGCTCATGGCTTGGACAGGCATATTCTTTGCTGGGTAAAAAACTGGCTGGATGACCGGGCCCAAAGTGTTGTGGTGAATGGAGTTAAATCCAGTTGGCAGCTGGTCACAAGTGGTGTTCCCCAGGGCTCAGTATTGGGCCAGCTCTATTTAATATCTTTATCAATGGTCTGGATGACGGGATTGAGTGCACCCTCACTAAGTTCGCAGACAACACCAAGTTGGGTGGGAGTGTCAATCTGCTTGAGGGTAGGAAGGCTCTGCAGAGCGATCTGGACAGGCTGGATTGATGGGCCAAGGCGAACTGTATGAGGTTCAACAAGGCCAAGTGCTGGGTCCTGCACTTGGGGCACAACAACCCCCGGCAATGCTACAGGTTTGGGGAAGAGTGGCTGGAAAGCTGCCAGGCGAAAAAGGACCTGGTGGTGTTGATCAACAGCCGGCTGAATATGAGCCAGCAGTGTGCCCACGTGGCCAAGAAGGCCAATAGCATCCTGGCTTGTATCAGAAACAGTGTGGGCAGCAGCAGTAGGGAAGGGATCATGGCCCTGTACTCAGCACTGGTGAGGCCACACCTTGAATACTGTGTGAAGTTTTGGGCCCCTCAGTACAAGAAAGACCTTGAGTTGCTGAAGTGTGTCCGAAGAGCAACCAAGCTACTGAGGGTCTGGAGCAGAAGTCTTAAGAGGAGCGGCTGAGGGACCTGGAGTTGTTTCGCCTGGAGAAAAGGAGGCTCAAGGGAAACCTCATTACTCTCTACAGCTGCCTGAAAGGAGGTTGTAGTGACATGGGTGTTGGTCTCTTATCCAAGTAACAAGTGACAGAACAAGAGGAAAGGGCCTGAAGTTGTGCCAGGGGAGATTTAAATTGGATATTAGGAAAAATTTCTTCACCAACAGGGTTCTTAAGCAGTGGAACAGGCTGTCCAGGGAAGCAGTGGAGTCACCGTCCCTGGAGGTGTTTAAAAGACTGTACATGTGGCGCTTAGGGACATGGTTTAGTGGTGGACTTGGCAGTGCTAGG
>WHYT01014793.1:0-16425 GCA_009806455.1 Tetrax tetrax | reverse complement strand
GGTATGATGAAGGAAGAAACAGGAAGAGCCAGCAGATCAATACCTGTCTCTGAGCCTGGTGTCACCAGCAGAATTTTGGGGTTTTTGATCGTGGGTTTACATGACACCAGGCCTGTTGGCAACAGACGGGGTACCCCCGTCTCAAAGGGGAAAAGGATCTTTGCACAGGAATTAGCAGGGTTCATTGAAAGAGCTTTAAACGAGATTTGATGGGGAAAAGGGATAAAACCAGTCTCGCTAGAGATAAGCCTGGAGGTGGCATACCAATGTTTGAGGGACAGTATGCTAGCGAGGTCTTTTGATCTGCCATCTCAGTGGAGGTGGGGACTGGAGATCCAGGCAGCAGCAAAGACAAAAGGGTTATTGATGTGTTAGACACCATGGAAGTACCTGAGAACAGTCATGTAAGAATTAAGGCTCCTCCCCTCAGAAAGGTGGCAGGATCAATAGCCCAACAGAAGTGTATCTACACCAGTGCCAGCAGCACGGGCAACAAACAGGAGGAGCTAGAAGCCATTGTGCACAGGAAAACTATGATATATTTGCAGTCATGGAAACATGGTGGGATGACTCACACAAATGGAGTGCTGCAATGGATGGCTGTAAACTCTTCAGAAGGGATAGGCAAAGAAGGAGAGGTGGTGGGGTTAGCCCTGTATGTTAGGGAGTGTTTTGGTTGTCTGGAGCTTAATGATGGTGATGATAGAGTTGAGTGTTTATGGGTAAGAATCAGGGGTAAGGCCAACAAGGCAGATATAATGGTGGGAGTCTGTAATAGACCACCCAACCAGGATGAAGAGGCAGACAAAAATATTCTATAAGCAGCTGGGAGAAGTCTCACAATTGCTAGCCCTTGTTCTCATGGGGGACTTCAACTTACCAGATGTTCTCAGGGTACCCAGCCCCCTGAGCTGAAAGACAGGGACAAGGAGCAGAACGAAGCCCTTATAATCCAAGGGGAAATGGTAGTGACGTGCTACACCACGTAGACACACTCAGTCTATGGGGCTGGATGGGATCCATCCAAGGGTACTGAGGGAGCTGTCAGAAGTGCTCACCAAGCCACCTTTCATCATTTATCAGCAATCCCAGGTAACCAGGGAGGTCATAGTGTCCCAGTTGACCAGAGGTTGGCAAATGTGACACTCATCTAGAAGAAGGGCCAGAAGGAGGACCTGGGGAGCTACAGGCCTGTCAGTCTGACCTTGGTGTTGAGGAAGCTTATAAAGCAGATCATCTTGTGTGCCATCACATGGCACGTACAGGACAACCAGGTGATCAGGCCCAGTCAGCATGCGTTTATGGAAGGCAGGTCCTGCTTGACTAACCTAATCTTCTGTGACAAGGTGACCCACTTATTGGATGGGGGAAAAGCTATGGATGTTGTCTAACTAAACAGTAGTAAAGCCTTTGACACCATTTCCCACAGCATTCTCCTGGAGAAACTGTCAGCTCATGGCTTGGACAGGCATACTCTTTGCTGGGTAAAAAACTGGCTGGATGGCTGGGCCTGAAGAGTTGTGTTGATTGGAGTTAAATCCAGTTGGCAGCCGGTCACAAGTGGTGTTCCCCAGGGCTCAGTATTGGGCCAGCTCTATTTAATATCTTTATCAATGGTCTGGATGACGGGATTGAGTGCACCCTCACTAAGTTCGCAGACAACACCAAGTTGGGTGGGAGTGTCAATCTGCTTGAGGGTAGGAAGGCTCTGCAGAGCGATCTGGACAGGCTGGATTGATGGGCCAAGGCGAACTGTATGAGGTTCAACAAGGCCAAGTGCTGGGTCCTGCACTTGGGGCACAACAACCCCCGGCAACGCTACAGGTTTGGGGAAGAGTGGCTGGAAAGCTGCCAGGCAAAAAAGGACCTGGTGGTATTGGTCAACAGCCGGCTGAATATGAGCCAGCAGTGTGCCTACATGGCCAAGAAGGCCAATAGCATCCTGGCTTGTATCAGAAACAGTGTGGCCAGCAGCAGTAGGGAAGGGATCATGGCCCTGTACTCAGCACTGGTGAAGCCACACCTTGAATACTGTGTGAAGTTTTGGGCCCCTCAGTACAAGAAAGACCTTGAGTTGCTGAAGTGCGTCCGAAGAGCAACCAAGCTACTGAGGGTCTGGAGCACAAGTCTTAAGAGGAGCGGCTGAGGGACCTGGAGTTGTTTCGCCTGGAGAAAAGGAGGCTCAAGGGAAACCTCATTACTCTCTACAGCTGCCTGAAAGGAGGTTGTAGTGACATCAGTGTTGGTCTCTTATCCAAGTAACAAGTGACAGAACAAGAGGAAAGGGCCTGAAGTTGTGCCAGGGGAGATTTAAATTGGATATTAGGAAAAATTTCTTCACCAATAGGGTTCTTAAGCAGTGGAACAGGCTGTCCAGGGAAGCAGTGGAGTCACCGTCCCTGGAGGTGTTTAAAAGACTGTACATGTGGCGCTTAGGGACATGGTTTAGTGGTGGACTTGGCAGTGCTAGGTTAATGGTTGGAGTCTATAATCTTAAAGGTCTTTTCCAACCTAAATGATTCTATGATTCTATTATTTATTTCAAGGTAAACTTTTGCTCAGATGTCCTTTAGTTCCTGTGTTTATAAGAAAAAGTGAGTAATGATTCATTGTTAATCATAATCATACTAGATTCCTCTTCTGGCTCTGCTTCTCTTTGAGCTCAAAGTGGACCAGATTACGGAGCTTTACCACTAGCTGTTGCAAGCAGAAATATCACATAATGCTGTTGCAACTGGGCAAGATTCATCTTAAAACAAATTTAAAATAGAGACAAAGAATACCTATGCCAAGAATGCTCTAGAACATGCCAGACACAGGTTTTCAGAAACTGTCCTCAGCCTTTGTTTTTGATGGTAGATTGTAGTGTCCTATTGAAAGCTAAGCTTCCCAGTCCTTGGATCACTTTAGGATGTCTTTTCTGCTTATTTTCCAGTTTATGAATGAGTTTATTCAGATACAGGTCATTAAAAAAAGTCCCAGTGACAGTGTTTTTTAACCTGTTTTTTATCCTAGGGAAACAAGGCTTAGGTGGTCATACTGTGTGTGCTGATCTGTTACCTTCTCGTCCTTCTCAGCCTCAGTAACTTAGGAAAGTTTGTTGTTCTTTCACCAGCAGTGGGGAAAGGTGGAGTGGATTTTTCTGTTCTTTTTTTCCCAGTTGAAGTCTGTACTGTGAAAAGCTTAACCTTAAATACATGTCTCTGTGAAACTACGTTTTCTTAATTCTCGTACACAGGAAACTACTCAAAAGATCTTAGCCAGGCTGAGCGATAGCATACGACCAGGTAAATACAGTGAAAGGCATCCTGGTGTGTGTTTTCTATCAGAATAAAAATACCAGCAGTAGTAAGTGGATTTTACAGGTTTTACTTGGGGAATGCTTTTGGAGTACCCTGGTATTACTGTCATTAGGTATGAAAGACGTGGCATTTTGAATTATGTTTCAAAATATTTCCCTAAAAGATGTGACAGAGTTGAATTTTAAATGGAATGGGGGAGAGAACATACAGACCATCAAGGTTTCTCAGTATTCTTCAAAGAGGTTTAAAGAAAAAAGAAATAAAAAGGAATAAAGAAAAGCCACAAATACCCTTTTTTCTTCCTCTGTTAATCACCTCTAAACAGTATTCTAATACCTAATACTTTTGCCTTTGTTTTTTGTTTCTATTTGAACAGAAATGGTTGTGAACTTACAAAATCAGTTTGGCAAGCTGTCTGGTTCAGTGCGACCTGCTGAAAAGCCACATCCTTCAAGTTTTCAGTTAAGTTGGTCTGAAGAAAACACAGATGGGAATTGTTTTCACGGACATAGCCTGAAGGGAATTTTGCAAGAAAAACGTGGTTTACTTACAGCCATGAACCCTGACTATTGGCTATGTACAGTTAAGCTATGTAATGAGAAGTAAGTATTCAAATTTTTGTTAAATACATTTTAGAAAGTTCTTCTGAAAGTAAAGTGCTATATATATTTTTACAAATTACAAATATGGGGTGTGTACACAACTACGTATTCATGTATAGTTTAAATCATTTGTAGAAAGGGGCGTGTGCAGAATGGTTAATCTTGGGTTGGGAGTAGACAAATTGTAATATGAAGAGTGATCAAAGTGAGCTTTTGAGAAGAGAGGAGATGAGACAAAATCAACAGCTAAAGTCACATGGCAAAAGTAGCAGCTAGATACAAATTTTCACTTTACTTCCTTCTTCATAGTATTTTAGAAAAAAATTGCACCACAGCTCTCCAGAGAATGGGAAAACTATTCCATTCCTCTCTTCTCTGGCCCCGCCAAAAGCATAGGAAATTAATTTTCTAAATCACTATCCTTCTTTGGTGGTGGCCTTAATCAAAATTAAGTTAAAATTAGCAGTTGGAGTTCAAATAAGCTGCAATTAATACTTCCGGAACATACCTTAAAAAAAAATAATTATGAGTGAAAATGACTTTGCTAGTATTTCATCTAAGCATATTGGCAATCAGCAGTTGTATTTTTTGCAATCAGAAAAAGTAAAATAAGAAATATGGAAAAAGAAAACATTTTCTGCTATTAAGAAAGCTTAGTGTTTGTCTTTACTAGGGAACTGTTCCCAAATCTTGCCTTCACAAGTGAAAAAGATTTTTTTTTTTTTTTTTTTTTTTTTTTCAACTAACGATATATCAAAACAGTCATGCTGTTTGTTAGTAAAAATATTTTCCTTACGGGACCTAAATAGCCAGGAGAATGATAGCCCAGCTAATCCAGCCTAGTACAAAGTTATATATAGATATTTAAGCATCTGCCTGGTTTGTGTCAAACCTCTCAGTCTTCCTTTAACACCTTCTCCTCCTGTGTCAAATTCTGCAAAAACTGGTGAGTTTTCTACTTGGTGGGTGCTGGCAGAGAGCCATGGCCAAAGATAGAGAGCAAAAGCTTTGCTGAGGGAGCGTAGGAGTTCAGCAGCATTTATTCCAAGGAACAGGGAATATGTAAAACAGTGTTTCTCATAAACTCCCTGGGTAATGTAGACACAGCTTCTGGATTATATGCCAGATTTCAGTTCTGCCACTGGTTGTGTAATGAAACTCTCATCCAGAAGATGAATGTACCGATGGGTACCAGTGAAAAAGACCAAAAATTTGGATTCTTCTGAATTTCTTATGTATGCAATTAGAGTGTGGTTGGTTTTTTTTTTGGAAAGGAGGTCAAGGTACATTCATGTGAAATGAGATTTAATTAGCATGTTGAATAACATCTTAAATCTTTATCTGGTATATACTTTTAAATGGCATGCCTAAGAGACCAACAGCCACCATAAAATCTTAGAGATACATTCCTGATTTTTAGAACATTACATATTCCCCTTGAAAATAATTGGCTTTTACGTGTATGCAATCTTTTCTATCTTTCAGTGGATTTATTTGCTTATCTTTATTTTCGTTTTCACATTACCTTTCACATATCCACCATGACAGAAATGGGTTGGAATAATGTAAACACAGTGTTATATTACAAGAGCTTTGGTTGTATGGATTCATTCTTTCGTATGAATAAGAAGCTTTTTCTTGAAGGGAGGAGAAGTAATAATCCTTTTACCACAAATTTGCGTAAATCTTGTGTACACACTGAATTAGTGGATATTTCGGTGTATGTTTGTGTGAATAATCTTTCATGCAAAGTCTGTTTTTAAGCCTACATTTTCCTATGTAATATATTAAAATGTTAATGGCAAACTGTCATAGCCTTCATGAAACAAGATTTGAATTTAAATTCTTACCGGATAAATTTCCCATTATATCATTTGCAATGCAAGTAGTTAATTATACATCTGACACTTACTTAACTTTGGAAAACATCATCTGCTCCTTCAGATATGAGGTTTTATCCTATGCAAGTGTTTGTATGTATAATAGAACTAAAAACAAACTTACAAATTCTCTTTCTCTGAGAATCAGCATGGTCTAACTGGGGCTACTGAAATGCTTTAATCCTAGGACTAAGGTATGATTTCAGATCAGCAAAGCTGAGATCGGTCAAAAAGATGGTAAAATACTTTTACATTTTCTTTTATTTTAAAACTTTAATTTTTTTAACTGGATTCTGAATGGATTTGGTATAGAAGTCTTTAGATGATATATAACAAAGTATTACAATGTGTGAAAAATGTAGAGAAAAATGGACTTCCCTTATCACAAGTGAATTTAAAATCCCGCAGATTTTTTAGCTCTTCAGAAGTGCTCTTAGGGTAAATAGTGCAAAAATTTCTGTGTGTTTAGGTACTCTTGTGAAAAGTGTAACTCCAGTTAATCATACAGGTGCTTTATAGTATTGATGTAATTATACATTTGCCTCAGAATATACAATATTACTCCCCTGCCCCCCCCCCCAAATGAGAATTGAGATTTGACACCTAAGTTGCCGTAAGAGCTGTAATTGGTGAATCTCAGGGTTAAGACTAGGACAGAGCAAAATGTCTTAATTCATGGTAGCCAAAAAATGCAGATTTGGTTAAAGCAACATCTCTTCGTGAAGCTTGAATTCAGCAAACACGTTGAGTTGTGGGGTCAGCTAATTCATTCTGGCACTGCTGAAACATCTGATTTAATTTAGTTTTTGTAGGAAGTCAGTGGTAGCTTCTGAGGAACGTGAGAGTGCATAGGATGGGATGTACAGTGTGAGAGACCTAGTTTCAGATTTCCCATCTGCCAGACTTCGGGAGGCTTTAAACAAAGGCTCCGCTCCCTGAAGTGCCGCTTGTGTGGCACTCCAGGATGGGTCCGTCTGTTCCTCCAGTTTGAGGTAAAATGTAAATGTTTGTTGGGCCAGAGGGAGTGAGCAAATGACTCTATAGTCTAGTAATTAGCACACTTGCCCGTAACTTGGGACAGACAGGTTCCAGTCCTTGTTCTGGTGAATATTTAAGACTGCTGCTCTGAATCAGACTGAGGGGAAATTTTAAACTCTGCTTCTCCGCATCTCAGGGCAATACCTAGTAAGCTAGGAGGTGCGTAGGGCTTATATGGTGAATAGCATCTAAATCTCCATATCAATGTAAAAGATTTTTTTTTTTAATTGAAACAGCTGGATTTTATAGTATTTTAAACTTACCACTTTTAGTGAAAACAAACTAACCCAGAAGAGGGTATTTTTCCAACCTAAATTGCTGAACTTAATGTTTACGGAGCTATCTCTGCAGTCTGTCCTGTGTCATCTTTTGTTCAGTCTGACACTTGTTACCAGCAAGTCTAGTCTGCTATTTTCATTATATACTTCATCAATAAAATCACCTCATCATTTTCATTAACATTCTCAGTGTGAAAGCTACAAAATAATTAAGCAGAAGGCTGCTACAGCACTGATTACTTTCTGTTGACCTGGTCAATGTTTGCTCTGGTGTTTCCTAAGTTACTCCATTGACTTGAACTTAGCTTTTCTCTCTTGTTTCTACACAGGTAATTTATATTTAGTTCACAAAGACAATGGATGAGAAATTGATGGGTTATAATCCCCTGGCACAGTGTCAGGAAGAGGAGAGGGAACCCTACGGAGAGTGTGGGCAAAGAACAGAGAGAAGGGCCTAGAGTGTCTGCATGGGGTAGTCTTAGAAAATTTAAAAATAGGTTAAGGTAGCCATTTTCACACTTTGCTACATTTACTAAAGGCTGGCAGAACAAACATAAGTTCAATTTAGTCCTGAAAGGCAAAGAACATATTATTTGCCCGGTTAAGTATGATTCCTGATTCATAATGCAAGAAGCTGTACAGGCTTTTCCTTCTTACCGAGTCTGCACCATCTCTGAACGTGTCTTGGTCCACTCGTCTGCGTCAAGGTTTTACACGAGTGGATCCTTGCACAGAATCTACATTGTAGACAAGAGTTGTGATTTATGCTGTTGATAAAATGTATGGTTTTCTTCTCACTACAATTTAAATATATAAATGATAGCTAAATACTGACTAAAGAAATTTGTCATTTAGGGCTTTTTTTTCCTCTTTCTTTTCAGATCGTGTGGTCATCTGGCTCATTACAGAGGAGTGGACTTTCCCCAGAGTTACCATTTTGTACTAAGATTATTCTCCTTTCTTCTGGGGATACAGCCCTCTAGTATCCATGACGAGGTGTGTGTGATAGAGCACAAACTTTTTAATAAAAAGCTCTGTAAAAAGCCAAAATACAACACAGTCCTAAGGAAGTAAAAAGGCCTAAAAATAACAGTATTAAAACTATGTACATTAGTTGGTGCTGATCCTGTTGCCTGCGTGGAAATTTTTTGTTAAGACAGTAGTGCTGAGATCTGCTACTGTACTTCAGTTGGAGTGTCATTTTATCTATAATTTAAATCACTGGCTTCCAGTGGGAAAGTTAAGGAAACTATTTATCACGATTTATTTCCTCACTTTGCATCAGAGCCAACAGGAAGCTATGATATTACCCTTTTTTTTTTTTTTTTTTTGGCATAATTATACATACTGTGAGTATACTGGACAGCATGTTAACATGTAATTACATTGTGAGATCTTGCAATTAAAATAATATATATTTTTTTACCTACTGTTGTATGATAGCAAATATATTTCTAGAAAGTAATGTTTACTTTGCTTTGAAATAGTATGTTAACAAAAGGAGCAGTTGGTTGATGTTTTCACTGCGGTGAGGTTTTTAGTCCTTGTTTCTAAACAAGCTGTTCTGGAGCAACTTTGGCACTGTTTTCTGCATTTCTTTGTATCCGGTATATCTCCCAGTCTCGAGTTATGCCTGAGCCTCTCATTCAAGTTAACACTTTTCAGGTCCATGTTCCACTCCAGGTTTCACAGATTTTGCAGCTACTTTTATACCTGGAACTGCCCATCCTGTTTCTGGTGCAATGGTAACTGCCAGGTCCTCCTGTCATTAAGGCTACTGTTGTTTGAATTTCTTCTGACCACTTTATAATCCAGCATCTTCAGCAGATTGTATCTCAGCCATTCTACAAGTTTCTCGTGCTCATTTATGCACTGTATTTTTAAACCGTCCCAGACAATGTAGAAATGAAGTTGAGTGCTGCCACTATGTTAGAGACACCATAACATATACAGAAGTTGAACAAAGATGTTGAGTAGATATCCAGGTGAGTAATGCTGCTTTCAGTTGAATTAAATAAAATTCATCCACTCCAGCCATCAGTACAGAGTACAGAAGTTGCCAAATCTATTTGATCAAAACCAAGATCAACAGCTGTTTCTAAGCATTATTCTAGACAAGAAATACAAATTGTAAATAAAAATTAAACAAGACCACATGAGACAAGTGATTGCAGACTTTACGAAGAGTAATAGCTTCCTTCTTGACAAGGGCTTCAGTGAGATGTGCTCTGGGAAGGTAATCAGTTCAGTGAGTAGACTCTGAGTATGGTGGAAGGGTTTAAAATCTGTTGCAGTTCAATCTATGAAGCCGTTGTGTAAAAATTGGGAACAGGCGAATGATAGGAGAGGAGATGTGCTTCCCTGCCTGTCTGGAGCAAAGTGATAAAGCAGTATTTCAAGCATGAGTAAAGCTGACAGGACTATTAACGGTAAGTTGTAATAGTTACTTGGAAATGCTGGCAAACCAGGAGGCTTTGCTGACTCAGTAGAGGCAGGAGGTAATTGAGCATGGTGTCCTAGTTTAAGGTGACAGAAAAGACACAGTTGGGGTGAAAGTTTTAATCTTTTTCAGATATTTTAAGCAGTTATTGTAGAACAGGGATTTAGAGCAATGGTCCTGTAAAGTGACTGTAATGTGTAGATGACAAGGTATAGTTCTAGCCATACAGACCTAAACTGTGCTTGGTGAGAGGAGAAGAAAGAGCAGACTGAGCTGTTACTTGTTTTTTGTCTCTGTGTGTGTGTGTATGTTAGAGATTTCCTAAGTGGGTACAGTTTAGTATGTCTAAATCTATTGCCACGTTGTGCTAGATACTTCAGACTTCTGACAAGGTGTGTCTTGAACTGATGTTTACGTTAATGGACTCAGAATATACCAATTTGAATCTCATCATGTGTCTGCTGTTTGTGTTCTAAAATTAGCCATTATCTATTATGCTTGACCTCACCTGAGTGAATTATTAAACTTCATAAATATTGGTAAAATTATTCATTGTTCATGTTTTAGATGAGGATTTGTATCAGTTAAAAAGCTACAGAAGTGTAATATGCATTGTCAGTGTTTTCAACAGTGCTTGCTCAAGCGACTCAAAGTGTCTCATTCTTTTTACTGTAATATCTGTTACAGTTTTGAATTAACTGTCTAAAAGACACCTTATTATACATAAAGGATTCATTTAATTCAGAAGTCTTTATTTGAAAGACTTATGCACTTAATTATAGGTACACCTTTCTTTTAAATGGACTGTAGTAGTAAAATCTGAGCTTCATAAATTAAAAATACTGTGCTCATTGTTACATTGTTACAAATGTAACAAAGCTCCCTTAGATGTTAGAATAAATTAAAGCTGTACTTTAATAAAGTGGAATAAAGCTTGCAGTTAATCATCAGGAGCCAAGTGCCTTCTGGACACATAGGTTAAGAGTCAGATTTAAAAGTAAAGGGTGTGCCCCTAAAATACTTGATGTTAGTTCTATCCAGTTTAATCAATCAACACTTATGTCGCAGTAATGATGTTTAAGAAGCTGACGAGCCACAAGAGTGCCTTATCTTCACTGAAGTGTAGTTGAGCTCTCTTGGGACAACTACTCTGAGTCCAGTTAATGTAACCCTGAGGTGGAGCTGCGCTGGTTGAACAGACAGCTACCGGCAGATAGCTGAAGGGTAGGGTGTCTGCACCCAGCCGTTGCAACCACCTCTTCTATCTACTTTTAAGTTACAGCTCCTTTCTGTAGCCATTTGTTGAAAATGTCTGGGGAAAGCTCAACTTTCTGGTAGTTACTTTTTTGTACTTCTTCCCGTGGAAATCTTAAGTAAAGAGACTCAGTTTGTTTGTTTCTTACTCTAAAAGTTGAATGAGAGTTCTTAAGTATGTAGATAAAGGCAAGTGAGTTTTTTAGATTAAACTTTTAAAACATTATCTATTGAGAAGATTTTGGATAGTTGAATAATTATTAACTTAGACAGTAGCAAATCAGTTATCCTGACACCTTGATGTGCCTTCTAAAGTGAATTTAGGCTAGGGTTTGTGTGTTATATTTTAACACACTGGTTTTTTTTCTATCTTTAAGAGTGCAAGAGGAACCTTGCTTTATGAATTCTCCCAAAAATTCAACCTTTCTGTTGTTTCAGTGGAGAAATATGAGAGATGTCTCATTTTCTTTTGAAAGGTACAGCCTTCACCAGAACTGGAATTTTACCTTACTGGTTTTTCACTACATCAGTGTGTCTGCGTTCTCAATATCAACTTAGTCTCAGTAAAATATATTTTTTTTTTTAAAGTTTCACCATTTTCCAGACATGAAGGAAAGATGTTTGACTTTCTGCTTAACTCCTTACACAGAGTAAGGGCCCTGAACCTGATGTAACCAGAGAATGAAAATCAGCAAAGCCCAATGCCTGCAAGCAGTACTAGTCTAATTTATTGTCCATAATGTGTTATATGGGCTTCACTGTAATTATATCTTTCCTAACCTATTTTTAGCATGGCCCCTTAAACAATTGTGTTTGGAAGCTTTGAGAAAGATTTGTGCAATGTTGCAGGCAATGCAATGAATAACTTGCTTTCTCATAACTTCTTGGGAAGCTCAGAAGTGTCTCCCTCAAATGAATTTTCTCCCTTTATGGACAAACAAGACTTTTGCTGATGGTCCTGAAAATAACTTCAGGGTATTTATGGAAAGTTAAGAGGGTGCTTTTGCAGGGCTGGGAGCAAAATGGCCAGGGCCAGGACCCACAGGGCTTTTGGGAGAGGTCAAGTCTGGAAGTGTTGAGTCCCTGAATAAGGGTCTGCTCCCTGGTTCATCTGTCCCTTCCCCATGTCAGGCCGAGTAAGTTTAATGCTGCTTCACATGCAGAGAAGAATCAGGATAACTTTGATTAATGAATCTCCCATTTTGATCCAAAATGAAATGGGCTTCCCAGCACATATGGTCATATGTATTTCCTGGCTGAGCATGTTAGCGTGTAGATTTGCCAAAGCAGTGTCTCTCGCTGCATTTGTCCTTGCACTAAATGCAGAATGCTTGCTTTCCAATATCTCCTCCTTGCAGTTACTGGTCGTGTTGCTCCTCACATGTGAAGCTGCTTTGTTCCTGGCTGGATTAGACGAGGGGAAGAGCATAAAGGGGATGCCAAGATGTGGAAACAGGTGTACATGAAAGAGCTTTCCTCACTGCTGTTGTGCTAGGATGCTGCTGAAAAAGTGAACGAGAGTGAGTAAGGACTGGCAGAACAGGAGATGATGAATGCTTGTGTCCTCACGTGAGGTTATAGCTGCCCTTGTACAACTGCTAATGGCAGCATTTCGAGAGCCAGAACACTCCTCCCCAGTCCTCAGCATCTACACTCTGCCTCTGGCAGTACATCAGGTAGTTTCAAAATAAAATATAAGCACATTCCTCTAATAATCTGACATAGCTGCTCTGTATTATGGAAGTATTGTGTGTCTGCTCACTGTTATCCTAGCAGTGGATTTGCTCACTGGCTGCAGACCCTGCCGTTGCCTCGTGAGAACGCCACTTGAGCGTGTTTAGTGTCTATGTTGTGATCTGGATCCTGGAGCGCTTCCGTGCGGCCTTTTCATGGAGAACACCTGCAATGGCTGTCGGATCAAGCACTGCGTGCCTCTGACAGGGCTGCCTGAGGGGTACAGAGCAGAGGCTGCTGTGAGACAGGGGTGAAGAAGCCCCCTCTTTACAGGCCCAGGGAGAAGAGTGTCCTAAAACTACGTCCAGGTGCCCCAGCTCTCAAGGTCAGGATATCAGACTGCAGAGCTAGTGAGTTCCTGGAGAGCTGTCAGCTCCTCACAAGCTAGACAGGCTTCATGTCTGCAGGCAGGCTGGTTCCTGTGCTTCTGAGCAGGACTTCGGCCGCAGCCCTGCGGCATGGTGTGGCAGGGCTCCCTGTGACCGCCGCCTGCAACTTTCTCTGACACTAGAATGTGAAGGAATCCACCTGGCCCTGGATCTCATCTGCACAGCAAGTCGTGCTGCATCAATATAAGATTGTGACAAAACACTTTTGTTTACCGAACTGAGATCCGTGGCATTTGTAACTCCTAACTGAGCAGCTGGGTGGTTTCCATGCTGCGGAGCAAAGCGGATTAGACAGAGAACAGCATGCAGCAAAGGAGCTGCACACGCTGTTCTCCTGCTACACCACCATCAGCCTGTGCAGCAGGACCTGCGCGCACAGAAGTCAAACCCGGAGGAAGCGCAGTATTGAGCACAGATGAGAAATGTTCAGTGAGACTGGTTATCGTTGATAATATTCTAAGCTTCAGACTGACTTCTTTTTTAATATGTAGGCTACTGCAAAATTGAGTCGTTTACGTTGTAGTCATTTCAGAGCTCCTCAGCCAGGCTGATGGAGCTGCATCTCCTGCCCCTGAATAGTCTGTATGCTCTCAACAGTGTCTGCACTATCTTTACAGAATTAAAAGGGCAGTCTTCAAGGAATGCCTGCAAGATTGCATATAGAAATATAACTGAAATGAAAAAGCAGACTGTTTATTTATTTTCTGGTTCTATATTTCATGCACTGTACTTCCATTTATTTCTTTACCCTTTTTTCCCCCCAGCTTTTCCCATCTTCTCTTTCCTATAAGGCGTTTCCAGCTTCTTTTTCCACTGTCACTTGTCTTTCTGTTTCTTTCCACTCTGCCTGCTTTCACCTCACTTCACAACCTCCACCTGGGCTTTTCTCCTTTTTTTCAGCCCTTTCATGCCTTCAGCTAATTCTGTGGAGGTCAGTGATCAGCTTCAGGCTTTCTTTTCCAGTTCTGTTGTCAGTGACCACAGGTCTGTTGCAGAAGAGAAAAGCTTGCCTGGTGTGTTATGTAGTGGAGAGAAGTCTAGAAGATTTACTGCTCTTTACAACCCTCTGCAGCCTGGCCCTAACATATTAGGGGTTCAGATTAAGTAGAAAGTATTTTGGTTTGACTCCCTGACGCGTTTTGTGAAATCAAAAGTACTGTTACAAACTTGATGCAACTTGTTTGTATATTACACAGGTGTGAATGGCCAGTGCCTGTAGATGATAATTATCAGGCGTGCAATTTTAAAACCTTATTTGTTAGGTAAGTCAGAACACTAGCTAATCCTTGTGCAGAATAATTCCCGGTTTCTCTAGACAGCTGTCAAAAGACAAACTAGCAGGAGGTGCATGCACTTTGAGACAGTGCTCGGACAGATGGGTGCAAATGGTGTGTGAGTTCAGTAGGGTTCCTTGCGTGTTTCGAGTGGGATTCACTGAAAGGGAGATGAATACATAAGGAAGGGAAGGAAAATGCTGAAGGCGGGACTGAGGCAGAGGGAAAGGTAAAGGGGAGGGCATGAGAGGTGGAGAAGAGCAGTGAGATCAAGGTGAAAGGGCTGAGCGAGGGAAGAAGCTGGAGCAAACGCCAGTCAGCGCAGGGCAAGAGAAGTCCTGCCAGAGCGCTGCCACATCAGGTTGGCATGGCTTTATGCCCAAACCAAAGCTCTGCTAAATCCCTTTGTGCTTCTTGCCTGATTTTATTCAGCGATGATGCAAGCCAGTTAGTGACATCACAGAAACAAGTGGTGTTACAGAGTCTAGATTGTGACCGGCAGATTAGTCAGCGGTGTCACAATCCAATGTTTGTATCATTGTCTCCTGAACGTGGAAGTGATTGCTATGTTGATAACTAAGTTTTCATCATTGGATCAGGCTGTTAAGAAAAGCTGTCCCTTTTGCAGAGACAACAGCTTTGATTTATTTGGAGTAAAATCCTGGTAAATTCTAGTTAAGTAGAAATGCCAAGCGTGGCACGTTACTAATATTTCAGCAATTTGGGTGCAACGCAAACATGCGACTGAACTTCAGCACGTACGGCATCTGGGTCACTTAGAGCTACAGGGTAGTATTATATTTTATTGTGAAAAATATGCACGTGTGCCAAAAAGCAGTGATTGTGTCTGCACATCCCAGAATTCTACAAACAGAAGCAGGGAGCATGAGGAGTAAATAAAACCAGAGAAAGTTTGCAATCCTTTCTAATACTTGCAATTTTGAGCTGGTTTTGTAATTTGTATTGGAAACAAAGCAAGTTATACTCGTTTGGAAAAATGTAACTTTCTGACATCTTAATTGGATGACAGTATTTTTTTTGTATGTGAGGGCAGATAAGAAATTTTCTTCCATGCAATCTCTAATTAGATTTTTAAAATGGGTTAAAAATATAGAATACCTTTTATTACATGTCATAAAGAACAATTAGCATCAGTTCATTTCACTTTGTAGAGGAAGATCCTACTTCAGTAATGATATTTGTCTTTTGCCATCCTCATGGCAATGTTGCAGATCCAGACAAAGCATTTTGTTTCTAGAATGCTAGTTGTAATCCAGTCAGAGGATATTAAGCAACTTCCAGGATTAGACCCTTAGTGAAAGTTTGTTCCCTTTAGTTTCACATTTCCTTCGGTTGGCTGCTTGAATTGCCCTTCTATAATTTTGCATTGGAGTATATCCTGTACAAATAGGGAAGAGATTTTGACCTAGAAGGAGAGACCTCTTATTAGCGTGCATACTTTTAAATTACAGTAGCTATCTGAAGCATCTTGACATGTGATAGATAACGCTGTTGCTCTGTAGGTTTGATTCAACTTGTTACTTAAACAAGCAACCTCCCACCCTTATTTCTCAAGGAGAAACTTAAAGATCTTATGGTTTACGTTCACGCACGCCGCTTGGGCTATATGCGATGTATTTGTCGTGTCGCTGCTGCTGTTAAACCAGAGGATTCCGGTGCATTTCCAGCAGTGGTTCCATCGTAAACCTCCCTTGCTCCTCCAGCCTGGCGCGAGGCGTGTCAGGGCCCTGGCATCCCGGTGCCTCGGCCGTCGGGGGGTTCAGGCTTGCCTAAACCTGGCTTTAGTACGGGAAACAGAAACAAGGTTATATGGGACGGGAGGGGGAGAAGAGAAACCCGTTTTTAGCGTGAAAATAAAACGATCCCAGGGCCATTCCCGCGTACTCTCCCCGGAGGGAGGAGAGGTGAAACCGGGGAAGGGTTTTTCCCTCAGGAAAGCGGCCTTGGGCAGCGGGGTGCGCTGCCGGGAGGGGGTACACGGACACCGGGCCCTAGGGAGGCCCCCCCTTCCCCGGGCAGTTTTACTCGTTCCGTCCTTGCGCCGTCCCCAGGCTGTAACGAAGGGGCCGCAGTTCGTACTGCCCGTCGTCCCGCTCGGCTCGGCTCGGCCCGGCTCGGCTCGGCCCTACCTGGCGCCTCAGCCGCCGCCCCCCGTCCCCCGGCCGAGCCCCGTACGGGCCGCCGGCACCGCCCCCTTCGCCCCCGACCGCCCA
>WHYT01014792.1:276772-288723 GCA_009806455.1 Tetrax tetrax | reverse complement strand
AAAAAGAAAGCCAAAAAAAAAAAAAAAAAGGGTTGTCCATATCCTAAGATATCCACTTTTTTTTTTATGGTCCATTTCCACATTGTGACTAAAAAGACACAGTTCAATTAATCAGCTGTATCATGAACTAAGCATCCTTTTGCCCTTCTTTACTTCAGAAAATCCTGATTTCAGAGATGAATTTCTGCATAGTTTCTCGCCAGTGAAACAACCATTTTTAGGTCCAATTAAGAACTGGACTATGAACTTAACAAATTCAAGTTCTGAATTCATTTTAGAATAGCGGATATCATCCTTTATGTATTTCAAAAAAAAAAAGACCCAATCAGAAACAAAGAATTAAATATAAACTAATTGCAGAGTAAATTTAAAATGTTGATAATTTGATTTCATAGGTTGACTGCTCTGTAAAAATCATAAACCTGGATGGTTTAAATCTAACTACACTAGATTTTGCAAATACATGTTACAAAATCCCTCACTTTTTCTGTGTATCTCCTTCCTTCTTCAGAATGAATCAAAGAACATA
Source organism: Tetrax tetrax (assembly GCA_009806455.1). Classification (NCBI taxonomy): domain Eukaryota; kingdom Metazoa; phylum Chordata; class Aves; order Otidiformes; family Otididae; genus Tetrax; species Tetrax tetrax. Next base: position 288,194 of record WHYT01014792.1, on the reverse strand, counting down.
ATTGGCTTTCAAGTTTTAAATAAAGTTTGGCTTGGGTTGAGCTCTCGTTAGCATGTGAGAAGGGAAGCTTTGTCTTGGCTAATTAATCTTTTCTAAAAATTATTTTTAATAAAAATAATTCTATTTGATAAATTAATTTAATAAGTTAATTTAATAAAATAATTGTATTTAATAAATAATTGAATAAACATTATTATATTTAATAAAAATGAGAATTTTTAATACAAATGGAGAAGAACCACCAGGCATGATAGCAATAAAAGCAAGAACTTGTAAGAAATTCTAAAATAATCCCTCAGTTCTCCTCTCAATGGAATTCACGTAATCTCAAGATTTGCTCTCATTCCTGTATTGGCTGAAAAATGTTTATTGTAAGTATTATTTTTTCTCTAAGTGAAAAATTAACATTGTGAATTCTAAATCACAAAATATTATATGACTTTTTATTTTTCACAAAAAAGATTTCTCATTTCAGTATGGAATTTTTTCTGCTGGCTAAGCAGTTAGTGTGGGAGAGCAAGCACAGCTCTTACCTTTTAATTCACTGCTATTCATACCTAAGTTGATGAATAACATCCATACTACTGACAGGATTTGAACTATGAGAAACTTTAGTCAGTTATGTTGGCATTAATCAGCTAAATGTGGCTTTGAACATTGCCTAAAGAAGCACAGTAGAAGTGGGATGAGGGCTGGAATAGGTCTGACACTAAACAGAGGCCACTGCCTGGGGAGGGTGTTTGCCACTGTGTCACTGTCATGTGATGGTGTTTGCTGTGGTTTCCTTTGAGTAGTCATTTTTCTCTCTGGAAAAAGGTGCCCCAAATGCAAACAATCCCATGTTATTTGTAAAACAGCAAATAGGACTTCTCATTCCAACTCCTTCGCAAAGCAGCTCCCCTGAAATTTACTCACATACTTTACTACCTGCAGGCACCATAGGTCCCCAAAATAGTAAGAGGAGACATCTAGAGGATGTAGGACAGTTATATCCTGTTATAATCCTATGTATAAGGAGTTAAAGTGGAACAAAGAAGAAAAAAATAATCAGTTGATACTTCTTTAATACATGAATGCCATGGTTACCTCCAAAGAGTGGAGTGATATGTCTAGTAGTCATTATGTAAAAGTAGAGATTTGAATTTATAGGGAGATTTGAATTTAAGCTTAAGAAAAAAAAAAAAAGATAAAAATAAAAAAAAGATCCCCAACATTATCCAAAGTAAACAAATGTCATGTATTACAAATCTTAACAAAATTTTCAATATATCAATCATCCTTAAGGACTAATGCATAGAGAACTAAAACAAAAAAACCCCATAGCATACAGCTAAATGATAACATTAAAATGAAAAAAAAATGCAGTATTGTAATTGCAAAAATAGTTAGCTATTCATTGCACAGCAAAACTATTATTTGTCTGCTGAGTATATTTTACCTCATAGTTCCTAAGGCAGAACAGAATCACGGAGCTTAGAGCATTCATTTCCCAATCACACTTCTAATTTGGCATACAAGCAGATAAAATATATCTAAAAATTATTCAATCTGTTTAAACTGCAGGAAAAAACCCATTCAATTATCCTAAGCACTAGCAAACTGCAATGGAAAAAGATGTACATTAACGACAGAAAGTGACCACATTACTCTCTGTAATAATGTTATGTGCTGAGTCTGCATTTGAATAGACTTAAACCAAACTGGAAGAAAATGCAGGTGGCAATTCCATATCTTTATATATATATATATATTTGCAATTCCCAGAACACATTTAGCTCACTTTGTATTGATTTGAAGATATTTGATTTAAGGTCAAATAATTTTTATTTTAACATGCTGAATTTAAAAGTCCTGAAAATATTTTTTTTTTTGTTTCAGTACTAACTTCCTAACTTGCCTTTGATGTGTCTGGTAGTACAAAACACAAAAGAATTGTCAATGAATTACCCATAACTTTTCTAATAATGAATGTTCAAAACTGCCAATTTTTCTTATACTTACACACTCATCCCGCTGTTGGACCCTAGGGAGTTCTGTGTTCCCATCTTGTTAGATCTGGCGTAGGATTGGGAGGTTATACACTAAAATGATGTCTGAACACAAATGACTTCACTCTTGTGAATAAAATCATTATATCAGCTCAAAAGCATAAGCTAGGCTGAAGAGTAATTTATATTATTGGGAGTAGGAGAATCTTTTCCACTGTGGGAAACAGTGGAACAGATGAGGTCAGCATAGGAGATACACACAGGAGCCACTACTTAGCCCTTATGAAGACTAAAAGGGTAGATATAATCTGACAAATGTACAAACAGGTTACATTAATATCTGCATTCATATATGCATAAACTGTAGTGCTTGATGCAAGCTGAAGAAAGCAAGCTAAGAAATTAAAAATACATTTTGCTAAGAACTTCTTGAAGGCATATTAGGAAGAATATGATGATACAAAAAGTAAAATTAATGAGAGCTAAATAACCTACTGATTACTGTATTTTTAATCATATTCTGCTGGATTTATTAAAAAACAAGTTTGGTTGAATGATACTTATTTTGGATGCATGGTGTGAGAGATACAATAACTTGTTTTCACATTATGAATATTTAGCTCAGTAAAATATTCATTATGTTGAAAATCAAACAAGCCCACAACAATCTGGCACAGCCTATAAACTAATTCAAAGAGAATGACCACTACCAGTATGCCCAACTCCAAGCTCTTACATTAGTTACATACTCCTGTATGCTGCTGGAACTGTATTCGTTTTTCCGGGTTTACTCTCAACTGTGATGACTCAGCTAGACAGACTTATGCTTTATTCTTCCAAAGGTATGAAAATTGATCCCAGACTTTTCAGGGCATATGTTATTTTTGCAGGAAAACATAAAGGAAAAAAACCCAAACAATTGTTTATTCAATGTAAAGCTTTCGTCTGCAGAACTAGACTCCAGTGTGTTTTCCTTTCTGAAGCATTCATCTTTATGGCAAAAAAGCCAGAAACAAATTAAGAGTTAAAATTAAAAATGTTGTCACTAACAAAATGACTATGAAATTGCATAAATATTTTGGCTTGTGCTATAGCACTTAAAAAATACTTTAAGCAGATGGTCCAGTGAGACTGCCATTCATGTTTTACCAGTCAAGAGGCCTGTTTAAACTGCTGGCTCAAGCACACAATATGAAGTACATTCCACATATAATGAGAGAAGAAATGCCTTGTTTGCTAAGAAACTATGCAGAAAAAAAAAAAAGCTAAGTGAATGAATGGCATAATATTTTATACATTTGTAATGTCTTGGGAGGAGATAAGCAGAGTAAAAGATCATTGTTATACTGTAGAGGTAGAAGAAGTAAAAAAAAAGAAAAATTTTGGTTTCTCAGCACAAAAGTATCACAGGATTTTCCAAACAACTATCTGGATGAAAAGTTGAAAATTTCATATTCAGCTTTACACCAGAAAAGTACAATAAAATTGTAAAAACCAACCAGGAGGACAAAATTTGTCTTCAGTGACAGTGGTTTAATGGAGATGAAGAAGGAGGATAAGAACCTTAATCCATATTTTAATGAAGATCGAGAAGATGGATAAAGGAGGGGAAGGAGGAATGTGTTCTGTATCATTCACTATAAGCTGAGATAGTCTCTTAAACAAAGGGCATTAGTTAATAAGAACGGTCACACTCCAAAATTTCACTATATACAAATTCCAGTGAGTTCTCTCCAATGTAACCCACTCTGATTTCATCTTAAGTACCTAAAAATTAATCATGTAAAAATATCCTATAAGTCAATTTGATTTTCTGATTAAGATTTCTGTTCCTTTATACACTCCACAATCACTGAACATATGATGGTAATAAAATATTACAGGCAAAACCTGTAATTTTTTACCTTATATGATTACACAGAATTCAGTATTAATTTAAACTCTCAAATCTAAAGGAATTCTTTTGCATGGGGCACAGAAGTATCCTTGTACAGGATAAAGAAGGAAATGGAGGAGGCAGAGCTGCCACAGAGAAGGAAAAGCTAGTGTTGGGAACTACTTTCTGTGTTTCTAAACACTAAACATATTGTCACTTCTTAAATTTCCAGTGCGTAAAACAAAGTCAAGCTCACGTGTTGTTACCTGAAATCCCATAAGAGATAAGAAGTCATGAAGTTATAGCCTTACACTCCACTTATCTACAGAATAGTATAAACTGAACTCAAATAATATCTCTCTCAATTCTTTGTAATCATTCCTGTTTGCGTCCATTATCTGAGAGCAAAAACACATCTCTTCAGTCTTAATATCATGAACAATAGCTTAAAGTCAGATTCTAATCTTATGGATTGGCATTCACGAGTCTTAACTGATGATTCTTGGACACAGATAGTCATTGGCTATGCAACTCACTTTTCTGTTGAGTCAAGACAAGTTGAAGTCAATATATCTCTGCCAGCTGCATCTGGAAACACTGTGAGGAACTTGGAGCATTTGAATTCCTTTACTTTCTCCTTTCCACATCTGATCTTTATTCTGTAACAAAATGATAAAAGAAATAAAAAGCAAAGAATTTCCATCAGTTAGTATAAAGTGACCTCTGTTCAACTTAATTAATGAATTTAATTAAGACAGTCAATACCAATTATTCTAGAAACAAACTAATGCATAGAAAATACAAGTGACTTGTCAGTGTGCTAGGTAGAAGGCTACACAGTGTTACTCTGAGTCCATTATTTAAGTTACTTCCCACATTATTTCAATTATTTCATCAAATTTTCTAGGATTTGTTGCTTGTTTTTATATGCTTTCAGTAAACTAATCTTTGGAATCACTTTTTTTCCCAGTTCTCACTACTGAAAGGTTTTTCATGACAAAATGAAGCTACTTTTTAACTAGCTGCCAACAGTAGTAACAGCTACACAAACTGGCCCCTGGCACCATGAAAGGATCCACAGATGACTCCTTCAGCCAATGTCTCTGTCACCTTTACTGTTACCCCAAACTAATAAGATCAAAACTGCATCTGTATACCTGCAGTGGCACCCAGCTGGATACCTTAGCTGCAATGCTGACATAATGCATTGTCATGGTTTAACCACAGCCAACAACTAAGCACCACACAGCTGCTCGCTCACTTCTTGCCCAGTGGGATGGAGGACAGAATCAGAAAGGTAACAGTGAGAAAACTCACGGGTTGAGATAAAGGCAGTTTAATAGGTAAATCAAAAGCTGCATATGCAAGCAAAGCAAACCAAGGCATTCATTCACTGCTTCCCATGGACAGGGAAGTGTTCAGCCATCCACAGGAAAGCAGGGCTCCATGACACATAGTGGTTACTTGGGAAGACAAACGCCATCACTCTGAATGTTCTCCTCTTCCTTCTCCTTCCTCCAGGTTTCTATGCTGAGCATGACATCATATGGCGTGGAATATTCCTTTTGTCAGCTGGGGCCAGCTGTCCCAGCTGTGTCCCCTCTCAATTTCTTGTGCACCCCCAGCCTCCTCACAGGTGGGGTGATGTGAGAGGCAGAAAAGGCCTTGGCTCTGTGTAACCACTGCTCAGTACTAACAAAAACATTCCTGTGGTATCAACACTTTTTTTCAGCACAAATCCAAAACATAGCCCCATACTAGCTACTACAAAGAAAATGAATTCTATCCCAGCTAAAACCAGCACAAGTATGTTTGAAAGTTCCTCAGTTCTACTGTACTTTGTATACCTGCCCTCGCAAACACCCTGTAAACTACCATCAGTCATATTTTTCTGTTTGTGAATGAAGTCTGGCACAAAAATCCTCAGAAGCTGCTGAATATCTGCAGTGATGCAGCCCAGCCCGACTCATTTAAAGTAATAGTAGACTCTCTCTTGATGTCGGCAGACTTTGAATCAAGATAATAGACAAGAACCAAACCAATTAAGGATTCTTTTTCTTGAATGAGAGCTGTGAAAAGTGGCAAACTTGTGGATAGGAAAGTAAAGTCAGCCTTATGAAAGGTTTTATTATGTCATAAAATTGAATACTTACTTCAAATTAATTTAGTTACTTTTAAATTATAATGCAAAATATAAAATATATGCCTGATTATACATAGAATATAGTTTCACTATTGCTTATAAATAAATAAATAATAATAATAATAATAATGAATTTCAAACAAAGTAGGCTTAAATTATGGGTTTAATCAGAGAAAATATTCTGCAGTCATCCAGTCTGAGCCTGAGTGACACAGGCCATCTATGAACATATAATAATTTTAACTGTAATCACAAACATAAAAATAGATCTTATCAGAAGCATCAATACACAAATCTAAACTAATTTAAAAACCTGCTGAACACTTGGAAAGAGCAGCAGAGCATTATGTATATAAGCAGAAATAACTGGCTGAGATGTCATAACCGCTAACAAAATATATTTTATCAGAAGTCTAAGGACTGATAGCAGCAGCCGAACCAGTCTTAATCACTGTGTGACTTGGCACGAGCTCAGACGACCAAGATGATTTTTCAGAAACTCACAGAATGAAAGAAGGCGAAGGCGGTGGAGGCTTATTTAATCACCCTTATATGTGACTTAGTTTCTGGAGGATAGCCTTCAGTACTTCTTGAAACTCAGGACTTTGAAAGAACTGGAAACTTCAAATCTTTTGTTGCCACGCTCACCCCCTCAAAAAATTTAAGAGTATCAGATGCTCTGCTTGGCTAGACTAACAAACATATTGTCAGTGGAGAAAAAGAAAATATTATCCCAGAGAGATCAATCTAGCAAAAATTTGGAAATATAGAAGTCAAAGGTTTTCATGATTGAAATATGTTTTGGTAAATAAGGTTTCACTTACAATGAGTAAAAAGAAGACCATTGTGAAATTCAAACATTCAGAGTTCAACAGTAAGGAACTGAATTTTAAAATGTTTATTATTTTCACATTATAGACTCATTTGATTTTTATTTTACATTCATTTTCAAACACTTAATCAAAACCTATTGGAGATATCTAGTGTCCATCATGAGTGCAAACTAATACTCTAATTTTTCAAAATCACAAGTAATCTGCAAGGCATTCTTGTCACACACCATCCAAGGGACTACTTGAAAGTTGCCTATATTTTTAGGCAACAGCTAGATAAAAGGCAGTACTTTACTTGAACTCCAACACAGAAATGAAGTATTGAATATCTTGTCATTTATTGTGGAGAGATTGAAGAAATTACAGGCAGGCCTGCTGCCCATACTATGCTAAGCTGCCCCATGAGCAAGATCAAATAAGGGTATGAAATAAAAATCTGTGAAAATGGCTGTGAAATAAATGGATCAGAAGTAGGTTTAGCCTTATTTTTCATTTTAAACCACACTTTTTTTTTTTTTTTTGCCACAGATGCACACATATGGAGTTCTTCCCCTTTCCTCTAAGCCCAATATGCTGAGATCTCTATAGAAATCACTAAAGTGCAGCACTTATTTTCCCACTGATGACTATGCTGGAATATCATCATAAGAAGAATTCTATTAACCACTAGATCAGGAAGACATTTTTTAAAAAAATGCTAACTTCCAAATATTATGACTGACACAGAACAAGGATGGACTGTATAGGCAGGGGGAATAGTAGCAGCCATAACTCTAACTTGGCTGCCACTAATGTTTGTGTTGTATATGAAGTGGTTTACCAACATGCTGATGGACTGGCAAAATATGCAAGCATACAATTTATTCCTTCTTGCAGCAGCTATGGGAGACCACAACCACAAATGCATGTTTCAGTAGAGACCATTTTAAAGTAGAGTGTTATTCTGACAAGCAGAGAAATGGAACAAAATATTTATTATTCAGTGGAATAATCGGTGAATGCATTATCCTGTCAATATTTAACTATTATAATCAACTTAAATAATCACAGATGCCCTAGAGTTTTTATTGTTTTACATTACTTTGAAAATAATTTATTCTATTATACTGACATTTGCGTTAATGTAAATGAAATGAATAAGTTAAAACTGAAAGTTATGTAAAATGAGAAGTATAATACACTTTAACATTCATATACCTATTCTGCAGGCCATGCATTCTCATACATGCTGCACTTTAAACGGACAGATGACATCAAAATGCTTTGGCGTGCTACCTATGCTATATGCACTACCTATGCCCACAATGAGAATGTGATAAAGATTTTGCTAATTAGAATATGCTTACATCAAACCTTTGTCCTTTCTCACCTGAAGTCACTCTAGAAAGCGGCTTGATGTGACTGGCTAGCTCACCTCTTTGCAGAGGTGTTATTAATGTGTTATTAACATCTTGTTGAGACCTGTCGAACTCTATATGCTTCATTAGGCCTTTTGCTCCAGTCAGGCACAAACTGCTGATTTTGGGATTAGCTGCTTTTGTCTGTAAAGCTGCCCTTGACTCATAGGTTGAAATATTTCAGCAGCAGAATAAATATTTTTAAGCATTTCAACAGTTGTTTCTGAACCACTTACCAACTAACTGACTTTAGAAAAGACTGCATGTTTTGCCCAGACTTGGGGGTATTCCTAGACTCTCTGTACATGAACCAAATATATAGTATGTATAAACGAAATGCTTAGGTACAGGAAAATCTGGCCTAACATGGTGGTGTCTGTTAATCATATAGATCTCAAACTGAAAGCAATAGCAGGAGATCTTTTGACTCTTCACAGAACTTAGTAAAGTTCTACCAGTGGGTCATCAAAATCTGCTGCGTGAAGCTGTACCAAAAAAGCTATACCAAAGCAGCCATATGTTGGTACAAGCTCTTACATTGTTTTTAACAACTTCTAGCTTTAGCTTGTAGGGGATTCTGTCTTGCTTTTCCTTTGACTAATGAGACCATACAACAGCCTCAAAGAACCCAACAAAATGATGTTCAGCTACATATTTAACTGCAGAAAGATGGAGAAATTAACATGTAGGATGGTGAAGACAAGACAATGCTACTTACACTGTAATTTTGATACTAGTCAAGCCAGTGGCATCTGTATTATTATTGTCAGAGAGAGAGAACAAGAATCTCTGTTAAGTTTCAAGGTCCCTTAGAGGCATATACATCCATGTGTACATTTAACGCGTGCAGGACATAGCTATTGGGACAACAATGTGTAGCTAACAAATGCAGTCATAATGACATAATGTGGTGTGTCCTCAATAACAGATCACACATGTTAAGAAAAAAAATAAAGGATTTGACTGAATACTATCAATGGCTTGATTAATTCTTTCTTTGTGTCAGGATATCCAAATGGGAAAGAAAAATATGCATTTAAAAATATTGCTGATAGTTTAATTACTGAAACTTGCTACTCCATCACTGTTCAGTTGCAATAATGATCAGGGCATGGAGCATTACTTGAAGAATTAATGACCACCTGAGGTTAACAGCCCACAGCTAAGCCTTGAGCCTTCAGCTTTCTCAGATCACCATTAATCCCCAGGAATTGTCCTGTGCCTCCATCATTACTTCTAATTTAAAATGTGAATTTTCTCCTTTAAATTTTCTTTTCATAAAATGAGAGTACTCAATTAGACTTTGTCATTAAATCACATCTGCATTGATTACCTAGGAAAAATAATGACAGCAAAATTAAATTTGCCTATTTAATCATTGAATCCTGATTAAATATTTGTTATAAACATTTCATTCCAATTAAGGTTGCATAAAAACCCCCCCATTAGGCAAAGAAGGGTATACAATTCAAAGCTGTAATGTATCCTGACATGCTGCTTCTATTTTCTTCCTTCTTCACTCCTTGCAGAACAGGCTACATTTGTGAGAAACTTACTGTTTAGATTCAGTATCACTACACTTTTAATACGTAACAGTAGCTAGGGAAATACACAAATGTTTCAGTGATCTGATAGTGGAATCTATTTAAATCACAGTGATGAAGACATCCTTAAAAGAATCAAGTTATCACATAATTACTTTATTTTTTTAAAAGTAAAACAAAGAATAAAAAAAAATTAGCTAGATAAGATTTTGGACAGTGATCCAAATTCTATTACTCTAGAAGCTTGCTATCTTCACCAAAAGAAGTTACATTTTTGTCCATGACACTGTTCAAGAGATGTATGGTGCTATGATTAAATTAGTCTATGGCTTAGTCCATCAGCAGCCGCAGAGAGGACATTATACATTACAGCAATGCGTGTTGATACACCAGGTTCTGAATTGAAGTGAAATTGATTGATTGAAAATGTGATTTTATAATGAACTTAAGTGGGAAGGTCCAAAGCTAGTTTACACTGGTCTTCGTCAACTTAGCGCTCTGCTACTGAAGGGTACCTGCGATGCTGACACATGGACATATTAACAGAGGGCTAATCTTCAGTTTTCAATAATCACAGTATATGTGTTTGTTCCCAGCTACCTTTCTTGTTTGCATATAGTTTGTGCTTGTGGTTCCACACATACTGTTGTGGACAACCTAGCCATTCTATGCACAGAGCTGGAGAACTGAGTCTGAAAATCAGACCATGACCCATAAGCAAAGTGCTCTAGGCTGATGTCTGCTGTAATTCATGTATAGGTAACCTGATTTTCTGTAAGAGAAGTTTCATTTTCCCCTCCTCATTATACTCCCAACATTCTCCCATGTCCCCTTCACCCTCTGTCACACCACTCTCAATTTCCTCCAAGTCCCATCTCCTTAACTACTGGACTAAGCGAACAGGTCTGTGCATTGAACCTGAAGTGAAGAAAAAAAAACATGACAAGTTTCTTCATATTTATATAGAAAATTATTTATGTTGGCTTTTTGGTTTCTAATTGTTTTTCGACGTTTCATATATTCATGAGTTTCCATTCAAAATGTCTGCCTGTTAAACTCATGACTTGGTATAATTGGAGCATACAAATGTTCATATAAATTAGTCAGTATACAAACATATTTGAACAAATCAATGGAAAATATCAATAAACATTTATAGTTTTGTTTTTTTTCCCTCCCTCTCATTTCAGCTTGTCTAATATGGAAGCAGATGGAGCCGTATAAAACCACCAAACATCTGATCCTAAAACATACCTAAAAATTTTCAGGTTTTCTGAATATTTTATTGCTCTTTTCAAGTCTTTTTCCAAAAGCTTGCTGCTTGCTTTCTCAGTGTCTATATTTAGACTGTAGAAACCATACCAAAGGCCTCATCTTTTTAGCACCTTTTCTTTGATCACAACAATAATATGAATGACCTCAGTAAGAAGGCTGACATATTTGCTCACATTCATAATTCTTCTGTAAAATCAAGGATCTCAGAATTATTTCAACAGTAACATTCTGAAAGAAATTGCATGCATTCTGCATGTTGTTAATAAATAAATCATAAAAAATATTTCAGCCATGACACACAGGACAGTGTTAGTGAAGTAACAGGAAGGTTACCTGCAGATATAGACAGCTTTTTTTTTTTTTTTT
>WHYT01014792.1:195495-276752 GCA_009806455.1 Tetrax tetrax | reverse complement strand
AAAAAAAAAAAAAAAAAAAAAAAAAAAAAGAAAGAAAAGAAAATATTGAATAATCAGCATATTCTTTGTGTTTTCTTTCATACACTAAATTATAAGTTATATAGATGGAAACATCCTTCTATCAAAAAATCCCCATCTGATCAAAGCAACAAAGCCTACTGGAAAACAAAACAAAACAAAAATATCTTTACATAGCCTGCCATAATTTGAAATATAACAAAGGCTATTGCATGGCCTATATGTATTTAATAAGAATAATAAAAGACAACACCTTTGTTATTCTTAAAGAAATAAAATAATTTTGTAAACTGAATTGTGGATTCCAGTTTCCTATTAAGGACACAATTCAAGGAATTTCACATCACAAAACACTAATCAAGACTTTGGTTTTGTTCATTTTTTTAAATAAAGGAATGGCTACCATATTTAAAATTACAGAAGTCATTTTTAGATGCAGTAGGCGGAATGAAATGAACCAAGGCAAAACAAAAATCCAAACCTTCGAATCTTACTCTTGAAGAGAGAACGGGGGAAACTGTCATGGCCACATATGGTCTCATCTGAAAGAGCACTTCCCACACTAACTTCCCACTAGTACTTTATGAAACATTGGTTCAAAACTGATTCAAAAGAAGGATGACCTAGTGAGTCACCAGTATAATTTAAGGAAACATAAGAAATACCTTCAAAACCTCTTGCCCTACTATATGATCTTATCCTATTTATAAGAGCACAGTTTGAGATTGCATACATTTATTCAAATATCTGAATAGATTTTAAAAATATTTTCTGTATGGAAAGCACTCTTTCCACATTTATTATGGAAGCAGAGGAGAACTCGCATTCTCCAGTACTCTGCAGTAAAACCATAGTAATAAGTTCTGGGCCTATCACTGCCACCTTCTGAAACACTGAAATGCTAGTCCTATGAATTCATTAAAAATACCATAGCCTATTTATACATTACTAACATAGCAAATGTTTACTCCTGTACAGTACCTTCTTGTTCAAATCCAGTTTGCTAACCTGTGCATGTTTTTAGCTTTTACTATGGAGCCAGGAAGGAGTGAAGCTCTTGCAAGTTAGTATGATTATCCATTTGCGAAGGATATATATTTTTAAACTTCATCATTAATGTGTTATTCTCTAAACAGATGAGGACCTATAGGTGTTTAAAATGAAATTTGCACATTAAACAACTCAAGATGATGTTTCATTTCTTTAAGAAATTAATTCACTGCTAATGAAGGGTGAAAGACTGACTGAATCAGTCATTAATTTAACCTTTCCCTCTCAATAAGATCAGCTGAGCTACTGCTTCTCACTTACAAGGATATGTCAGGGGAACAAATCATTTTATAACAACTCAGTGAAATGTATAATCATGGCAGTATTTACAAAATGCATTAGCTAAAAATTTCCTGAGCCACCTTCAGGTTACTAGAATAACTGATTAATGAGCCTTCCTAATACCATATGGCATCATCTACAAACATTTTTGAGATTCAAGTTTAAAACTGTTTTAACAATTATAACTTCTAAAAATGACCACATGTAGATTCTGCTTTTCAAAAGGAAATACACGAGCTCCTAATAGGCCTAACCTACCTAAATAAAGTGATACATATATGGGTTCCTTTGTACAAGGTTTTGGAAAAAAGGGAAAATGAAAAATATCAGAGTAATGACATAATCAATATAATACCAGCCTGACCAAAAAGAAAAGAAAGGAAGAAGCAGCAGGACAGCAAGTACTGTTGGAGATTTCTTCTGTATATTCAGATGTAATTACAGTCCATCTTTTTTTTTTTTTTTTTAAATTCTATTATGTTATAGACTCTGGTTTCTACCAGCAGCACGTAAAAAGCATTTTTAGAGAATAAATATAGAACTTAAAAGATTTAGCTGTATTTTCCAGGACAGACTGGTTTAATGAATGTTTCTGTGTTGAAAGACACTGAAGACTAGATTTTTGTATTCTATGGAACTTTGCAAGACCACACTGGAAGGCAGCTTTATTGCATTCTTTACTAGCAACTGAGTTCCCAGTAGAACAGTACTGTCAGGAACACTATTATTTGTTCAGGTAGTTCAGTGTGCACAACTACAAGAAGAAAAAAGTCCTTACAAATCAGTATCATCTCAGGCTAAGACAAAAACAACCTCAGTCCAAACCAAGGAATCAAGTAATAGTCATAAACCTCCTGCTGAACAGTATTTCAATGTTGTAGATAATCTTTCAGCATTCTACATACCTATTCTGAAATATTAAAATTATGTATCAGATTGGTAGTTACAAAGCTAGCATTCAAATCTAGGGGAAAAAAGGAAAGGAGTTCTATGGAAGAGATAGCATGCTTGAAAGTGTTTACGTTTTTCACCCTCCTGTCCAAATCTGAATGAAGTAAAACTGGGAAACACTTTACTTAGACTTTGGCTCATTACTCTTACTGAATCCAAGAGTTCCAAAAATAGATAACCTTCACTTTTACTAACCCATTTATCTAAGTTTTAGATATAAAAGTAGACAACAATCTACATATTATACTAAAATCTAAGAATGTTCATTAAATACCAGACAAGTACATGATCTTTTTTTGTAGATACTTAGTTCTACTTTTTGTAGAACTTCATAACATATAGCAATACTCCACAAATAAGTATTCGTGCAAAGATAAATACTTTCATACAAAGAACAGTCTATAGTTATCTATGTATATTCTGTACCTATAATTTTTACTGTAAAAGGCAATATAATTAAAAGCCTTCCTCATACCTTTGAAATTTTACAATCATTTTGCATCTGAGTTAATGGTCTACACATTTGCCTAAATACTGTTCTGGCAAAGAACACATCTGAACTATATTATTTTCAAAGAGATGCTACACACTTGTTTTTCAATATTGAAAGATACATTTGATTTGATTTTTTATTTTTTTCCTTACCTACTGTTTTGCCTTGAGGTAGCAAATGTAAACACAAACATCTATTAAAAAAATTGCACAGGAACCAACAGCTGTTCACCAGCAAGTACTAGACCATTCCTTATAACAACTGGAAAAAAAGTCTTGTCATGTTCTTTAAATAAAATATAAATATATTGCTTTTCTCTAATAGTAATAATATTACATCAAATTGGGGACAGAAAGGCATAGGTATCTACAGCAATGTATAGAAACAAATTCCAGTTGTTGTAAAAAGCCCTGGAACTCTCATTTTCCTAATATTGGTCCCAAAAGAAGACAATTGGAAAGAATGGCACACCAGCTCATTTTTATGATAGAGTCAAAAGTTTATTGACACTTTTATCAGAAGTCTAAATGCATTCGGGTTTATGTAGAACAGTTGTGCAGCCAGTCGCAGTGTATTCTAAATGGAAATATGTTTGCAGTATACAGCTAAGATCAAACAGCCACTTGGAAGAACTGTCCAATAGAAATGTGAGATATTATAGCCATTTGGTCATAATGACCTTCTTAACTCTCTCACTGGAAAGAAGTATAAAGGTAACAATAATGAAAAAAGACTTAGAGATTCTCCAAGCAGATCTAGGTTAAGATTATGCTAACATCAGGTTAATAATTTTGTAATTTTTTGTAATTTTTGTTATTAAGAATCACAATGCAATGCCAGTTTTAAAATGTTTCATTAGAATACTATGGATTGGTACTTGAAAAAAAACTATATGAAATAATAAGTTAGGTTTCTCTTACTTGTAATATATACAGAAAATAAAAACGTTAATTTTAAGCTATCTGGTTAAGCTATTAATAATCTTATGATTACTTGTGTAGATAATTTATAGTATCTACTCATTAGCTCACAACCATGTAAAATCTACTGCTGGTATAAGATTGGACAAAATAGCTCACTGTTAGTTACTGCGAGAGAGCTGATTTTAATCCTTAGACAGGTTCTGGATTGCTATTCCTTCTTTAGTGGCTTCATGAATGTTGGAGTGAGGGGGTGTTTGTCTTTTTTTAAAAGGAAAAATTAACCCTATTAATCTCAATACTTTAAGATCAGCAGTTGTTCAAATGCTTTACTCCTAGGATTTAAGTGAAGAAAAAGCAATCTCAGAGTACTTCCTGCTGGTGTGCACATAAACAACATTTATCACAATAAGCACTAACTTGCCCACATACTCAGCCAGCTATCTGGGCTCATCATCATCTTTAGATTCTTAGTGAAAAATTCTTTCATACTCTGATTTCATTGAAATAAGATTTATTCTTCTCTTGGCTTTCCTTACCCAATTTACATGTCTGTATTGCTTTTTCTCTGGTGTATTTTTGCAAATTTTTAAGTAAGACTCACTTGCAGCAGTCCAGCATGTTAAGGGAAGAAAATAAAAACTAAGTGTATGCAAGCAACTACAGATGAATAAACCAGTAAGGGTTATTGGTTTTAACTAATTCTGTCTTGACTGATGTATGCCAGTTCCAAGCTGACTTGCACTGCTGACAAGGGACTTGAGCCTACTTTGAGCAAGGGGCCAATGGCGCCCTGGTGACTTTGCGTGGGTTTAAGAGAAGTTAACAGAAATTGCTGAGTAGTTGGCACTTCAGGGGGGAAAAAAGTCACTTTGTTGGCTGCCTAAATATGGATATAAGAGCCCAACTTAGGTTATTTTTTACCAGTGTGTGTCCATACTGTCCAGTACCATGTATACTGAAATATCTGTTTTCTTGTTTTCATCTCCCTCTTCCACCACATCATGTTTTTGTTGTAAGAGTTCCAGCCAGGATTATTAATATACAAACCTGCTTCATTGAGCACTGTGTGAGATCTTCCTACAATAGCATTTTAACCCATTATTTAGTAACCTCAGCTCTCAAGATAATTGAGATGTCCGAGCATGTCACCTCACCGGCTGCACTCACAATGTCTTTAGTTCTGTCTATCCACGTAACTTTAAAACTTAATGCAAATGCAAGGTATATTTACTGTGTTTTCAGTGCAATTCAGCTAGAGCATTATACAGCCACAAGTCCCAGTCACCCCAGCTTTACCTTAAGGTGAGTTAACTTTGCAGCACAGCCAGGATCGATTTGCTGGAAAAACAACCCACAGAAATGAGAAATCCTATTGCTCCAGTTGGTATCAAATTTATATATCATACTTGTTTTACTATGCCTTGGAGATAAGTTTAGCCAAAAGTAAAACAGGACCCAGGAAACTTTTTTTTTTTATTTCTGTCA
Organism: Tetrax tetrax; assembly: GCA_009806455.1. NCBI lineage: Eukaryota > Metazoa > Chordata > Aves > Otidiformes > Otididae > Tetrax > Tetrax tetrax. The sequence goes on along the minus strand of WHYT01014792.1, from coordinate 271,550 downwards.
TGATGTACCAAGAAAGTTTAGTGCAATGAGACATCCCTTTCTGTCTTCTAGTACACGTGAATTTACAACAGGTTGCAGAATCCCTCTCTTAAACATTTGTCTTGTGCTGTGCATCACACCCACCGTAGGACACATCACAACAGACTGGACATTCAGGAAGGTCCTTTCTTGCCCCACTGAGACTGGGTCTGCTGAGGGCTCTGCACAGTTCCTGACTTTTTTTTTTTTTCTAAAATTATTATCTTAATAGTTCCTTCATCATTACATTTTGAGGAATAAACCCACAAATTATCAGGACATTCTAAGTGTAATCAAAAAACATTTAAACAAGCTTGAAATATATAGTCATATTATAAACACGATTGTTCCATTCAGTAATACAGATAAAGGAAGTAACACTGCAGTCATTAAGGAGTACCCGAAAGGAGCTCCTGAGAGCAGTACCTTAAATAATGTTTTTGTTGCAAATTGCCATAATGCAGATGATACACAGATGCTTTCCTACCCAGTAATAAATTCTATTCCACAAGTAAGTCCTTTTATCAAAGCGATGTACTAACCATCTACACAAACACAGTAGGAGGAGGGCTTTGCTTCCCATGCTGCCTCAAAAAAAAAAAAGCTTATTGTACTGGACATGTTCCTGACAGATAAGACAGAGCTACAGCTCATTTTCCTAGCAGTGGTGCTCTGTTTGGACCCAACATGATCGAGCCCTGTGCATAAATCTCCTTCAACTATATCAATTCATTCCTGAGGATAAATGGATATGGAATTCTGAATGGAGTGTTAGCAATTTCAAGGGAAATAAATGATAAAAGTATTTGTCCACTCATCTGAAATACTGAAGCCTATAGCCTCAAAAATAGTTAGGGCCCTATCTACCACCTAACTGAAGACAGGCACCTGTATTCTAGATATATAGCTATGCCTGTTTCAGTGCATTGAGCATCGACTTCACAGAGCGCCCTGTACCTCACATAAACAGGAATATTCTTCAGCTTTCCAACAGCAGACTGCAGCCATTCCTCTAAATCTAGTTCTATATACAATCTGTGAAAACTACAAAGAAGGCAAAGAATTTAAATAACTTGGCCACATTGTTCCATTCTTGCCTTTGGTACAATTCATAGTGCAAACACTTTCCTTTCATACAAAAGCCACATTGAAATGACTCTGCAGGTCACCTGAAAACCTTGCCTAGTCTTGCAAACTGAGAGATTCCAGTCTAGTAAAAGTTGGCATGTTGCAATAGTAAGTTAAGCAAAGTATACTACTAGTCAGCCAAAAGTATTCATCACCTGATATATGCATGTGTCTAGTATGCAGGCATGAAATCACAGGTAGAATTAGCTCTAAAAAGTTCAAGTTTTTACTGAAAGAAAGAGAAATGTTTCTCTGGTAGTGAAACTGTGGTATAGCAATGATCTGTGTAACACGGAAGACATTGCCTGTTAAAAGAAGTTGATATTGCAGCAGTCATCTAGAATTCTAGCATGGACAATAGAATAGCAGACATAGCAAGTTATTAGTGTTATCTTGCAGAAGTAGAAAATCTGGATTTGGAATTAGTGAAAATTATTCTTTCCTTCTCTTTACTATTTTAGCATTCTCCAAGGCATGTGTAATCCTAATACGAAAATAAATAGAGAATAAAGAGTATAGATTGTGAAGAGATTTACAGTGTGGCAGCCTACATGTTCATATCCTAGCAACATGGGATAGCGCTGGAACATCAAAACTGGGTACTAATACCAGGTGTGGAATTATTGAAAATCTGTTGCCACAGCAGACCTTGTGGTCTGTACAATTCCAAAATGATGACAAATCAGCTACGATCAAGATGGAATAGCGCCCGCAATTGATAACCCACAGGACATCATTGATCACTCTCAGCAGGACAGTCTCTGTACTGTGGACTAACACTAAGCCAGATCAGAGCTGATCCAAAAAACTGCCAGCATGGAAAATAAAGAGCCTCTGGCTTCTCAGCAACATCCCGTGTGAGCAAACAAGAGCTATTAACTGCTACTGATATGAATGATGGGACCATGAATGAAGGGTCCTTCCCAAAGCTGAACACTGCTGATAGAGCAAAAACTCAATTCTCCCCTTGCCAAAGAGGCTCTCCCCAGTAGGCCGAGGCGGTCAGTCCCCCTGTGACTTCTGGAACTCTTGCTGTGCCTGACTCACTCTGTGGTTTGCCTGTTTCCGGCGCTGGTGATGCTTATTGCAAATAGACGCAAATTAGGCTTTGAAACCAGTAACCAGCACAGGTAACTGAAACCATGAAGCAGTGTTTCTGCTGACAGACTCATGACAGGAGAGATGATACTCTTTCATGGAAAAAAACCAATGAATGAATTTTGATCAGTGACATTTTAGCTTCACCTTAGCTTTACCTCCTGCAGCTGCTGACAGTGGTTCAGATATATCAAAGATAACAATATTGGAACTGGTGCTAAAGATAGGCTGACTAAGTCATTAAACTTTTTTGAAGTAGTGATCCACTACCCTATTCCAAATTAACTTGATAATGGGGGTATATAACTTTGGTTAAAATGTGGATTTATTTCCTAAATCTTATTTGCATACTTAAAAATTATGCTTTCCCTCAGTTGCCTTCACACCAATTTCTGCAACCTTTCCTCACAAGTCTAGCTTCCTGTAACTGTAATTGTTTTCATTGGTTTGCCCAATACTTCTACAATTGCTTTACTTTGCGATGAATGTAGACTTGCCAGAATTTTCCAATTGAGAATTTTCAATGGTTAAAGAGCTGTATTATTTAACATTTTACCAATTACACTTTTGTTTGTGCATCTCAGAATGATTTTAGTTGTCTTTTTCTTAGTGAGAAATCATGGCTGACATGTAATCAGACCTTTGCATTTAAAAAAAATGACACATTCAGTCATACTCAATTTTATATTTGTGCAGTTGACTATTGTTATCTCTGTAACTTCATATTCACCACCACAAAATTGCCTAATTTTTTTTTTTTTAAAAAACCATTTCTTTGTCAAGCTTTGGGCATTGTTTGTTGTTTTAAAAGTCCTTCCCTGCTGTATCATTAAAGGAACATTTTGGACGCTAGTCATTTCCCTGCTGAATCTCTCTCAATATGTTCTTGAAGTCTGATGGAGAGCTACTGATAACAATTGTGATGTGTCAGTGTTCTAGATGTTCCCATCATAGCCATATATCTCATACAGCTGATATATATATATATATATATATATATTTTCAGTTGCAACATCTGGGTATTTTTAGCTTGGGAAATCCTAGTTAACTTAGTTTTCCTTTACACATATGCCATTCCATATGCTTCACAGACCTTGTCATTCGTCTTTACTCCTCTGTCCAAGCTTTTATGTATATTTTTGGCAGTTGAAAATAGTAACTCTATAAAGTATACAAGATATGGTCACACCACGAAATTGCTAAGTAAAACAATAATGAGATCTATTTCGTTTCATATAGGAAATCCTAATAGAAATTGGGAATTCCTAAAACTTAATCTGGTTATAATTTAACCACTACTAAGATCTGAGCTAATATTTTCACAGAACTGTCTGTGAAAAACTTAAGGTCTCATATCTAGTCTTAATAGTCATCTCAGAACCTATCCTTTTATATGCAATGTTAGTATCAGTTTAGTATCACTTCAGGCAACCCCATGTACATTGTCTAAAGTGAACATCAGCTGAATGATCTCAGACTTCTTGGGAGACTTTCTGTTGATTTTTATGGTGTTGCCCATCTGAGATTCCCCATATGCTGGTTGTAGTAGCAAAATAAAAAAAATAAAAATTGTAGCAGATGATAAGTGCCTAATATAGATGCTGAAGAACCTTTAGGACCCACAGTACAAATACAACAGATTGTACCTCTGTCTCATCCATTTCTAGACTTCTCAGAACATAAATCTTTTGCTCCCAAAAAGGGCAAGATGCAGAAAAAAGTATATCAAAGAAAAGATAAAGGTAAATCTTAAAAAGTAATTAAGTCTCTAAACATACAGATTGATAAAAATTCCATAGAAGTTATGAGAGTGATTTTGAAAATACATAGTAGATATCTTCAAGCATTTTAAAATTTGATTCTAAATACCTATCTGAGGCCCCAGTTGAAAATGTAACATTAACCAAACTTTCCTTTAATCTTAGCCTCATACTCTGGATAATGCTTCCTGTGAAGTATATGACTAGCAGAAACGTTCCGCCTTTAAGGACAAAGTATTGTATTTCTGTACATGACTTTACATATTGAGATGGGAAGTAAAAAATTATGGCCAAATTAAGTTAGAAAAGCCAGAACATCATGCACAAAACTGCTCATCAGAACTGTAGCATCTGTCAGCATGAAAAATCACATATGATTAATTTATTTTTAGGAGTCTGTATCCTCCTACAAAACTGCACAGCTTACCTGCTTCAGCATATTAAGACCTCAGGGAGGTAAAATGCAATAGTCATCCTTTACAATCAAAGGGAGTTTAACAAGATTGGTAAGGGAATTTTCTCAACATCCCCTCAATAGCTGCATGGGCAACTGATCAACTAGTGAGCCATGTTCACGTTTTTTGCAGTTCCTGCTCCAATCGTCACTGTCCTACCCAAGCCACACACTTACTACTTGACATGCTTCCCCTTTCAGCAGCACATGAACAGATTGCATAGTATCTGCCTGGCCTTGTAAACCTTTATACCCAGCCCTGTATTATCTGATTTCACTGAGGTGAAAGTTAGATGAAAACTGGTATATTTTTCCTTATAGAAGCAGTAAAAAGAATTGGGAGAAAAAGAAATAAAATATAATGCTTTAAAATACTTGTTCAATATCTCAGTTGATTGGCTGCCATTGCAGAAATGTGTTAACAATATCAACAACAACAAAAAAAAAACCCTGTAAGAGACAAAATTCTCCTCAAAGTAGAAGCCAGTCTGCAGTTTTAAGCTATGGAAGATGGCAGAATATGAAGAGGAAATGATATGTCAGGTTTGTTTTTTGAGCTGACATCCCTCCCTGGCTTATTCTCATTGTCATTTTGAAGAGAATTTATTTCCCCCTTTCCCTGCATGGAATCTGAGATTCTCAAGAAGGAAGTTCAGAATAGATGAAGTATTAAAAGACAAAGGCATTATATGAGTACAATAGAAGAGTCAAATTTAATCATAAAATAGGAGTGTTATATAAAACAGACAGAAAAGGAAATGAGAGCGTTACCTAACAATAAAAATAATAATGCAGTTGTGAAAATGCCTACTGCTGCATCAAGCGGTTATCACCTCGGCCAGAACATCTGTAACTGGCGTTCTGTAGGTGTTAAAGACTGCGGTTAGACAGACAGGTCAGTGCTTGCCTACCTGAAATTTGCACTGTCTGCCACATGCTGCTGCAGTGAAATTGCAATGCTGTATCAACTTCACTTTATCTACAGTGAATTAGAGGCATTTGCTGTGTCTGCTAGTGCCACCTAGAGTGAGCTGATCGCAGCTATGGTGTTTCTGACTCTCCCTTTAGTGCAACAGCAGTGATTTGAGCAAGCAAGCAAGAATAGCTACCTGAAATGCATCAAAAAATGTGTTTAAAACAGAAAAAAAACCCAACTCTTTCATTATATAGACAAATTTGCATAGCATGAAAACAAAACTATTGAGAAAAAGCAGGTAGGCAAGCAAGCAGGTAAAAACAGAGTGAGAAACTTCGATAAGTAGTCAGATATAGATTAGCCTAGTAAGCAAAATGCAAGCCAGATCATCGGACTTTTGCTAACAGATGTGCAAACAAAAAAATAGATTATTCAGTTTATAGAAAGAGGCAAACCACAGATGGGTAAGATGAAAATATATTTGTGACTTCAAAAGGAGACTTTTTTATCTCATCGTATCTTCTTTATTCTATTTCCAATAAAACAAGACCATGGTTTTTGTTATCCTGTGTTAGCTCTGTGTTTGATAGATGGCAAATAATATGATCAACAGAAAAATGCAAAAAGGAAATTCAGCAGCAAGAGTATCAAAAAGATGTGTTTGGCAATGAAGACGGCATTGGGGGATCTGGGGACAATTCATATCTTTGTCATAGACTTATTTATACAGCCTCTGAGCATGTCTAAACAGCTCACCAGAGAGTAGTGCAGAGTCTTAAACTAGAATTTCCAAATCAAGTATGCAGCAAATTCCAGTTCCTGTGTCCAATACAGAAAATCTGTATTAAAGCATCTCTCTCAGCAGAACTAATGAGCTAACCCATGCCAGTGTTCCAGGGCTCAGTCAGTGGCAATTTAAAGCTGTTCGAACTATTCTCAGCGGTAAGGTGAAGTATTGTCTACATCGTTACCTTAGATGAGTTCATATTTTTCTTCCCACTCTCAAAGCAAGATAACATTTATTTCCCCTCATTTCTTATGTTTTCTATTCAACCTGCTTAGACTCTGGGGCACAAATGATACCTTTTTGGAAGGATGTTTTGTCCAGTACCTATGCAGCAATGTCTTGATTGTGGTTGAGTTCAGCTGGGGCTTTTAAAATACAACTTTGAAAAAAAAGTCAACAGAAAAGAACAGCACAGATTTTTAAATTATGTTTTAGCACAAACAGATTTTAAAGGCAGGCGGAAGTGGGTTCCCTTTGCTTCGATCTGCTAGCAGGCTGCCCTAATTTAAAGTTACAATTTTCATATATGTATCACCTAGCTATTAGGTAGGAAGAGTTGGGTTTTGTAGCGTCACAGATGATTACACAGAGTTTGAAAAATCAGGATGTAAAGGTGAATTTCATACTGGTAGTGTAAACCTAACACTGTCTACTCATAGCCTTTATTCTCACCCTACAATATTGACACTGTCCTTCCAAGAATTAATTTATCCTTTATTTCAGAAACTGGATCATAATGACAATTTGCTCATGTGAAAAACTCAAAGTGTTATCGTTCTCACTTTTCTTAAGGTTCTGTTGTTGTTCTAAATGTGAAAGACTACTCTGTTCCAAGGTCCTGAATTCATAACAGAAATATTTTTCATGTACCTGATATTGCTGCTAAATTATGCTAATCATCATAAAAGATAACAGTTTCTAATACAGAAAGCAATTTCTATCGAGTCATAACGCTCCTATTGGAAATGTGACAGGGCACCTACTATGAAGCACAGCACTGGAATGATGCTAATTTAAAAATAATCAACACCCATGAATGTCAAGAAACTCAAAAGTAAGGTTAAGATTCTCACCACCCATGAGGATTGTTTTCAAGTTGTGTGGTCTTTGTGGTGCTTAACCAAGTTACACTGTTTATCTCTAAAAAATCCTTATTTCATTTTCAGTAAACACTGTGGAATTAGTGAAGAACAAGGATTACATGAAACAATGCTGGAAGTTGTAATTCATTTTATGAAAAATCCCTGATGAAAATATGTAAATTGGATACTGCTGATCCAGAAGTGAGAACTGAACCCACTATCTATTTTACAACTTACAAACCAAGAGGCTCCAACAGAGAAGTACTTCATATTACCTGGAAACCAGAAAGAAGACAAAGTGCCAAAGAGTTTATAATTTGAAAAAAAAACTGAGAAAGCATGTGACATTCAAAAGGTTATCATCCTCATTTGTGGAATGCGTGACATAATTTGTTACATCAAAATGAAGACAAAAATTGTCAACAAAAGGTTCATAAGATAGAACAGTTCCCAGGCCTGGAGAAGCTAGATTGAAACATTCAAGGGCAGGTTGTATGTGGCTTTGAGCAACCTCATCTGGTTGGAGATGTCCCTGCTCCTTGCAGGGGGGTTGGACTATGTGGCCTTTGAAGGTCCTTTCCAACCCAAACCATTCTATGATTCTGTGACATTGTTCTCACTATTAAGCAGGACATGATAAAGTGTACACTAGCAGTTATGTATATTGAAGAACTTGAGACATTGACAGAGAACTAAAGACCAACTGAGTTGATGGATAATAAGTGATGATATCATTATTTTTGTGGTTACAGAGTCAGTCAGAATTGTATACACTGAAATATGAAGAAAGGCTGTATTTTTACCAACCTCTGTAGTCTATTTATTAAAGCTGTTTATGCAAGTCAACATGTAATCCAAAATCCTCAGTCTTTCCTACATCAGTTCGCTCACACTGGAATCAGAAAAAGATCCAGAATGGAATATTCTGTGATGATATCTCATACTCATATCTGTTAATATGCTGGAAATCCCTCAGGCAAAACTGAACCAGTAGACATCATTAAATTACAATCAGTTTTACGTGCTAAGCAGCTTTTGTTTGCACTATTAGGATGCCAGCATAAGATGCTTTCTGAGACAGAAGTATCTAACTTAGTAAAAGAACTTCATTATTTCTCTCATTTTATAGCATCACCTCTTGGTCTCAATTGGAATTTATAAATGCTATTAAAATGCTATTAGCTATTATCTAATAATTAAACAGAAATTCCTAAAACAGATTCAAACTAAGAAGAATTCAAATTCTTCTAAAAACAGAGGAGTGTGCCTTAAGGAAGAAATTACTAGATATGCACAACCGTCCTTTTCTAATTTGGTACAGAGATCTCATGGTAAGTTACTTTTTAAAGTGCCTTTAAAAAAAACATGTGCTATCTCGCAGTTGAAGGAGATTCTTCAACAAGTTTCTGCTTAAACTTTCTCTCTCTTGCCTGCATTCTACAAATTGAATTAGAAGAGAAGGTGAAATGCTGTTCCTTCTAGAAAAAGGTCTCTTGGTGCCTCACTTTAGATAAAGAGAGAGGAGAAACAGGAGATACATATGCTAATAACTGAACTGAACTGAATTTTGATCATACTGACTTGAGCAAAGCAGATATACACTATAGATCAGTCACCAAACAACAGCCAATGTGAAGCATTTTGTGAAGCACTGAGTCTGTGCGTAGGAAAAACTATGATGCATGAAAAGCCACAAGAAGAAAGGGCTTTAGTTTGTCTGGTATTTTTTTAAACTTTGAGGATGGAATAGTTGTGATCACAGTGATAATGGGTAAGAGTAAGGAGAAAGAACACCAACAAATCCCAAATCTCGTCTAACAAGTTGGACTGGCCAAGTGATAAAGCAGAGTAGAGGATAATGACAGTGGCAGATGCAAGTGTGTAATTTATCTGTGAAGTCAAAGCAACAAAAAATCAACAATAAGCTAGCTTTGAAAGGATTTTGTGCTAAACTTTCTGCTGGTCAACAAAGCTTATATGATGTATGTGGGAATACTTATATTACTTCCTTTTCCATTTCTTAACATGACAATTGTCTACTGAAGCTCATGTTAGAGCAACTGTCCTTCAAAAGCAAGACTTGTTTTGACTCATACTGTACAAACTCACAAATGAGGTACATTAGATTTTATGCTGAATATATGCATACTCCGTAATTGCTGTACACCTTATAACTATGTTGTCAATAGGATCTACATATTTTTCAGAATGTAAAGCTATTCATGTCTCCTCCACTATTATTGTGATTGTGCCCCACTCAAGGCTAAGCACTATGCAGCCAGTTGCTCACCATCCCTGCCTCCCAAGGGAATCGGGGAGAGATAATGCAATAAAAGGCTTGAGGTTCAAGAAAAGGACAGGGGAAGATCATTCAGCGGCTACTGTCGCAGGCAAAATGGACCCGACTTGGCAAAAAAATAGTTAAATTTATTAATAATCAAACCAAATTAGGATAATGAGAGACAAAATCAGATCTTAAGAAAACCTTCCTCCCAACCCTCCCCTCTTCCTGGGTTTAACTTTACTCCTGACTATCTCCACCTTCTTCCCCACCCTGAGTGGCACAGGGGGGACTGGGAATGCGGATTGCGATCAGTTCATCACACTTTGTTTCTTCTGCTTCTTCCTCCTCAGGAGAACTCCTCACATTCTCCCCAGCATGGGGTCCCTCCCATGGGCTACAGTCCGTCATGAACTGCTCCAGTGTAGGTCTCTTTCAGGGGCTGCAGTCCCTCCGGAACAGAATGTGCCAGGATGGGTGTCCCATGGGGTCACAAGTCCTGCCAGCCAGCCTGCTCCAATGTGGGCTCTTCTCTCCACAGGACCACAGGTCCTGCCAGCAGCCTGCTTCAGCACGGGCCCTCCATGGCCCACAGCCTCCTTCAGGCATCCGCCTGCTCTGACATGGGGTTCTCCACGGGCTGCAGGTAGATCTCTGCTCCTCCGTGGCCTCCAGGGGCTGCAAGGGGACAACCTGCTCCACCATGGGCTGCACCATGGGCTGCAGGGGAATCTCTGCTTGGGAGCAGCATTACTCCTCCCCCTCCTTCTTCATTGACCTTGATATCTGCAGGGCTATTCCTCTCACGTATTCTCACTTCTCTCCTCTCTGCTCCTCTCCGCTCCACTCAGCTGGGCTGAGCCCGCTCACATCTCCCCCTCTCTGCCTGCACCATGACAACCATGTATATACATTTTATATCCATACAAATTGTCTGTGTATGTTGTACAGTGATCCAGAAATATGTGGATTTGCTCAAGTAAAAGCACACAGCCATTTTAGCATGTCAGCTCTGCATATCAGCTGTCTTGGGAGTATTCTGCAGCGCAGCATAACAGGAATGATTTACCTCTTGAAAATTCCATTGACTTTTTACCTCGGGATGCATCAAATTTAAAACTACCTTCCTGATGTATAAAGATTTGTGTATAAGCCTTTTCCATCACACAAATCCTTTTGCTTTCAGTTCCACCTCAGCTTTCTGCAAGTTTCCCACATTAATTCTTTAGACTTCCCTAAATCTTTTATTTTCTTCAAACCTTTTGCCTAAGCTTTGTCAGATCATCTCCCTACACTTGGAATGACTTCATTGCCTTTATCGGCCAACAATTCTTTCCCTGTCCCAAGCCACCAGTGCTAGGACTCTTCTTCCCTTCAGTGCCTCTTAAATTACCCTGACACACTCTTTGCATTTCCCAAATACTTCTCCTGAGCCTCAGTGTTTGTCTTGGCTAATATAGATCCCAAGTGTCTTGAGGCAGAGAATATGTTCTACCCACCTAAAAAGGCTTGTAAGTTTACAGCTTACGTAAATATTTGTTCATAATAATAGTAATACACACTACGCAATATACAGATGTATTACAGATCAGCTAGCCAAACAAAATCCCATGCTTAACTGCACAGTTTTGCCAGTGCAAAACAGCAACTAGTCAATTCAAGATTAAATAGCTTAGTACTTTGAGAAACTGGTAGATTTCAGTAGGAGAAAGAAAAAAAGAAAAGCCAAGCCAAGTTAGAATAAGGCTAAACAGAGGGAAAGGAAACTTCATACAAATGTCTTATGATTCTGAAAGACTCTGAGGACAACATATTTCTGCACTTGGAGCTCGATACATGACATTAGTCAAAACACCAATGCAGAGTTTAGAACACTTCAAGTTGCCCAAATTACACCTATGCTAAGGACTTTGGAAGCAGCAGGATGTACAAGAGAAGCTGATAGCGGGTGCGCAGAACAGCATACAAAAAAGACATGAAAAGTCTTGCAGAGGGCATATCTATAAGAGTCGTAATGCATCTGTGGCTGTGTGAGAAGTGGATGTCCCAAATTAATGAGTGGCTTCTCTGTAGCCCCTAAAATCTGACTGTTGCTTAGAGTGTTAGCAACAAGGTCTCTGAGCTCAAGAGAGGCAGTTGTTATAAGCAAAGTATTCACATTGAATTTATTTCTATGAGGTAAACCACACACAACATTTACATCTTTGTGTATATTCCTGCACTGATAACCATGATATAAGACATTGCATTAATTTTCAAGGACTTTTCCTTTCTCCCTTACAACACACCTATACTACACTGACTTCCCACCTCACAGGTAAGTACGGGACTATTTGCCATTCTTCTAAAAGCATACTGTATCTTAAATAAAATGCTAGATTTAATGTGTATATTCCCATATATTTTCATTTCTTATCTTTCCCAGTAAAATACATTACTAAATAGGTATATGATAACATATGGTAACACACTTATTTTTAATCCAGATGGATTTTTTCTTTTAACAGGAAAGCACTCAGCCGTGTTAAAACAATTGTTTTTAATTTAAAAAAAATAATGGAAGAAATGGAGAAAGATATGTTCCCTGATCAAATACTTTATATGAAATTAAACATTTTTTTCTTTCCAAAAATGTCTGGTTTTCCAAGCAAAGAAACTTTGTTTTAAAATTGAACCTAGGGCTAGTACCTATGAAACAGGACTAACAGTATTGCATTTTAAGTACAGTAGATGCCTTTCAAATTTGATACTAATCAATGTTACATTACCAGAAAATGATACTTCCCATACTGGGATGATACTGGACTGCAAGGTGATCTAGAAGTATTTAAAGAGAGAACAACTATGTGTGCGAGTCTTTCACATTTACCTGTGATTTTCCACTTGAGCCTCTCTACCACTTCAAAGACAAAATTCATTCCCTAAACCATATAGCTTGGGCTTCAGCCACAGCAACGTGTAGGAGGGGAAGGACCAGACACATACTAACATTTTAGAAGTATTTTAGGATTCTCTACTAAAATCCACTGAACTATTAAAAAGATAATCTAGGAAGTTTTTTTTTTTTTTGCAGAGATTTATAGCTGTATATTGCAGTATGGTCGCATCACTTAGATAAAATTGCTACTATCATTCATATGGTATTTGCTAAATTAGGTGTGAATTTCTGTAAGTGCTGTTTTTTCCAGTGATGGTCCATATACATCTCTGCCAGTGACAGCACCTCTTGAGGAAGATGAAGCTATGAGTAACAGAGGAGAACCTTAGTGGAAAGGGGCATAAAATGAAAATAAACATTAATAATCTTTAACCTCACACTGATTCATTGACTCACACAAATAAGGATTCTGGGATTTGGTCCCTATTACAGAGAATGAAATTGTGGTGTTAAGGCTTTAATCATCAAGGCACTTAAGCATTATCTTTAGCATGAACATTAGAGTAAGACCACACAAGTAAGCTGGCAACTCATGCATCAAACCATTATTATGCACCTGAGGCTGGGCATTTGTGGTAGCTGTATTGTGTGGTGCTGTCATGTTACTGTTGCTCATTTGTATTTCCTGTATTTAAAGACTTTTGAAAATTTGAGAAAGAGTCTCCAATACACAAAACAACCTTCCATTTATCCAAGAAGGGAAATAGTGCTGGAGCAGAACCTGGGGAAAAGGCAGGAAAAGCACCACTTTTTTGGTGTTGTCCAGATAAGAGGGCACAGAGATCCTGAAAGTGGGGAATTTAGTGCAGAGATTGCAGCCCATATCAGTCACCTGAAAAAATATTATGAGAAGACAATATACCACTTAGTCCATTCCTAACATTAAAGTTTAAAATTGCTTAATGGTGGGCACTGGACCCAGTTATTTTTGTATCCTGCTGCTCTCCCACTGTTTGAAACATCTTTGTCTCAGATTCCAGATCTATGAGACAATAAAGGATTATTACTGCTTTGGTCTTTCTGTTGCTGTATAATTTACATATTTGTCCTAATATTTTAAACTTCACAGTTACCCATGTTAGTTTCTGGGTATTCATCTATGCCATGTTTTTTATTGTTTTTGAAAACACAAACATGATTTTTTTTTAATCCGTGTAATTGCTATCAAAATTTTAATTGCAGTTAAAAAAAGAAACATCTATTTCCAAATAGCCAATGTCTTTACCTGTGTGTTTCAAACCCATTTCTCTAGAAACAAGTGCCAGGCTACTATTATTTACTCCCTCTGGCTTTAGCTTTGTTCATAGACTTCAGCACTGTAGCAAAAAATATTTTCCTCACCATTATCTTTTAGAGGGCACCAATTCTTCATAGCAGATTTTCTACAGTGCAGTTGATTCAAATCAATTTTCCCATGAAAAATCTCAGTTTCCAAAATTGAACGTTTCAGTAATCAAATACTTAGAAATGCTCAGTCTTTAGGCAGTATGATAATGAAGAGAAGAGTAACAGCTGTTCAGAGCCTTCAGTATGCTGCTGAGTAGCAACTAACAAGATGACTGCATTTTTACTTAAGATGACTGTATTTTTACTTACAAGACCTGGCTACTAATACTTTAGCAACACTGTTTGGTAACACATTAAATAGAAGATGAATGAAGTCTAAAAACTATACTTATTTTATAAGCAGGAGAACAAACACATGAAATTAACAAGGCTGTGATTTGGGCTCTTATTTATTTCCTAAACACAATACTCAGGTTGAGCTTTGAGGAACATGAAATTTATATTTAATTAAGTAGCTTGTTAGTAAATAATTCAATACAAAATGTCTATGGTCAGAAAAGAATTACTTCAACTCCTTACAAATTTTATTTTTTTTTTCAGAAAAAATATAATCTGATTGTAAATTTTGAAGTGATATGATTCTTGGAGTATTACAATAATAATCCAAAATCGAGTGTGGCAACAGCAGCTTTCTGGAAGAATTCTCTTCTTCATAGTGCTAATAGAGAATTTGCCCCAGAACGACTGACGTAATTTAAAATCTCTCAGTTCTATATTTTCATTTAGAATTAGTTAATTAATAACAGATGTGAGACGCTTTCAGTCTTTCCAAAGTTAAGTCTTTCCATTTCAGTATTTAATAACTACTATGTATTTCACAGGCAGATAGTTCACCCATTCACTATTGTCTATAGTAATAAACTATAGTACAGACTATTAGATATAGTATATATGCTATGTAGTATAGGCTATGCCTATACTATCCCAAGACAATTTATCTGGAATACAACATCAACACACCAATCCTTGTAAAATTTCACTAAAGACATTCCCCCTGTCCCCACAGCATCTTTGGAGACCAGCATGTTCAGCAAGGCAGCAACATTTGAGGCAGTTGCAGTAGCTGCCACCTTTCTAGCCACCAAATCTTGCCAGAGACACTGCTGCTGTTTTAGGCCAGGAGGAAACTGAATTTGGCGGAGAGACTGGCTGAGGTAACAGAGAGAAAGACCCTGGATAAAAGTTTTTTTTCCAAAATTGACTCTTTCTATATTCTAGATATTTTCAAAGACACTTGATCTCTGTAAAATAAATTAGATGGAAGATTTGATGTAGAGCATGTTTTCTAAAACATTATAGAATTACGAAATTCAAAAGTTGTATACTGTCAATAATAAGAGTTAAGCCCGTTCTTCCCACTCATTATTAATATAAATGTTGACGCTTTATTTAACTGTTTATTATCATATTCTGAACCCTTTAATTTATTTCTGAAATTTCTCATGAAAATATTATTTGCTAATAGAGAAATCTATTTTTATGCCTATAGATAGGCATTTATGATTTAGACATTCTAATCCCTCTGTATCAGGGCAGCACTTTAGGCTTATGTTCTTAAACATAACCGGGGGGGGGAGCTAGAGGAAGGTGTGAGAAAAACCCCTACAGATACTGCTTTCCACCATTTTGTGATAAATTTCAAATAAAGACTCCCTCCAGTTTTCAAAGCTATCTCTCTATATAGTATGAACCATATAGATACATAAAAGTACATACATAACATAATACATAATATTAATTAATGCATATCTAGTAAATGACCACTGCAGAAACTTTAACTTTAAGGCTATTCTATTCATTTATTAACAGTTTAGGAGTTGGTTCTTGTCTACATCCATTATCCATTTAACCTACTGTAACTAGAGAGATCAGTGTACTGATCATCATAGTAAAATAATTTATTTTTTTTTCCCCGCATCGCTCTATATATCATTGAAATGCAATAATGCTAAGAAGGGTGAGGTAACAGATAATATATGGCTATGATAAATTATACTTTGTCCTAACTAACTGGAAATGTGACCTGCAACAAACAGGAAGGTCTGAAGGGAGAAAGAATTGCAGCTCTTGTATTAAATACATATTATTGAAGTAATATTTTTAAATCTGCAATTGCTCTGCCTTTGTAAGGGAGATACGATAGCCTTAGAGTCATTAGAAATTTAGCTACTGATCCAGGTGCGGTTCACTCATGAATAGCCACATTCTCCCTGACATAGCATGTGATCCTCTTCCCACCTAAGAAGGCAAAAAACCAAACTGAGATGAAATCTCTCATTCCAGTCACATTTATATAAATAAAGAGGAACCCTACGCAGAACAGCAAATGACAAAAATTTAAGTAAGCAAAGGCCATGGACTCTCATAAAGTTATAATTGCAGAGTTGATTTTGGTTTTTTATTCATTAATATTCTAAATATATCACAGCATTTGGCTTCAATACAGACTGTAAATATAGGAAAGGCCAACAAGATGGAGGACAGCTTAGCATTAGAATTACTAGGGAAAAAATAAGGGAGAAGGAAAAGAAGTCAAATTAGAGTATTCTGAACACTCTTTAAAAGGTTATTCCTTTCAATTAGAATTTTTCCAGACAGAACATACTGAAAACCATGACCAAGGAATCCTTAAAGTCCCAGGGAACAAAAGTAATGTGATCTGCAGAAACTTTTACATGCACGTACAATAAGTATACCTTTAAAGAAGAAAGATGTAAAAGAATTGTTTTTTAAATGCAATTAATGTATAATGGAGTCAGCATGATCTGAAGAATGTCTTTTGTCAGAATCTGTGCATATTTCTGGAGAATAATGACAAAGGCTTGGAAAACCCTTAGGCCACAACTGCAGCTTTTATCCAATCCACTATACATCAATGCAATAGTACAGCTTTGTACAATTGTGTTTATGCAGAAGGTCAACTGGATCTCCCCCAGCCCTTAGGGCAGAGCTGATGACAGCTCTTAGTGCAGTGCAAGGTTGTCTGATGAAAACAAAATTAAAAAATAAAATCTTTTTTCTTTGGAGTAACCACCATCTGCACTACTGCAGATTTTTAACCCGGAGAGCTGTGCTATTCATGTTATATACCTGCTATGTTGAACTCTACAGATCACTACAAGCTTCAACTCAAGCTTTTTGGCAGTAGGTCCTGTATTTTTAATTGATAGTGCTGATAGACATCTGTCTCTCCTTTATTTCACCTCCCTTCCTACGACGTTCATTTTAGCTAACATAACATTAATTAAAATAACCACTAATAAATAGTTGACTAGGACTTGCCTGAATACACTAACAAAATTTAACTTGCATAAAAGGGCAAAGACTCATTAAGGAAAAGAAAAAATAAAAAATCTCTAAGTTACTTGCAAACTCTCTCTACTCATTGAAATCCCAGGAAATCCATTTCCTGTAAGCTGTTGCAGGTTCAGATATCCTGAGTTTGGTTCTTGAATTCATTCCAGGTGATCCCACTAATTTTGATGGATTTACTCTAAGCTTGCTGATAGTGCCTTGAAGACATGGTCTCATGGCTGGTTTACATTCATCAAAATCCACAAATGTCATTGAAAGGGACAGTCCTGCCTTAATTTTTACCTCTTTAGGGCTGGCTGAAAAATTCCTCCATCTCTTCTTTCCCTGACTCACTCAGCTACCCCGAGCCAAATCCCTGTTCATCTTTACAAGCAACACTCTGGAATTAGTCCAAAGCACTCACATCAACTAAGGCATTTCAGGAGCCACCACATGAAGCTCTTAGTGACATTAGAATTTAGTCATCCTTGAAAGATTTGAAATGATAAAATTTGGTCTTCATTTGAACTGGAGTAGCTACCAGTCCTAGATCTTTAGGTGAAAGGGGAATGACAAAACCTGGTAATATTTTCCTATTATTTTAAGCCTCATTCTTTGAGGTAGTGTGTTGTAATACTTAACAGGACTTCATTATTACTTCTCTTTATTGTTACTCATAATAATAAGTCATTAAATGAATTTCTGTTCAGTTTAAACCTTAATTTCTTCATATACTGCTCTGTGTTTTCATCTATCTAAACTGGAAATGTTTAGCCCATATTAGATGTGATAACATTACAAGTTGTCTGATGTCATGTTAAAGGCCCACAAAACTTTTCATCTGAAAACTACAAATCCCTAGAGTACCAGCATGTATTTTGTGCAAAGGGCAAGGCAGTGAGGAGGATTGGTTTGGGGTTTTTTTATTTTATTTTTATTGCTGTTCTCAGCAATTTACTTCACAGACCATGAGACAACAGCCATTGGCCATAATTACTTTGGGCTGGATTTGATAATACAATGGCCTCATGGTGAAAGGTTTCCTACCCTATAGTGCTAAATTATCTTAGTGCTTGGGTAGAGGTTTATTAAAAATAACAAAATAATTCTACCGACACTACTATTTGGAAGTATTCCTTACACAGACAGTTTCTAATGAAAGTGAAGTATATTATGATTCAGAGAGAAGTCTGTGTGATTTTTAATGAACCTCTGGGAAAATTTATGAATTTGAGTTAAGTCTGACTGTTTTTTATGAAAAGACTAAAAACTGAGGAGGGGGAAGGGTGGAAATGGTAGAGTGGTTTTTGAAACATCCATTTAACTCACAGCCCAAAATAAATACCTAGGCAAAGCAAGTTTTACATCAATGCCACCCTTCCCCTGAGGTATTTTGAGCCTCTCTCTTCATTGTGCCTCTGACACTCTCTGGCCAGAAATAGAGCAGGAAAAAAAGATTTATTCTCTAAGGCATTCACTTGCAACATAGGACATAAAACTTCCAGATCTTCTTCTGGAAAAGAGCTATTCCTTCCAAAAGCAGGCAGAGAATCCACAGAAGACTGATCAAGAGCAGCTGAAACCATAGCAAAGGAACAAAATGTTCTTTTAAGAAGTGAGAACAGAAGCAAGCGTCCTACATCTTGCATTGTGTAAACAATATTATTTTGACTATTTAAAATGTGAACACTATTCCTAGTCTTCCTCTGCCAGCAGGTTTGTGAATAACACTTTATTTATTTTGCTTTTCTTTTGAGTACAAGACAAAATATATCTCTTCCTTCCTTTTTTTTTTTTTTTTTCCTGATAAAGCAGAATAATTAATTCCATTCCCAAGTTACTGTTTTGGCATGAAGTACACGAGCTTCTTCCCCAGTTTGAAATGATATTTGTATTATTATCAATATTATTAGTGTGCCAAACTTACAGTAAATTATTTGCATAGCCTTGCTTCGAGGTTTGTCAACAGCCTGGAGTGAGTTTTTATTTGTTGTTCCAGAAATATCTGTGAAATTGCTAAGAATGCAGAGAAGGCTATTTACTAAAGCATATTTGATGACTGCATAATAGTTACAGTAAAGTTGGGGCTAAAACATCCCGTAGCTGCCAAAAGCCTTTCCAGAGTATCACTGCTGGTTCAGAGGTGTTTAAGCCATTTGCTTCATAGGAAGATCTCTCATCAGCATTTCCTGATTTCATATATAAACCTTTTACCTTTCAATTGATACAGCTTACTGCGAGCCTCAGTCTTGAGAAAATATTACCTTTTAAGGATGAAATTTTAAAGATATAAATAAAATCAAGGGGAAAACAATTGAGACAAAAATAGTCTTGGTGCTGAGTTTTATGATTTAGTTGCCAAAATCGAACTCACTCTTGATTAACAAGTGAGGTGTTAATGAACATATTTTGAGGGGGAAAAAAGGCCTATAACAATAGTAATATTGAATCCTTGTGATGATTATAAACAACCAATGCTAATTTTCTGCCCATTCCATGACACCTTGTAATTAAAAATCTTTTGACTTCATTAATTCCTTGATCAAGAATAATATAATTGATTTTCTGCATACCCTTAATCTGTTCAGCATTATATTAGTTCACAGACCAATAAATTCCTTTTCACCACTATTTTCCCTAAATAATTTTTGCCCTGAAACCACAAGATTAATTTTCATGTAAATAAATTTCATTTCCATACAAGGAAATTAAGCACAGCTTAGGACAAACGAAAAGAAAGCTTTTACCCTTTGCTTAACAGATCGATTTTAATGTATTAGTAAAATGAGAATTACCATCTGAATAATTACAATGAATGATCTGCACTTTCAACTGTTAAGTAGAAATTCTTTGTTGCAAAGGACATTCTAAAGAAAGGGAAAAGATAATAATAGATTAGAGTGTGGTTGGCTTTGCCCATTCTCCCTGCTGCACTAATATCTGAAGGTAAGCCATTTTCTCTTTTGGGATAACAAGAAGAATGCAGAGCTTATAAGACCGACACCTTAGCAGTGACTGACGTGCTGTAAGACTAAAGACAAGATTTGCTAAGCATCACTAGTTAGAACAGATATGCATATAGTCTATTTGGGAAGAGGGTACTTTTAGGGTAATTAATCTTATAGAAGGTATTAATACTTGGAGAGATGACTCAAAAAAATAGAAAAAAGATGCATCAGAAGTGAGGACAAACTTGGGAATTTTCTTCTCAGAGTCCAATTCGCAACTAAGGTAACACAGGATACGCTCATTCACTTTCATTATTTCACTCTGTAATGTGCTATTTAATTTTGCAAGCAGATGAACTGACTTATTTTGTCTCCTAGAGGCATGCAGAAGTGGATAATTTTGATACTGCCTCACATGAAAATAGATAAGCTTGATTTACATGTATATACTATTGACTGCACCACTGCATTTATTAACACCAGTGATTTACCAGCTGCAGGCTGGTTTGCTCAGTCCATGGATTCCAGACTGCTGGATTCCAGACTTTTCGGACTGCTACAGTCCTGTTTGCTTATATAAGTGTCTAGGAATTCACCTGCAGTAGTAGTAGTACAGTATAGTAGTTAGAAAAGCTACGATACTACTCCTATGGTAGGTATTTTGTGTAATTTTAGTTTCATACGTTCATAAATGAGGAAAAAAAAAAAAGATATAGTGCAAAAGCAGTGATAGCAGAACCCTTTTCTTATAGGTCCAGTCCCTGTCTAGTTGGATAACCCTTTTGAAACAGCTGTAGGAGTTGGATTTCCAACATTTTAGTTACCTTCTTGAACTTCTGACTAAATTCAGTTTTATGTCATCTAGGTTTCTAATAAGGAGTTTACCTTTTTGCCCATCAATGCCTGCCTAGCACAGGTTCTTTGTCAGTGCACAAGCTGTAGAGCCTCAAAACATCACTGCAACACATAGCTTCATAAAACTAAAAAAAAAAATTGGCTAGGGAAGAATTCATTTGGTTTCTTGTAAGTGATACAGTATTTGGTGTAGCGAAACTACTATCCTGGTGCTCTAAAAAAGCTTAAATAGTTTTCCGTCAGGTTTAATGTATATTAATTAGAAAATAATTATTTCCTTGCACAAATATCACCTCAAAACGGAAGCTATTTGCAGACAAATAAAGAAATAATGCCACAGAAAAATTCTAAAGCATGCAAAGAAAACAAACTCAGCCAAACATATGAGTCCTGACAGGGGCGCAGAGGGAAAACATATGGCTATACTCACGAAAGATACTGACTGGATTCTGATATGTTCTGAGTATAAAAAGAAAAGCAGTTTGAAAACAAGCTGTGTATTTTGTTGCATACATTCATACAGGCATCCTTCTCTATAGTAATTAATATTCACTGATATTACTGAAAATTAAGCATCAGTCATAGGGAGCATATTAGAAATGCAGCCCTATGAACTTCTGTCATTTATGTACAGAACACAGTAGGCCAGGATTCCACTGGCATGGAGTGGCCAACTCCAAGGAAAGCAGCAAATACCTTTCTGGATGGAAAACAAGTCACTTCTCCCCTGAATTTGGCAGAAGTCACCATGATGGAAGGGAGCACTGTTTTAACATTGCCAGGATCTCTACCTTGGTCTCTGGACAGCCACACTGATTGGAAATACCAATATACATGGAAGATGTCCAGAGAATTTTTTAACTTTTAATGAGATTTATAGTGTGTGCTGCTGTTTAAATGGTTATCTTTTTCTGAATAAACAATTAATTCTCTTCAAAACTATACTTGTCCAAATCTTACATCCTCTGATGATTTTGTTATCCAAGGTGTCATTGCAGTACCTAACGCAAATGAAATATAATCAATAAATAAAATATAGTTTTATTAATATTTCAACTTAGATTTCTTTGACGTCTGTTTATACCTATTTATATTCCAGACAGAATTCATAAGTATTTCTATAATTTCTTATTGCTCTAATTCCAAACATATCATATGAATTAATTAATGTGAATTGCACAATAGTCTCTCCCAGATAGATTATGTTTATTTTGCAGATGGTAAATTGGGGCACTAACACTAAGAAATATGGCCAAAGCCTAATGAAATCCATTGGAGAGGAAAGATCATAATCCATATCCTCCAAATTCCAGGCTAAAGGTTCAATTGAAGAGTGGTTTTTTTATTTGATTTTGTGTATTTTTAAATTTAGGTTAGAAGATCCCTAATCAAATGCTTAAAACTCAAACTGTTTGAGTGTTAGACTGTTTCTCTTCCATAATACGTTACTTACAACAGCTTTATATGCCCTGGAAAAATACAAAATCTGTCTATACAAATATTTATCAGGTATAAATCATACACGAATAGAACAATTAGTCAAATTTCAGGCTGTTCTATTTAAATCTTTTGACATCATAATAATTAATTAAAATAATTAATATTTTAAAAATCAGAACAATAGATTTACATTAGTGTTACTGTTACTGCTTCAAATACTTCAGTGAATTAACCATACCCATAATCTTGCTGCTGTTATGAACCTGTCAAAAGTTTCAGGAGACAAAGCAAATTCTTCTTTTAAATAATAAAAAATTCTCAAGTATATGAAGTTCCAACAGTAATTCCAGTTGTATAAGAGAGGTAAATACTACTTTTCTGAATTGGCTGTGTATTTCACCATCAGTGATAACTTTTCAGGGTTTGTAAATCTGGATAGTCGGGGGGGTAAGGGAGAGCCAAGCCCCCACTGCCACAAATCCAACACACTCTTCTCAACAGAGGAGCTACACAGCTGCCTCTGAGGTGCTATGTCAGAGAAACACTGTTTACACAGTTTTTCTTCCTGCATCCTCTAGGAGAGGATTACAAATAAATTGTAAGTTTAAGACTTTGATGTGAAGCTAAGTTATTTCCAAGTATGGAAATCCCCATTAAAAGGAGACATGAGACATCGGGACCATTCCTCATGCTTACAGAACTCAGTGTAGAAAATTGTGGGGTTCATGGGATTGGCTCTGCTGACTCATTTGATAGAAAACAAAATCCTGACAGCCCTCCTCAAAACTAACTATGAGAAGGCACTGCTATTTGAGTGAGTTTCTTCAGGAGAGAATGCTCTAGCCCAAAGTAATTATATACTCTTACAGGTTGCTGTGGTTTAGTTAAAAATAGTTTTCTTGTAATCTGCTCTTTAATTTAGAGCACACAAACAATCGTGCACTTGTGTGCAGTGATAGGGTAATTAATGCGTCTCATAATTAAACAGGCATTTGCCATATATGAGAAACCTTTACACAACATGCACTCTAAGTATGCTTGGAAGAATTCCATAACGTTTGTTAGATTTGATCTCTCATTTAGGAAATCCAGCCTCACTCACTTTAATTAAATCACAGCTCTCCTGACAATTTCCTATTTCTGTCTGGTTACTGTTTCTACTGCATGTTACTACACTCGGTGCAAAACTCAGTCTAGAGATTCTACAGTTTTCCCTAATGACACCATATTTAATTTTCATCACCCTTCTTTCAGCTTCTGCTTAGATTTTACTTTGTCCAGCAGAGTAACAGTGATAATCAGTAAACTCTGAAGAACAGTCTGTGTTTCCGGCTGAAGGAATATGAAATTATACTGGGCTATTAAGCCATTTCATGCTCTCCATGAAGATACTGAAGCACGTCCCCATCCCTTTGGCTACTTCCTTCAAAACTCAGACAGTCACTACTCTTAACCTTGCCCCTTTGATTTCTTAACTGCTTGTTTTGCCATGAGCTAGATGCTCTCTGAGTGTTATCCTTTCTCACAGGAAATATATTTCTTGCTGGCATTAGTTGCCATCTCCTTGGAGAGCAGTTGGGGAAATAATTAATCAACATTTTTTTCAATATTCACCTCCTATCTAAAAAACCCAAAGATCTATTTCAACTTTTCAGCTGTCATCATAATCAACCTTTTACTCCACAAATATGGTCTTAGAATTTCTGTTAAATCACACTTTTTCTTTTGGTTCCACTTTTTCTTCAGGCTACTTCATTGCAAAATTTACAGGCTTCATTGCCTATGACTTTGTACAGTTATTTTGTATCCCTAAACATATTTTGTCCTTATTTCCAGTATTTTTCCACTGCTAGGTTTGGTGCAGTTCTTACCAGCTTTTAGAATAAGCTGTATATTTTGTGACTGTGTTTCCTGTATTTGTCTCAAATGTATATTGCTGGAGAAGGACGTAATCTAACTCTTTCACTTTTGGCTCCAGTTTGCATTTTGATTTCACATAAGCCATGATTTTCTAAATTAATTTAATTATTGTTCCTTTTACTTAAAATGCTTGGAAGCATTTAGTGTAGATAAATTCATTCTAGTTTTCAAAGCAAAACTCCTATTGTATTTAAGAAAAGTATAACGATGACCTCAGTGCAGCTTACCTATGTGCAATGTACTACTGCATTTGTAGTGTCTGCAGCCTGAATAGGCTGGCATTTTGCATTGTTTAGAGTAGCCTTTGTTTGTAAAGCACATATCCTTCAAGAAACAATGCACTGTAATCTGTTCTTCCCCATCTGCAGCTTCCTGTTCCGGAACCAAATGTTCTGATCAACTGCAGCTCTTTACTGGAAACATGCTCCTACAGTTGCAACGGTGATACAGTGATGTACTGGGTTAGCATGGGTCTTTACTGTGAAGCTTGTGAATCGCTCTTGCAGTCTAACGTGATCGATGGCCAATGTTGTGCTGTAAGAAAAGTCACTGCCATTATGGCTTTTGAATCTTTCTAAAACCTGTTTGACCTGAGGTATTGTGAGGATTTTATAATTTCCAGTTCATTTTAAACTAGTAATTCCTGGTAAAACTAGTTAAAAGTTTTTAAACATGAATTTATTTTTTTTTCTTTTTAAACAATTAATTTTAAAAGTTTAAAAGTTGAGGGGGTGGCTTTTTTTTTTTAAAGTACTTAAAACAAATCTTAAACTAGTAGTGGTCCTGAAATATATCACTTCCTTTGAATTTTACTTACTTGCAAAAAGATAATTTTGCCTTTTATAGGGGTGAAATTCTGTTTGAGATCGCTATATCCTGTTTATACTCCAGGGAAGAATTTAACTGTGTGAATTACAGAGGAATAGGAAGCTAATTTCATTTTTAATTCAAATCAACGAGACTTCAGTTCCATATTTAATTTGCAACGAAGGTGGACGCCATTTATGTTTTAAGATTCTGCCTTGGTGTTTTTCATTAGAGCAGTATAAATGTAGAGTTGTTGCACTTTACCAAGATTTATGAGAATGTCACAGAGCTCAACTTTTTCCAATTAACATTCCAATTACATTTCTAGAAGTATTTTAGAAAGGCCATTTAGAAATGCTTTGACAGAAACTTGATGCACAGCTCACTACTACAGCAAATCACACTTGGGAAGACAGTTTGGAATTGTACCCACTTTGAATCTTGTGTACTGATTTCGGCCGAACAGTCACAACGGTTACCTTCCAGAAAACTCGAGCAGAAAGTGCCAGTGTATGTTCTACCAGCTTGCTTTCTCTCTGACTGGAAAATACAGCTCAGCAGACAGAAAGTGGCACCTATAAAATTATGCTTGTATGGACTTCAACTACACACTTATATACTCCGCTGATATACTCTCCTTACACAGCTCATTTACAGCCTTGATTGAAAATAATGACAAAGTAACATACATGAAATACTTTAAAATATTCTATACCTTATCCTTTATTTTGGGCACCTAAATTTAATCTACTGAATATTAAGGCAACACAAACTACTGCATGATTGTCCAGACCGAGTATATTTTATCTTATTTCACTATAAGTTGGGATTCACGGATCTTTCATGGGCCAGGTTCTTAAAATTTAAGTGGCTTATCTCCACTTACCTCATCCCATTATATACGTGGATCCAAGGAAGGATGCATTCTCATGCATTAATGGAAAGTCTGAATGGATGTAAATATTTGATGATATAGACATTTCTCACTTTGAAAGCAGGATGTGTTTGAGGTGAAATGCTATTCACAAAGACTTTCCAATTGCCTTAGAGACTTAAAAGATTACCCTATGGATTTCCCCACTAGAAACATTTGAGTATTTCCTATGATCAGCTATTTCATGTCAATTTATTCATAACAAAACTTAAGAATACTTAAGAAAGACCAGTATCAGAATTAGTTTTAAAATAGACAATAACAGAACATGATAGAGTTCACTGCATTTAAAGTCAACCTGTTAGTTTTACTGTATGGTCAAGAAAAGGCATCTCCATGATGTTGAAAGTGATTATGCTCCTAAAGCACTGCATCGTGTCCTCTAGGCTTTGTACCACGCCAGGATGGAACATGTATCTTTTCCATTACTTTTGCCCAACTTTCATCTTTGTAATGACATAAAAGATAGTGAAGCATTGTTCCCAGCCACTACTTTCATATTGTGAAGTAGCATCTTAGGCACGATATTCCCTCCTCTCCTCTTGTGGCCTCACTCCAATTAGCTATTTCACTGACTGCCACAGCCACTGCAGGTCCTGTGCCCCAGGGTCTGCTGTAGGAGTTAGCAAGAGACCCCACTGAAATCAATGGCAAAATCATTCTTTCATCTGAAGCTCCAGGTGGTAATACCCAATTGATTAGCTAAAAGATAAATTAACAACTATAAACAACTTTTTCTTTCACTATTTTTTTTTCTTCACGTTTGAATACCTTGCCTTGTTTTTTTTTGAGTTCCTTATGAGACCACAAAATCCATGAAGATACAACATCACATAGGTAATTATACTTTCCTTAGAAACTAAGATTCACAAATAAACATAATTTGAATGAAGCGGTGAGAAGGCAAGGTATCTTTGATTAATCTATTTATTTTTAGAAGTCTATGACTGACGTGTTATTTTTTGAATGTCAAAACCTTTTTTATATTAAGGTGAAAATACATGCATATACAAGCAGCATGCATTATTTCTAGCTAATCAGCACAGGAAGAGATCCTGAATGTCAAACTCAGCTGTGAAATTGAGGAAGTCCTAAAGAGCGAGCAAAACAAATCAGATATGACAGAGCATGACTGACATCTGATCATGTACTGATGGGTATATTTCTGAGCAGTAGACAAAAACATAATAAAAAAGCAGCACGATGTGGAAAGAAATGAAAAAATTTTATGTGTTGCAAAAATTACAACAAATAATCTTTCTAATATAAAGCCCGGAGAGAAATGAGTTGAGTCATAGATTATTCAAACAGCAGCCAGTCTAGTCATCTTAGGAACGGCTTTATGAATACACCAACAATTTCTGTATTCCTCCTGATTTTCTTGAAGTACAACTTCCCACAAGTTCTAGTAATGCTAGGAATGTTATGACCCACAATTTGAATTAAACTCTATTTCTAATAATAATAATGACATAGCAGAGTTAGTGAAAATGCTTGTAAAAATCTCATAAAAACTGAAGTCCATTGAACTGTCAGTATGAAAAAGATGTCAGGAAGTTATCTTAAAATCTAAAATAAAAGCTGCAGATACAATACAGAAATCTTAGCTTAATAAAACAATATTAGCTTAAGCCATGTGCTTTTACAGGTTTGTATTTTAACCTGAAAAATGAAACAAAACTCATAGCAATATTAAAGTTTGTACATTATTTCTAAAAGAATGCACTCCTGTAATAATTAAAATAAAATTTGAATTGATTTATTATGTCTTTTATAATTAAGTAATAAAGTTTTATCTTTAGTTACTGAAATGAATTAGTTACTGTGAATGTATATATCACAATCCTTAAATAGGTATTGATGAATAATATTGCTATATGATCAGCATTCAGTCTGTGATATTGAGATTTTGGGGTTCTGAGTGATAGAATTTGTTTTTCATTATGTTCTATATAGCTATAGTGCAACGGTAAGGTTACAGTTTACAGGAGACAGACACAGGTATAAACAAGCTTTTCCATATTAAAAAAAAACTTCGTTAAGAATCTGAGAAATGCCTGTAAATACTATACCACCCAATTGCAAAGCTCCCAGAAGTTATAAGCTAAATCAATGCTTATTTGTTCATTTTATCCATGTTGTTGTTACTGCATTAAATAATCTTAGAGCAAATGCACTTACATCACCATCTTTTTCATGTCTACAATGCAGGCAAATAAAGACTCGAGAAAGAAAGTGTACTAATCCTTTCATATTGCAAACAACAAT
Source organism: Tetrax tetrax (assembly GCA_009806455.1). Taxonomy (NCBI): domain Eukaryota; kingdom Metazoa; phylum Chordata; class Aves; order Otidiformes; family Otididae; genus Tetrax; species Tetrax tetrax. The sequence goes on along the minus strand of WHYT01014792.1, from coordinate 243,275 downwards.
GAGCACAGGCAGAATAAAATCCAAATGCATAATGCATGCTCGCATCACAGGAGAACAAAATCGAACAGTATAAATTAATTTACTACATTTCACTGCTTCATTATGCACTAACAAACGAAATTTTAAAAGCCATAAAACAGAACAATAGTTTACCCTGTTAAAAAAAAAAAAACAAACCACTAAACATAAAAAAGTTGATATTTTTGTCTTAAGGCTGTTCTTTTCTCATGCTATATTAAAACCTGTAGGACAAGACATGTTTAAATAAGTCGTCCTTATAGATGGAGATGCTTGAATGAATGGGGAGTCAGGGACGAGAAAGGGAATTTGAATCCCAGTAAACCACTCCAAAGCCTTTAAATAAGCATGAAGCTTCATGGATAACAAGATAAATAAAGCTTAACTCAAACCCTACATAACCCTTGAACGTCCTCTTCCATTCAAAAGCTAAATCTGTTTTCAAAAACATTGATTTGGAGAGAATGCAACAACAGAAAGACACAAACAAAATAACTCAGTAAAGAGAACCTTCATAATATTCAGATGGAACAAACGATGCAATTTAGCTTGCATAACTCTAAAGGTGATGTTAAAATCTAATGCTGAAAATTTTTATACCAGAAAAACATCAAAGAAATTTCTGTGGATTGCCAACTATATATTATTCCACCTTGAAATGCGAAACAGTGACATAACACTGTATTCTTTCCATTTATCCTCATACTTATCAATAAATTCTTACACTCCTCTGTATATTCTCTCTCTTTTACGTATAGTTGCAGTAATAAAAAGAAAACCTTTGAGAGCAACTTCTAGTGGATAGATATTCTTGATAACATAGAGACAGATGATTTACATATTTTAACAAAAAAAAAAATTAAACAAATTCTTCAGTGCCAATTTTACCTAGGTAAATGCACGGATCTGTAAACGGAAATCCTTCCTCTCTTGTAAACTAACATGGATGCCCGAGGAACTTATATTTTAACTGCCAAAATTACATAGAATCTGTCTGCTATATGCTATGTGTTGTTCCTGTTGTCCACACAGAACTACGAAGTGCCAGACTATTACACATTACCCAATATTATACATTATATTGTATAAAGATTTCAGGACTGGCAAATACATATTAAAACAAACTGTCCTTGCTACTCTTCAGAGGTTTGCACAATGCAGGAAATGTGGGCGCTGTGAGATGTTATTTCTATTAGTGAAATTATAATATTGTAATGATATTGTTTCTAGATAAGCTCCATCCTGCACTTTCAGCAGGTAGAATTCAAAAGAATGTCCGAAGTCATGCCCAACATATTGGCATGACTTTGGGAAGCAGCTAATCTGATAGAAAGTGCAGATGAAAAGTCTCAAAAAACCTCACATAAACATGGAAGTGGATTAAACTCCAAAGTAAAGGCAAAATATGTGATAATGGCAATACCTCACATGCACTGGGAAGCAGCAGAGGAGCAGAAATTTAGCTGAATGGTGGGGGGTTTTTTTCCATCAGATTAAACTCTGGAGTTTTAGAGAGGGTTAGCTGTGAACAAGTTCAAAGCATGCTATTTTGTTTTGTTTACAGTCACAGTAAATATGTGTTAAATAAACCAAAGCTGCTTAGAGATAGTACAAATAGCTTCTACACTTGTTTTCATTTCCCTTACATTATCTCAATGCTGCCCACTATCTCATTTTCCTGGAGTTTGAATAGGTCTATTTTACAAAGCATTCCTTTGACCCAGAAGAAACTAATCCATGCATTTAGAATAGATGGGATAAAACAACTAAGAGATTCAGATTTTCCTACTTTCATCTTTTAACTACACACAGTTTTCATTTCATGTGTGTTACGGCGTGTAAGCTCACTATGTATTTCCATGCACTTAGGTGCAAGCAGATAGCAAAATAAACTGGAAAAAAATGAATTAAAGTCTATAACATATCTAGTAAAAATCGCTGCTGTAGGAGAGCAGGCAAGGTCTCAGTTCACTACCTAAGGTAAGAATGATCACTACAGACTAAGTTTTTACTCTAAATTGGCCATCAAATTTCACCCATCAGTTCTGAAGTAGACATGCAAGCATTGCCAGGGCTGTTAGGTAGAGCTTCATCTAGAATATAATACTTAAAACAAATTAATTTAAAGATTTCACATGATGAGAAATTTCATTCTTCCTGTGGAAAATCTGCTTCAGTGGTTATTCACTATCACTTTTTAAATGTTGTATTCATATTTCCTCTTTTCTACTTTAAATATGATACTGTGGGATCTTGTTTTATATCTGTCTTCTAGGTTAATAAGTCATCTAAAATCAAATCTATTTTCCCTCCATAAGTGTGCCTTTCTAGACCACGAGCAAGATACATGCCAGTCCTATTAATTCCTTGAGCCTCATTTAAAAATATATTTATATTTCTTTCTTAAGACATCTTTCCAGCAATCTGCCAACTTAACAATGAATGGTCAGAACTATAAACATTATTACAGTGGCAAACTCATCTTTGCTATATGCAGAACATGATTTGTGTTCAACAGTCCCCTCTTTCTACACCTAAGGCTCCAATTTATCTTTTCTCTCAGTCCTTAAAATACTAGGCATTCATTTGCCCAAATGAATTTTTTTTTCAGCTGCTTTTTCCCAAATAATCTCTACCATGAAAGTGTGTTCTACATTTCCCTCTTAGATGTATGCACTTACATTTCTCTGTATTAAAGTACAGTTAATTCTTTAATTAAATAATTATTTCCCGATGGCTGAAGTCATATCAAGGGGATAGTTAGAGCCCAAGATACACAGCAGATGCTATACTCTAGCAGAGGAAAAATTGTCATGTAAAAAAATTCCCTCCTGAATATAATCAGAACACAATGAGTTGTTCAAAATTCCACTGATTTCAGTATGAAATGGATTCAGCTTAGTACAGCACCTAAGAAGAACAACACAGTTTCAAGTCTGTGGGTATCATAAGGGAAGAAGAGGGAAAGTACTGCTAACGAAACTGTGGGAATACAATGATTGTTTCCACAACTACCAAATCAAAATGCACTACAATTATGTTTCAAACTGGGAAAAGCCTGAAACTGAAATGCAGAAAAGTGAGTTTTAATTTTACATATCCATATCTTATCAAAACAACAGGGAGAAATTCTAAACATGGAAACTCTAACTAGACTTTTTTTCCCCCAAATCCCTTCAAAAATCTAAACTGATGGTTTTAACGGTGGCAATAGGCTTTGCAGTTTATTACTATTCTGTGATGAAGTTCTGGCTGTGACGTACATTTCTTTGTAGGGAGCATGACAAATCATCTAGATTACCTGTGTGTACATTATTATGCTGTATAGTTTTAGAACCCGTATATTCATTTTCTGAGTTTTGACACACACACTTTTATTTTGTTTAATAGTTTTTATAATAAACAATAGTTATATGAAGGCAAAAATGGTAGAACATCATGTTTAGTCAGGCCTGTTGTTTTCAAAACTGCATGTTTCTGTGTTTTTTCTCTAATGCAACCTTCTTCCTTTGCCCCTTCCTTTTCCACTTTGCAGTCTAAGCAACTGTAAAAGCATGGAAAAAAAATGATGATGTACAAGCACTTTCTTTGCCACCATTTCCTTTAAAGACAGAATAAGAATTTAAAACAATATCATGAAATTATAATGCAATAATATGTAATTAGTTACAGCAGGAACACAACATTTAAAAATGTTGTAGACACAGGAATATCTTGGGTTGGGCATAACTGAGCGTGGTTGAGGCAGATCTATACACCTCCAAAATTGATTTGTAAGATAGTAAAATAGATTCAAGCTCTACTTTCCCTGAAATTTTCTAAAAAATAACTTCCTAGTGATCACCCTGAACAAGTATGCGTATCATAACCATATGTATAATCATCGAATCATAGAATCATAGAATGGTTAGAGTTGGAAAGGACCTTCAAAGGTCATCTAGTCCAACCCCCCTGCAAGAAGCAGGGACCTCCCTGACTAGATCAGGTTGCTCAGAGCCCCATCCAGCCTGGCCTTGAACGTTTCCAGGGATGGGGCATCCACCACCTCTCTGGGCAACCTGTTCCAGTGCTCCACAACTCTCATTGTGAAAAATTTTTTTCTAATATCTAATCTAAACCTCCCTCCTTCTAATTTAAACCCATTACCCCTTGTCCTATCACAACAGGCCCTACTGAACAGCCTGTCCCCATCCTTCCTGTAGGCCCCCTTGAGGTACTGGAAGAAATCCTATTTGACTACTCATTGTTGCATATGTGTTTCTGTGTATGTGTTTGTCAGGCCAGGCCAGGCAAGGGGGAAATGGGGATAGAAAAATTGTTGTAGTTCAAGAAGCACTGACAAAAGTTCACCAAGAAGGAAATACTCTTACTGTAAAATCAAACAAAAATTAATTTATATACTCTTTCCTCCCTAAATTAAAAAAAAAATAATCTCGAGGGGTTTCATTCGAAGTATGTCCATCCACTAGTCTAAATCAAACACATATTAAAAGGCAAACAATTTTATCCTACTCATGCCCAGTACAATTTTCCCTTTTTAATAATTATTCATCCCATGATAGGTTAAGAGTATGCATGCTCATAGATAATTTCCCTGTACTTTAGGAGTTTCATTCTGGTCACAATCAAAACAACATCTACAGTAACCCCAACAACAGAGCAAAGGACAATACTCCATTCCCTGGTATCTCCAACCCCTTAAAACGTGGGAGGTTCTAACAGACTGCGAACTTTCTGTGCAAAAGAGCGGTTTTTCTTCAGGGCTGCTAGATCATTATCATGGATATGAGAGTGCTAAATGCCAATTTGCTACACAATGAGAGAAGTATGTTTCAGAAGAAGCAAAGGAGCCAGGTATTCCTCAGCTCCAATTCTGGTCAAATACAATTTCCTCAGCAATGACAAATCACTCCCTGTGCACCAACCTATCTGTGAAACACAGAAAAAGCTACTCATTGTACAGAGGTATTCAAAGAAATACAGCACTTAATCCATTCCTTGTGGAACTCCACTGAGTTCTAGGATGAGATATGGCCAATTGCAGAATCATGCTTGAAAATTAAAAGGGCTGCCATACTTAAGCATTATTCCCCAAACTGACAGCAATTCTCAGTAATTCGGGATAATTCCTGGTAGACAGAGGTATCTGAGAAATAGCTATGAGCACTATGTGGAAGATAAGGACTGCTTGTTAGGGCTATTCTTAGAGGTAAAGGTGAAGTCGTTAAAAGATATAACCATTCATTCATAACAAAAAATATTTTCTCCTTCAGCGAGGATGAAAATTGGATTCAATAGCAAAGCAATTTAAAGTGAATTTCTCAGTCTGCAAAGTTTGTATGCCATGCGACAGATTAACTTTTGTCTGCAGGTACAATTAAATCCAGTGAATAAAATTAAACTATTTGGGATATGCAGATGAGTTTGGTTTCTATTTCTCCACCAATATTTCTAATGAGAAATTGTGTTCAGTGTTGTGAGAACAAAGGATATTTTTGCATTAATTCTTGTCAGCCTTTTTATTTGATAGACTTTTCCTCATCACCCTGTGGATTTATAGGATTTGTTATAATGAATAAAAGAACTGACTTATTAAGTCTGATATCCAAACCATGATTCCTGATCGCTACAGGAATGATTTACTCCGTAACATCAGGGGAATTACTTTTTCCCTGAAGCGTAATTTTTTTGGACATCTAAAAATCCTTTTTCAAAGTAATTATTAATTACTATGTGAGCATTGAAGGAACACTCAAAACATTTAAAAAAAAAAAAAGTTATCTACAAGAGAGATCTTTCTTTTTCAGAATTTTCTAGTTCATGGAACTAAGCATTAGGACATTTTAAGTCATAAAAATCCAGGAAAAAAAAAATCAGCTCAAATACACTGTCAAAGAATACAGCAGATACCAGCTAAGTCCTACAACTTGTTTTGATTTTTTTTAGTTAGATTCTTATTTTAATAACTTGAACTACAATTTGTGTCAATGGGGTGAAAGACCATTTTGGCATTCTATAGGACTTAAATACTATGTTCAAAATGAAAATGAAGTGTGAAATCTACTGTTCCATATCCCCTCTTATCTCCTCCTTATACTGGATCTACATGTCTTTTCTGATGCATGCTTTCTTCTGCAAGTCAGCATCTGATTTGAATCTAAAATGGAACACTCACGAAAAGAATAATAAAAACAGCAAAATACTGTGAGACTTCATTCAACAACTACATTGAAAAAAAATTCTTTCTATGCATAAAGTAATTTGAATTTAAGATTTCACTAAAAGAGGTTATTTCTTGAATTTTAATAAAACAATAGAACACAATTTCTTTTAATATATATCTTCCATATAAATTCAGAAAATGCTGCATAATTGAAACACAGACTACTTTGGAAGTCTAAGGATCACAGCACAGCTTTTTTTCTTCTAGTCTTTTTATCACAAAATTCCTAGACTGGATGATTGAAAGATACAAATAACTGTTCTCTGCTGTTCTGTTGAAATAAATTACAGGAAAGCAAATGATGCAGTAACAAAAGAAAAGAGAAATATGTCATTCTTGCTATTATGAAACATACAACTATTCATCTTTTGCACGGACACGAAGTGTGAGAACCCAGGGCACTATTCGCGGTGACGTCTTTTGGCTCCACTTCCGGCAAGAAGCAGCACATGAAGCTGGTTACAACTCTGTAACACCTGGTACTTCAGCATGGAAATGGTTAGGGACAACGAACAAGCACTTAAAACTTACAGTTAGTGGCAAAGAGTCAGATTATTGGATAGACATAAAAGCATAATTTTAATTACAGCAAATTCTCTCAGGATTAGCTGGGGAGACTCCCTCTGAAAAAAACGGAAATCCCCTGGTAAGTGTATAGCCTCCTTTCTCCAGTTTGAGTACAAAAATCTCATCAGACTTAAAAGTTCACGTGCCACTTCATCACATTCTTAGCTGGTGCAAATGTCCATCACTTGAGAATCATAGAGAACTCCGTAAGCTGTTCTAATTTATTTCCAGGGTTATACCTGCCCGTAGCTTGCCTCACTTTGCAGCATGGCACTTTTCCTTCCTCACTTTGCTCTTGGTTGAGCTGAAAATAAATTCAGTGTTGATTCCTTCTCCTCCCTGTAGATGCACAGAACCAGCAATAGATTTCAGCTGTCTTGTGAATTTGCATTGACAAATAGAACAGTGTATAGTTTAAAAAAAAACAAAAGTGGACAAAAGTGAAATATTAAGGTTAATTGTCTTTATTTGAAAATTTGAAGTATTTTGTCATGAAAAGTATTTGGAAATTACACAATTTTTGCCTCTGGCTCCAAATTCTTTATTAGTTCCTTCTCACATAAGGAAATAATGAACCAGTCTGGAAATATTCAAGGCTTAAAGGCTTCCTCTCCTTTTGCAGAGGAATTGGTAAAGATTTCTTTACAACTATCTTTTTCTTTGAACCTGCAAAACTGTTTTAGCAAATGGCAAAGCCATAGTTTTGAAAGTGCTTAGTAAGGAAAACTGCTGGAATATTACATCATTATTTCAAATATAGAATTATAGAATGGTTAGGATTGGAAGGGACCTTCAAAGGTCATCCAGTCCAACCCCCCTGCAAGGAGCAGGGACATCTCCAACCAGATCAGGTGTTGATATGATTCCATAAACAATATGTCTATAAAGTGTTATATATCAGTAAAAAACCCACAGACTTGAGGCAGGAAAGATAAACAGTTCAGTGTCTAAAAGAAGAAAAACATGTATTCTGCCTGGCTAAGCAACAATCACCTGTAAATTATTTAAAATGCAAATTCTATTCATATTACTCAAAAAATGCTTCCTTACTAAAGCCATCTTAGTCTAAATAAAAAATAAGCCAAATTGTTACATAGCATGCAGTGTCTGAAATAAATTCATTTCCACTTCCCTCTTCCTTCTTCCTATCTTAAATTCTTTTCAGAAATGTTTTTGCCAGATTAAAGATTTTTCTCTTTTTTCAAAGTTGTATTTCATATTTTTAACACTTAAAGTTTTATAAGCTTAATAAATATTTTACAGGCTTGACAGTGTCAATGATACTTGTATATAATTAAACTGTATAAAAAAAGTGTTTCTTTGGCACACTATGCAACTTTCAATATGCCAGAGACACTGCAGAGGAAATTTAACAAACATTATTTAATTAGTCACATTCAAATAAAGCTTTGCAGAGCAAACGTGAAAATATGGAAATTCTTAGTCCCTCTGCACATTACAGAGGGACTGTAACAGATACAGAGAATTATTTTTACTTATTTATTTATTAGAAAAAGTAGAAAACCAAATACTACTGAGACTACAGATGGTTATACAGAAGATTTTAATAATACGCCCATAAAAATTAGAATATAGTAGACAGGAAAAATTGATTACTCTCCTCTTGTACGCTCCTCACTAGGCCTGATTCAACTGTAATTTTTACTTATTTTTAACATTATACTTTGTTAAGCAACACTGTCATGCTTACTTGTATAGTATTTATTTAACTCTAATTCGGTCTAGTTTGAGTGAATGGATGAAATGCACTTCCCTCGTTTCACAGTAGTACTGCCTATAGGGGCAAAATGTGGCACCAAAGTCACATAGGAACATACTGCCTGATCTTGCATCTACTGAAGTTAATTAACAGGATTCCCACTGGCTTTTCACAGAGACAGAATTTCACTCCAAAGTTTCTGGCATGTAGTCAAACTGCTTGAATTAACAGGCCTATTCTCTTAGGGAAACTCTCTGGGGATTCGGAGCTCACTTCGTGAACTGCATGGATGGCAATTGCTCTTTGTGTAGTGTAAGCTGTTCATACTAACTCCATGAGTAAACTCATTTGTACAGAGTGCAATTTTATCTGCATACAAAAATGGCTGCTATCATCTCATATGCACAAGTGCTCTGCATTATGATACTATGATAATTATTTGTAACCACTGTAGACAATTACTCCATCTAAATGCAGAAAATATGTAATACAAGTTTATGTTACTTAAAAGTTGGGCTTATTCACTCATTTTCACTTAAGTTGAAAATTTTAAAATTTCAATTTGTTTATTCTCTCTTATCAGTACAGGTTTTTTTTTCAGTTAAATTCCTAACACTAAGTAACTCTATTTTCAAGTAGATATTACTCTGCGACATAAATGCTGGAGATCAGTCATCAATATATCACATCACTGCATATACACGCACAACATTGAGAGATGCTAACAGAAAGGTTACAGCCCTTTACCTCCCTTCCCCACAACATTCACAGTGGAATTTCTAATCCATTATTTGTCACACGTGTATTTTTTTTTCTCTTTCAAAGGAGTATAATATATTGGTGGTAACATGTCTTCCAGAAATTTCATTTCTATGGATATTTCCAGAAAAATAATAATTTTCTTAAATTCTGTAGAACGTTAATGTTAGAAAGAAGCACAAAACTACCAAAAGACAAAGTTGGCTACCAGTGCTTGGGTACCTTTCCACAAAAAGGGCAGTCCTCTTTCTCAGGGATTCTGTGTTTATTAGTCATGCTACCATAGCTGCCTGACATAATTTCAGCTAAGTAATTAAACTTCTAAACTTTACCTGACTGTTCCGTAGCCAAGAGCTGATGAAGGTTGTTTACCTCTGCTTACCCAGGCTGTTTACACAGGTTCCTTAGGTTCACTTCTACAGTCAGAAACAATTCAAGCAGTGAAGTGTTTATAAGAGAACAACTGAAATAATATTGTTTGGGTCCATTTCCAGTTCTATCTGTCTGTCTTTTGTCTTTTTTTTGTCCTTTTCTTTTTTCCCCCCCACCTGCAGAAGCGATTTCCTGGTGCTCCGTTACCCATCAAGTGCTTACATGTTAAATAATTCCAAGGGTTTTTTTGCCATATACAGCTTTAACTCTGTATAAAATCTAGCCATGAGATCTAAAGAAACTCCTCCTTTGCTAATCACATTTAACACTGTTAGAAAAAACATCCCAGATTTTGTTTTGGATGGCACACAGGGATCTGAGTTTAAACAGCACAGAAGACAAGTGTTTCCAGTGTGTATGCTTAACAGCAAAAGCGGTTTCTGCCCCAGTGTAGTTCTGGGTGACAGAAAAACATTCCTGCCAATGCAGGGCAGAGCCCAGGGGAAAGAGGACATACTTCGCTACTACAACTTGTGTGTTACCTCTGCTAAAGAACGAGAATTTAAAGTTTGTTTAAAAGCAGCAAATACCAGTACTGAGTACGCACACACTATGATCTCACCTCCAACACTATTTTAGGGTTTCCCATGCTGCTAATAAATCTTCAAGACAGGTCTACACTGCAATTCAGAGAAACGACTAAGTACTGTGTAGACATAGCTGAATGATCTCTAATTTCTTTTAGTTCTTGATTTTAAAAATGCAGGCGTTTAAAACCAAAGCTGCAAAACTCCTCACAACCTGGAGGTAAAAAAAAAATAAAATTAGGAAGCTCATTTCTGATGCCACAGTCATGATTATGTGTACACAGTTAAGTCTAAAGCTTGTTTAATTCTATCTACTTCAGTAGGGTTGGGTTTAGCTTCTTCCAGCCATAGATTTCAACAGAAAACAACAAACACCACTGTGTAGTATAAGCAATCTTTTCCATGTTAGATGCTGTACCCAAGCATGATGAGCAGCTAAGTGATGGAAGTATGTAAATACGCTGTGACTTTTCACTCTCTAGGGTACACTTATGAGATATAGTTTAGGCACATGCTTCAAATCATCAGTTGCAATAGCTGTATTCAAGAACAGTAAGAAACAGATAAAAGCATTAGAATGATGTTTTAGAACAAATGTAAACCATTATTCCCATCAAAGGTATGGAGGTAAAAGAAAGATGTAACAAATGTTGTGTAAGTTATGAAAAACAGATATAATATTAGATTAACACAGTCTCTCTCCTTGAAAAGGTAACTGATTTACAGAATAAAGGCATAGAATAGAGGCCATCTAGTTCAACCCCCCTGCAAGAAGCAGGAACATTTCCAACCAGATCAGGTTGCTCAGAGCCTCATCCAACCTGGCCTTGAATGTTGAAGATTCAAAATCTGTGAGACAGGTTTTAAGAATCTGAATTTTAGTAATGATTTTTATATGATTGCACACAATTATTAGTTACAGTGGAGGAGGAGTAGCTTTGAAGAACTGCAGATAAAGTGTTATTTAATGAAAAGGTGAAAACAGGTTTGTCTAAAAGACAAACTATCGGACCGCAGGGAGGTTTTCAGTTCTTGAGGAACTGAAATGAAGATTGATATTATTTCATATTTACGTTAACTAACACAAAGTATGCATTAATGACAGTCATTGCTGACATGAAATTATGTGGCATTTTAAGAACAAAGGTGGATTAGGATTTTCCAAAGAAAGTATGATTGTCCTTCAGAAGACACAAAACAGAAATGTGATTAATATAATCATATGAAGGACAAGGACTGATTTCTTCTATTAAGTGGGAAGCTCATCATTTGAGGATGATGGGGGAGGAAAAGTTCACACATGCTAGTTAGCAAAAAGAGTCAAAACAATAAAAGTTTGAAAATAGAAGACATTAAGAAGCAGAAAAAGTCTACAGCATCAGTCAAATTGCATCTGCAATATTGCATAAAATATGCATTCATGAGATATAAATTCAGACAGGTAGAAGAAAAAAGTGCGAAGGATCCACACACTCCTCCAGTGATCATACTCTTCCCAGTAAGGAATTGCAGGAGCTATCATATCAGAGAAGAACAGAAGAATTTAATGTAGTTTGTACAGTAACATAAAACCTAAAAGGAGATGGAATTTCTGCCTATAAATAAACAGATGGGTAAACTCTGGGGGAGGCAGAATTGGGGAGAGCACTATTTTATGTTTGCTGACAAACTGTCATAGAAAGAAATGAATTTTTTTCTCCTATAGGAAAACTAGATAGCATATTCCCAACTTCAGTGGAATATGAGAAGATTTATACAGAATAATGTTCTGAATACTAAGTAAATTTATTTTAAAATTATTGAAAGTAGAGTCCAGAAAAGCCACAATAATGCCATCTGATTGTTAATCTTAGTTTCTTACTACATACATTCAGAAATTTAACTACTTTTTGCTGCATGGGAAGTACTTAGGCAACAAAAATTTAAACAGGCAAGAAAGATTTTTTTTCCTTATTTTCTTGCCAAAACAAAGAGGCAATTAAAAAGCATGTTTATAATATTTCAACTACTTCTATTGCCTCCTTATTTAGTCATCTGGTGTTTATGCAACAAGAACTAGAAAAAAAAATCTGATAAAACCCACATCCAAATAATCATCCTTCTCAACTATACCCAAATGTTTTACTTCTAGACATATCAATATGATTGATCCAATTGCTTTCTGGTAGATGACAAACTACAAAAAAGATGTTGACACTGTGGGGAGGGTGCAGCTTTTTAAAGGAGTACACAATTATCTTCTATACAGTAAATTTTTCTTCAGGAGATTAAATATTAAGGTATTTTGTACAATAATGAAAACTATTTCTGCTATTAGACACAATTTTAATAGAAGCTGGGGCACTAGCTAATTACATTTTATAAAGAAAGCGATTAATATTTTTACTTAAATGATGCAGATTATAATCCCAAAAATTCAGTGATGGTGAAAGGTAGTTCTATATTTGGTTTATCCCTAATAAATTAAAATAACTAAAGAATGAACAAAGATAATTGATTCTGTTACGTTGTATTAAATTTGAAGTCTGAATGGAACATGAAATAAGCTGCTCCAAATTATTGTTCTTCAAATTTCCATCTATATTTATCCATCCTACAGCTCTCTAAAAGTATAGTTTGTTTTAATTTTACATACAGAGTTTAAATCATGAAGGCCTTGTATGAAGAACAGTCAAGAACTCAACATCTATAGTAAGCGAAAGGGCAAGTAAAGAAAAATTTAGATCTATCCTGTCAACAAAAATCTTTGACCTTTACACTGTCTCATAAATGAGTTGATTTAGAGAGACTAACATAATTTGAAAAGGCAGATTATATTTAAATCCTAGCAAGTTTTTCTTTCAAGCACTGGTGTTGACCTGCTTCTACTTACATTTAGCTACTGATGGTATTTCCTTGTAGGGCAATATAGTAGTAAATTGCAAATTTAATTCTATTTTTTAACCTATAATAAGCAACACAAGAACTCCCTGATGTGAAAAAATATGAGCTTGTGTCTAAAATAAATGATGGAAAAGACAGAAGCTGTTATATTTACACCTTTTGTTTTTCTCCATCCCTAGCCAGAACTCCTCTGATCTTTCCTTCCAATGGGTAAATCAGGAAATACATAATAATTATGAAATATTACAGGATCACAGCATTCTTCCTGTTACCCATTCATGATAACCCTATCTAGATCTAAGAAAGTTATCCAGCCTTCTGCCCCAAAAGAAATTGGATCTGACCGTAATATTTAACAAACCTACGTTATTAAGATAGTCAGTTCCGGGACTGTAAGGTATTTGCTTTGAGACCAATTCACTATTACTTTTTGTAAAGAGATGCTAAGCCACTCAGGAAAAAACAGCAACTGCCAGAGAACTCTCCTAGGGGCACACAAAATCTAGGCAAGTGCTCCCACACCTCATGCTGCTGCTTGGAAAGGTTGTAGGTTTCTTGTGGCAGATGCATATGCCATGAAAACAGCTGAAAGGAGTCTGTAATACACAGAGAGCATGATGCAGACAAAAATGTGGATAGTTGTGCCTTTGGAGGCAAAAAACGTACCTCTATGTCTCTGCTCATCTATGCCATTGATGATAGCCTTCTGTTATATATGTTCATCTGATTCGTGTTAATATACATGGAATCTTTAATTATCCTGGGAAGAACAGGGTGATATGTACATAGTTCTGTATTTTGAAACTGTATAGGTAATGTATAAGTTTTGTTTAAAGTTATAAACGTATTTCGGACGTTTATTTAAGTTATTGAAAATGTGTTTGTCAGGATTCACTCCTGCCTTAGTAGTTCGACATAATTGAGGGTTTTACGTGCTAAACAAGCGTTGTTTGCATAACAAGGACCCTTAACAGTGGAGCCAGAAAAGAGGCGAGAAACCGGGCTGGGGGCTGGTGACCACGGGCACGTAAACAACTCCAAATGTGGGACCGTGGGACCGGCCGCTCCGGTACTCTTAGCCAATTAACACCTGTGTAGGGGCTAGTGACACACTCTTAGCCAACCAGTACCTGCCGCGAACGGTGTGAGTGACCAATGCAAGGTAAATGGTGAGCGCCAAAAAGGAGCCGGGCACGGTGGGGGGACCGGGAGAGGTTATAAATCCTGTAACCGGGAACAAAGGGGTGTGCGTCTTGGTGGGGCGGAAACTCCCGGCGCACCCGGCGCTGTTGGCCGGCGCTGATTGCTTGCTTCTATTCAATAAACTGGAAACTTTAATTAGAACCCTGTTTCGGGGCTTGGATTCATTTATAACACTTCTATTTCGAGCAATGCTCAGGCTGCATGTCTGATCATTTAACCCGACCCAGGCTTCTCATTGTTTTACTCTAACAACAAAGCTCATCCAACGCTCCTCTACTGAAGAAATCAGTGCAGCTATTGCCGAAACATTTGTGCCACCAATCTTCCCATATTGCTGCTGGCCTTTGACAAAACATTTATTTTCAGAACCTGACTGCTAGGTTAGCGAACACAGTTAAATTTATATCCCCCATTCCAAAAGTATTTCTATTTTTAGTATATTGGCATTTTTTAATCTCCGCTAGTGGGTTTTGCAACATAATGTCTCATTTGAATACATTAGCATATCAGTACCACAAGGTCATTACAGAATGCAGGAGATGAAAGCAGTCTTACATACCATTATTTCCCAAGAAAACTAGGAGAAGCAAGAGAGTAAATTGCCTACTATTTTTTTAAAAAAAAAAAAAAAAAAAAGCCCAAGAAAACCCCAAACCAAAACACAAAACCCCCTAAAAAAAGAAATCAGAAAGAATGCATTCTGTATGCATTTGATACATCTGTGTCATGGATAGCTCTGGTCTGAACAGTTATGGATCCCTTTGCCCTTGTTGTTGATTTAAAAAATATCCTATATTATTTTCTATACATAAACGTAACAAGAGATCTATGATGAAAAAAATAACAATATCAAAAGGAAACACAGTATTTTACTCATTGTTGCTAAGCAACTCTGCATTTATATCCCATTACACTTCTGGTCAGCATGAGTAGTAAAGCAACAAAAAAAACCCAAAACATATAAACAAAAAGTAGTCCTCTGTCTGATACTACTGCTTACCAGCTAGTGCACCACAGTTACTGGTCTGTGTTTGGGCTTGCTTTGACAATTCATTATACTAACATCAGAAAAATCTTTTAACTAACAACTGTAACATGGCAGAGACAACCACAGTCTCCTGTCTTTGTGGATTCAGACTGAAACATCTAACAGCTTACGATAGATAAGTTATCTGAAAAAGATGATACTTTCATCAAAACATCCAGTTAAATATTTTTCTGCAGTAAATACGCACACCTGAAATTATTGGAAACTATATATTGCATGTAATCATACTGTAATATAAAACAAATTCACTATGGTATTTAATATTACAGATATGAAGTAAATTCAAGAAATTCAACTCAAGGCTAACAATTATAGACATCATGACATTTGAATTTAGGTTTTCCTCATCAGGGAAACACTAGCTTTAAAATTTTAAAGAAATTTGGTTTTGAACTTGCTCACTTCTCATTATATGTCTAGATTCATGGTTGTAATTTGGATCCATTCATTCAAAGTATGTTTGAGAACACACAAGCCTAAACAGGAAATTGACCAGTAGCAAAGAGAAAGGTCAGCATCAAATTATAATTCTTTTTGATGTTATTCAACTGCTTCATCTTTCATTTGCTTTCATTACTCTTCAAAGACACTTAAAGTACTCCTCCCTTTTTGATCAGTACAGCAATCAGAAAGTCCACAAGTTAATAATTTTCCAGTAGTATACTGAGAAATGGAGGTGGAAATTAATTTAGGAAGCGTAAGGGTTTTCTTAAATTATAGGATATTTCACAGGGTACTTACAGTGCTGCTTGAACTTTTCAATTTTCAGACTGATAGACTGAGCAAAAAAGCTCGTATTTGCATTTTATAGTGCATTGATGTATTCAATTAAGATGTAGGAAATGCTACAGAAGTGTGTGAAAGCATCCGTGGAGATTATTTGAGGATGCAAAGGAAGTTCTCTCTTACTTTTTGGTTGCAGTTAGGAAATAACATGCTTAATAGTATGATTTGTAGGGAAATAGAAACACATTAGTGCATACTTTAAACATTTAATATCCATTAAAATACAAAGCCTAACATTTAAATTTTTTAGTCTCTTTTTCATTTCTTCAAATCAGCAGATGTGCCTTACTCAGTTCAATAATGAGAAGAGTTACTTTTCAACAAACACATGGAAAACGGCCAACACTATATTAGTGATATAGGGTGATTCTGTCATACCTGGAAGAGCACAGCCACTGTGCACAGAGACTGGTAGACATGCAGGAGGCACTGAATGTGCTGGTTTTGTACCTGCCAGCAATGGCAGGTCTGATAACATTAATGGTGTAGCAGGACAATTTAAAATCTTAACTTTGCATTAGTCATTGGTAAGAGACACATCTAGTGCTATCAACACAATCAAGAACCCCCAAACGCAACACATAGAGACAAGTAAATCTAACCCATGAAATTTATCAGAATTGGTGGGGTTGAACACTTAATAATACAAGGCAGGAAATCCACTGAAAATAATGGAGCCGTGTATTAAAAAAAAAAAAAAAAAAAGCAACAGTTAATGCATACATGTACCCTTAGCTCAACTTAAAAACTTCAAGAGATGGTTGCAGTCCAGAGAAAAAGTCTTCCTGTCCTGTTGCCAGAGGCTCTTCCTTTCTTATTGAGTTTCACATGGTTTCCATCAGCCCATTCCTTCAACCTGTCTAGGTCTGAACAGCAGCCCTGCTTTTGAGCAGATCAGCTTCTCCTCCCAGTTCGGTGTCACCTGCAAACCTGGTAAGCAAGCTCTCTATCACCTCATTCACACCATTGGTAAAAAACTTAGAATGGGTCCCAGGATAGAGTCCTGTGTGTCTTACTGGCATCCAGGTAGAATACAACTCTCCTCTGGGCTTGATAATCCAGAGTCTTTTGGGATTGATTTGAAAATCCCAATATCATGTATTTTTTAAGCTTATGACCTTACCCTCTGAGCACTGAGACTCTAATTGATTTATGTTATTAGAAAAAGACTTCTTTTGTTACTATTTTAGTAATGAATGGAAATATCTCAGCAAAGCACAGCCAGTTATCATCTTATGTTCCAGATCCACAAATAGGTTACTTACAAAACCTTTAATTAAGAAAAAGAAAGTAATTCACTAACTTTTTAATGGTAATTTTCATATCAGCAACTTTCAGCAAAGTGGAAGAGAAAGGATTTTTTTTTTTTTGTCAAAAGTTCACAGAATGCACAAGTCCAGAAGCAAAATGTTGGCAGCAATTATTTCAACAAGGAATTACTGATAATGGTATATAAAATATGCTCAAGGGAAATGCAAACTCATTATACATTATTTTAAAGTAAGTTTTAATGTGTTTATTAGAACCAGAATTTAAGAGTTTAAGTACAGAACACTTTAATCATTACCAACCTATGCAGTTGTTACTATAACTATATACAAAGAACAAAAACTTACATGATATTGAAATTGAATTAACATGTTCATAAAAGTCCATGTCCCCAGAATTTGACTAGAAATTACATGTCAAAGAACTACTACATTATGGAAATATTGGAGGAAGTATAACAGTGAAAATAAAGAAGACTGGCATTAAAAAATACTGGCATCACAAAATATTTTCTCAGTATCTAAATAGACATCATGAGAAATTTCTGCTCCAGCTCATAATCAATGAAGAGAAAATTGTGGCAGTTCTATAGTCCTTGAGTAACTTGACTGAATTCAATACACCTTTTGCCAGGAAGGTGTTTCACAGTGTAATGTTGGCAAAAATCCAGCCCATAACCAGCTGTATAAATCAAATATTTAATGATTCCAGCTCAGTCTGAGCTAAGAAAAGAGGAATGGCCAAGCACTTGAACAATGTTATGACATAGTGGATTCTGTTCCTAATTTAACTTTTTCTGCTGTCACAAAAATAAGCATCATTTGACAGATGGGGAAGCTAAGACACAGAATCATGAAGTAGCTTGCACAAGGTCATGCAGCAAGACTCCGTTAAAACCCAGAACAAATGTCATAGTCTTATAGTCTACTATGAGACAGACAGATGGACAAATATCACATCCTCCATCATTCCTCCTATTCTGTATTTCAACGCAAAGATTTTTATACAGATTTTTAGATTTACCTTCACATTATATAGATTTTATGATCCTTCATATAATAAGGATTTCAAGTTTATCCTGCCTCTTAGTTCTGTTCTGAATTAAATGTTATAGAAAATATTACCCATTTTGTTCTTGTGGCTTGGGAAAGCAGACTCATGGAAAAAAGACTGAAACCGACAAGCTGATCTAAAACACAAGTCCTCACAACAGATCATAGGCAGTCACAGGAGATTATTCTGCAGCTTAACATACACAGCATAAAGAAAAATGGATCAAAGACAGATACAGAAAGAACAATACATAGTCCTGAGTAACCAGTGTTATTTTGCAGAAGCCATTTGTAGGTGTCTGACTGCCTCTAACCTTGCTCCCATAAAAACTTTACAAGGATGTATGCAAAAGAACAAAACTAACTCAAGCATGCAAGTGCATTTTATGGTTTCTGTTTATGTTAGTATCTCTCCCTTGCATTTGTTTGCAACCTGTGGTCACCAAGTCTCTAAGAAAAGCAATGACAGGTGTCTCCTGAATTTCTGCATACAAGCACCCCATGGACCTCTGCAGTTTTACTGTTGGGCTCCCTTAAGTTGATTTGATCCTTAAGCACTAATCCCACTAGCATATATCACTTTTGTCTGGATCTCTATAGCTGATCTTTATAGTGATCTTTCAACATTTGATACAGCTTCTCTAAGAATTCATAACAGTAGCTATTTCAAATAACAGCCGTTTCTTCCTGTAAATTGCTAGGTAAAACCATACCGTGTACAATATTACGAGTCTCTAACATGTTCTTATATAGGAACCACTACCATTGCTATGTTACAGACATTTATTTCTGACTTACTGCTTAAGCTACAAAACATAATCTATGGGTCACTTCAAGCGGTGGAAACTCCTGTGTTATTTGAAAATGAAGTTCTGCTAGTTTTATCTCACTTCAAATATTTATGTTTAATATCCTTACTGGTTTTGAACTTCTTCCTTTTACTTTAGATAACATGCACAACATGCATTACAGCCTTTTTCTATTGGCTTTTTAATGACTTTTTAAAAAGATCCTGCTTATTTTTCAGAAACGCTTTGATTCCATCAATTTTTAGTGTGTTTCTTGGACATTAAGAGTGTATTTAAGTGCATCATGTTTGAGCACAGTCCACTGGAGAACATTTACTTTTAACGTTTAGATTTGTTTGTTATTTACTTTGAGTTTCCAGATTTACAGTACTCCTTTTGGATACATAATTGTTTTTACCTATAGACTTGCAATTACTTTTCCTACTTTGCATAGTATTTCATTACCTACAGCAATATTGGAACATCACCTACAGCAAGATTGCTAGGTGTCTTGCCAAATAAAGGTATTCCCAATGAAGATGTATATGACACCTAAAAACAGGGCTTTGAACCAATGCGGTTGACATTTTGAGAATATGTTTGCATTGTTGTGTGTTTTGACAATATAACAATATTCCAGTCTGGAATATGTCTCTTCATCTGTCCTTGAAATTTGAACTGTCCTGTAAGCTTACTGTCGATAAACGGTAAGCTACAATTTTGGGTACCAGAATATGAGGGAAATGCCTGTGTGTCACAACAAAGAGTATTAAATTCAGCCTGTCTCTCATCTCACTGGAGATGCATATGACAAAAGAAGGCAAATGATGTTTTGAGACAGGAGGAATGGTTATTGCAGAAGACTGATATATATCCAGAGCAACACGTACTGCTGACTGCTTCTTCTGCTAACTTGCAACAATAAAATAACAACAGAATTTGGAAGTGTGCAAAATGAAATGAGAAAATATAAGTAGGTCTGGGATTAATTTGCCCCTTTTAATAACCTTAATTTAATTATAGAGTTGCCATGAATGGGCATGTAAGCCAGGCTGCTTACTTCCAGAAAGTCAGGAAAATTGAATGTATGCCAATCTAGAGTGACTTATAATGGATAATTAAAAAAAAAAACCAAAAAAACCACCAACAACCAAACAACAACAACAACAACCACCCCCCCAAAACAAAACAAAACACCAGAAAAAACCTGAAATTGCTCAGACTGGTATTAAGAAAGTATGCTTAAAATTGTGTTAGTTCACTTAGGCTACAGGCAAAAGAAGTTTGTATGTTGTTCATGCAAGTATATATACATATTTTTTGCTCTTATTAGCATATTTTTTGCTCTTATTAGCATATAGGGTATATTAGCATTTATCCTAATTTTACTACTGAGACCAAGTCATAACACCAGTTACACGTTTGAGACATCAGGGATCGACAGATTGTTCTGTTTTTTTTATAGGTGGGACTTTGGCTGTTTTCCTTTTGGGAGGGCACAATTCTCACAAAGGGGAGATAAAAAAAAAAAGGTGAAACTGTAGTGAAGACAAAAAAATTTAGCGTGACATTGAAATGGAATAGAATTCATAACACTAGGGCAAGACTCGAGGTATAAAACGGGTGAAAATAGGGATTATGGTTGGGTCAGTGTACAACAAGGAAGAGAGGAGATGTAAGACTTGCATTGCAAAAATAATTTTAAGAAAAGATAATAGGAAGAGAAACAGGAGAAAATAGAAACAAAAGGAATATTCGTGTAGCTGAGTGATCCCCTGAAGAGTCTTACTAATTATGCTGTATTCAAAAATTTAACAAACCAAGTTTTCAAGCAAACACTTAATCAAATTCTTGGCAAAAGTGATAGAAATTTTTGCCAGCTTTCATTTTTTGACCGGCTCTTATTTTTAGTATTGTTTTTGGCACCTGTACTCGCTGCCATTCTGTCTGACTGTAAAAAGTTTCAGTTCCATTAAAGGGCTGTTTGCTGCCTTTCAGAATGCACACATTGCTCCTTGTTCCCAGGGCAAAGCAGGTGAAGTTTATTCCAGCTGAAGTGGATATGCAGGAAAGGTCTTCTAAAACAAACTAACATCTGTACTGGTAAAATAACAGATGGCTCTTATCTGCTGCACTGTGTTTGTAGAGAGGATCTGGTGGAAGAGAACATTCCTGTTGGCAGTCTTTGATCTTAATACCTAGTATAAACCAGTAAACAGGAAACATCTATCTGTCCATAGTGACTCTCTGACAGGTGGATGTGTGTGAAACCTGTTTAACATCAAAACTGTCTGGACAAAACTAGTGGAGAGAGAGTACAATCCCACATTCAGATTTGTATTTTGCTGCCCTTTTTTTTTTTTTTTTTTTTTAAGTGTTGAAGTCATGCTCCTTTGTAATTGAGGAATGTTTTCATTCCAACTATACACATTAGGCTTTAGATATCTTAAAAGAATTTGTCTATACTTTAAATTATGAAGTTCTATGTGATGTTATCTTTACTGTAAAGGTGAGGATACAAAAATACGCAGAGTATCACATGCATTAGGGTAAGTACTGCTCACAGCATTTTACATCTTGTTGCTTCTATTCAAAACTATCACTTTTCTTATTTCTACTGTGGCTTTTCTCTTGATCATTCTCTCTCAGAAAGTAATCTCCCATCTGTGGCCATTGCTGGCAAATCAGGCTTAAAACTGGGACAGAATTAGTCCTAAGAATACTATGCTAGTTTTCTTGTAACAGCAGTGCATCACCGGTGATAACTAACTAGGTAATAAAAATCTGTATGAGGTCATAAAAGATTATCAAATCAGCTTGTATCTGATTTGAATCAATGTCTTATCTAAAAAGGGCATTTCAAGTGTGTTTTGAGCACTTAAGCACACTTTGGTGTGCCCTCTGTTAACCTTTCTTTTCTTGGTTGCCATTAAATATCTATAAAATTTAAATGTCTTTGAAAGCAAGAATATATGCGATTCTACTTTAGTGCTATTCTATAAATACTTAACATTCTTTATGGCTTTATATTTTTTTCTTTCATTTTTCTTTTCATCATTCTGCTTGATGGAAATTTGTAAAAATAAAAACCATTTAGAAAAATAAAAATAATTCATATGTGTGGCGGACGTTATGAAGATACAATGACCATGCAGAAATTCAGGCAACTCCAAAAGATTTTATTTCTTTCATTCCTTTCTAGGGGTGGGAGAAGGAATGTAGTAGTAGTTTGCAAAGGTGGTTAATAATAATTGCCGTATCAGAATGTATTGAAGTGAGGAGCAGAGGAGATTATATTAAACATGTAAATGTACTACATCTGCTCATGCACTAGAATCTTCTATGAAGAAGAAAGTGTAATTTGTCTCAGCTTTACAAATACTCATTACAAAATATTTCTATCAAAACAAATCCTCGTCTTGGTGGATGCTTTACCTTATCATAATAGTATTTTTTCCTTTTTTTTTTAACAAGATTTTAATAGTATCTCTAAAAATGCATTAAAAAAGTAATTATTCAAACCATTCAATTTTGGGAACCATTCTCAAGATAATTCAATCATTCACTACAAAATACTTCATCTAACTCTGCCACTACATAAATCTCTAAATATTTCAATCCCTTTAGGGTCCAGTGCAGTTGGAAATTACTTATTGTACTGTAGCAGAATATATAATTCAATGGCAAGTCATCACTTTGTGGGGTTTTTTTTCCCACCATTTGAATTTTCACATGACTATATTCGTAAATGAAATATCTTGGAACTGAGAAAGACTTAAAAATGTAAGCAACATCATACTTTAAAACTGCTAGGTATACAACTGATCATTAATGTTACTTCTTCTCTTAGAAGTATTGGAAACTTTTTCTCTGCTTAAAGATGATCAGCTTGGTTCTAAATAAGGGAGTGTCTGTGTCTCACGGGCTAGTCAAAGGCACTGTGATACTTGCCTACTGGGGAATATATAAATATGCATTTGTGGCTAAGTTTCAAAACTAATCTTCCATTCAGGTTTTCATATTGTGTCTTTGAGACATCACATAGTGAGGGTTTCACTGGGATGAAGAAAAATGTTGTCTCTGTGGAAGAATAATGGCTTTTATAACTTTGATCTGCTTTGTGCTTACCATAAAGCAAGTCCTAATTTGTCCCTCCAAATTGCATTTAATTTCAGGCTCATGGAGGAGTATATTTTCAGTTGTACTTTCTCATATCCTTCTCTCTTCTTTGTTCCATTGTATCTTGTTCTAATGTAATGATAGGACAAGTGATAATGATTTTAAAATAGAGGGAGGTAGATTTAGACTACATATAAGGAAGAAATGTTTTACGATGAGGGTGATGGAACACTGGAACAGGTTTCCCCAGGGAGGTGGTGGATGCCCCATCCCTGGAAACATTCAAGGCCAGGCTGGATGAGGCTCTGAGCAACCTGATCTGGTTGGAGATGTCCCTGCTCCTTGCAGGGGGGTTGGACTGGATGGCCTTTAAAGATCCCTTCCAACCTTAACTATTCTATGATTCCTAGATGAAGTGAAATTGAATTATTTTAATGGAATTTGAACCTGGCTATACCAGCAGAATTTGAGTACTGCAGTTAAGAAACTTTCACCAAAGGAAAGAATCTCCTCAGGCTGAGTAACTTTCATTGGGATGTGTGCATTCAGCAAATGTTTAGTAGTAGGAGTCATAGGGAGTTGGGCAAGAAAAAAGTAATGTGTATGTCAACACATTTGACCCACAATTAACACTTTCAACTTTGAAAAGAAAAGCTGAAAGAATCTGATTTTTTTTTTTAAATCCATTCCTACTGAAAGAACTGTACCTTATAGTTTCCATCTACTTAACTAGCTAAGTCTATACATTTTGAGCTCTAAGTATAAGAAGTTAATACTGTTTACTTTGTGTAAACCCACCAAATTTTCTCCTTTCTTTATTCCAATTGGAAAAAAACACCAGTTTTATACGTTACATATGCATGGAATAAGATATTCTTTGAGTAGAGTACATCCCTATGTTTTCAAACTACTAGCATAATGCAAGTTCTTTTAAGTAGAATATCACAAAGTGCAGCAAACACATTTAGCCTCATCTCAACAAAAATTACTGTTAGGCACAATCCCCCTTATTAAAATTCCACTTACATGGAGTTTAAATTCCTAAATACATTTAATCATTTGACAAATAGACACTAAGGTCAGAAGAATCACATCACATCATCAAGATGCATGTGCATCTATGTAGTTTGTCTATAGGAGCATAGTTCAATTATAACTCTCAAGTCTGCTCACCATTTATATGCCATGTTACTCCCCTGAAATATCTAACCTCAGTTTTACGTTGCTATCAGTGATAGTATGCACATATTGCAGTACAAATAGAGTGCACATCTGACACTGCTTTGAGATTCAGAGACTAGAGTCTCATTTCTGCCTTGATTCTCAAAGAAGAAAAAAGGATTTATTTTCCCCTCACCTAAAATTTAAATTGCCATCAGTCTTCTATCTCCTTTCTTGCTTAGTTTCATAGCCCACTCATCAGGAACTCTCGTGCTGGTTGATTGTGAGACTGATCAACATTCCAGCTGAGTTTATCTGCCAGGTGCCTACAAAAGATTCTTTATTTCAGCTGAGACTTAAATCCCTTTCTTTGCAATTTCCTTAGTTCATCACAGATCAATCTCACAGATTCAGAAATCTTCAAGAGACTCTTTAGAATGAAGGTTTCACACACCATGAAGCCTTTCCTTTTACATTGCTATTAATGCTGCTTCAGAGTCTCTGCTTTTCTGACAACAAATTTATCTACTACTACAGAAGGCTTGGTAAAACACCAGGTTTCATTATGTCAACTACAGACAATTATTGCACATGCCTAAGAACATTACATGCTACATCACCTTTGCTATCTCTTATGTCTAACCAACAGAAAGAGCAATATGTAACCACAAAATATTCATGTCAGAACATCAGTAATCTCAAAGACGCTTTACTAAGTGGCATATTTTCACTTTCCAATTGGGCAGATTAAGACACAGTGAGTTTTTCACTCAATGGAAAATCTGTTCTATATTAAATATAGATCCTGTTCGAGACTAGCTGTTATCACATGGTGCAAGGCCTCTTCTATACCAGTTGTAGAAACAGAAGCTTAATTTTTTTACGACAGTAAAATAATGAAATGTGAATCAGGTATACTGCAATCATTATCTTATTTAATTTTCCTGCAGTGTTCATCTTGAAAGCAAGGCAATAACATTTTGAAAGTTATGTGAAAGATCATTTTTCAAATTAATACACACTTATACATTAGTAGCTTTTGAAAAATGTGTCTTTTTTGCCTGTTTTTAAAGTATTGAAAATAATTAGCTGATACTGACTAGATGTAGCAACTTCAGGATCTCAGACATTCAGCCATCTATAAATACAGGCATTAAAAGAAAGTAAGTACTCCTGAGTGACTGGCAGTCATTTAAGACTTCAAAAACCCAGAAGAACAGAAAGACCTAGTATCTACAAATGCCTGGTCCAAGTGTGTTTTAAACTCACAGTGTTCCCTAACATAATTATAAGTGCAAGATCTTTTCTGGAAGGAAGAAAAAAAATAAAGAAAAAAGAAAGAAAGAAGCTAAAAGGTCTTTCAAATTTTGTTTGTATTTATCTTTGCTACCAGAGCTCTGCAGTAACTATGTACATACTCCCAGTCCTTCTGAGACTGCACTTATTGAACTATTGGGTCTGCTCTACTGCTAGCCTGCTAAGAGGTTCTCTCAGCAAAGTGCTTTGATTAACTTTGCTGTCTTGCAGAGATCACCTAGTACATAGCT
Source organism: Tetrax tetrax (assembly GCA_009806455.1). NCBI lineage: Eukaryota > Metazoa > Chordata > Aves > Otidiformes > Otididae > Tetrax > Tetrax tetrax. The sequence continues at coordinate 217,173 of WHYT01014792.1, read as the reverse complement.
CAGTCCAGAAAAAGGGGAAAATTATGACAAATCAAGCACCACCGTCATCCTCTGGTATTTAGGTTAGAGGTAAGTCCTTGAATTACAGTATTTACTCCAATACTATCAAGATATATAGGGAAATACAAATACAAGCAGTCTATGTTACATGGATCTTTGTTATTAAGGATGTTTCAGCTTATCAGAAAAATAGAAGAGCTTCTAGTTCCCTTTTCATTTCCTCTGAATTTAACTCAGCTCAGATGATAAAAACAAATCAGCAGCTTTGAGAATACTCCTTGTTTCACAGAATCACAGAATTATCATGATTGGAAAAGACCTGAAAGATCATCCAGTCCAACCATCACCAATACTTCTCAGCTAAATCATATCCCTCAACACAACATCCAAACGTTTCTTGAACACCCCCATGGTCGGTGACTCCACCACCTCCCTGGGCAGTGCATTCCAGTGCCTGACTACCCTTTCCGAGAAGTAATATTTCCTAATGTCCAGCCTGAATCTCCCCTGGCGCAGCTTGAAACCATTGCCTCTAGTTCTATCGCTGTCTACACGAGAGAAAAGGCCGACCCCTAGCTCACCACAACCTCCCTTCAGGAAGTTATAGAGAGCTGTAAGGTCTCCCCTGAGCCTCCTCTTCTCCAGACTGAACAATCCCAGCTCCCTCAGCCGCTTTTGTGAGGGTTTTGGGGTTTCTTTTACCCACAGAGCGCTACTTGCCCCATTTACTAAAGAAATTGTACACACATGAGCAAACTAACTAACTGACACTTGAATAAGGTCCACTCCAAGAGATCTTATGCAGTAACAAGCTTCCTCCTTCACATCGGCACATACCTATGGCAGTAAAGATCAATGAAGTTCAACACAGTCAGGAGAACATAATCTGAAAATTACAAAAAGCACTAAGTTTTAAGTTTTACACTTGCAGATTTTCTGCTTTTAGGGGTTAATAGCTGCATTTTTCTGATCATTTTCTGGTTTCTTTATTTTCTTACAGAGACGCGCAGGAGAGAAAATAGTTTTCTGCCTTCAGAAACTCCAGTACTTGTACGGTGGAAGCTAGTATCCTTTTCAGTTGCATCTACTAACTAAGTAGGCTTACATGGTGATAATCTCCTATTTTCTTCCTCTCATTAAAGGGTGTCATAGTTCAGCCCCGATCGGGACCAGACTACACAGTCTCTCTCCCGCTCCCCCCACCCTCCGAAAGAACAGGTGGAGATGATATAAGAAAAACAGCTCGAGGTTTGAGATAAAGACGGGGAGGAATCCTTAAAGTTACCGTCACGGGCAAAACAGACTCGACTTGGGGAAAAACTATTCATTTATTACTAAAACTAGCAGGAGAATGAGACAGGGAACAAGATAACCTCCCCCCACCCCTCCCTCTTCCTGGGCTTAACATTTATCTCTACTACCTTCCCCTCCCGAGCGGCACAGGGGGGAAAAGGGAATGGGGGTCGCAGTCAGTTCATCACTCATTGTTTCATGCCGCTGCTTCATCGTCGGGGGAGGAACTCCACGCATTCCTCCCCTGCTCCTTCGTGGGGTCCCTCCCACGGGCCACAGTCCTTCGTCAAACTGCTCCGGTGTGGGTCATCTCTTCCACGGGGTACAGTCCCTCCAGAATGGCTGCCCCAGCGGGCCCTCCACGGGCCACGGCATCCCTCAGGCCTCCACTTGCTCCGGCGTGGGCTCCTCCACGGGCTGCAGGTGGATCTCTGCCCCTCCGTGGACCTCCATGGGCTGCAGGGGGACAACCTGCTCCACCATGGTCATCACCACAGGCTGCAGGGGAATCTTGGCCAGGAGCCACATTACTCCTCCCCCTCCTTCTTCACTGAACTTGGCGGCTGCAGCCGTTCCTCACAACAGGCTGGCAGACGCCTCTCAGGATCCTTTTTACATCTTATTCACTGCTCATCTCCTCTCCACTTCTTGCAGCCAGGCCAGGCCCGAGTTGGGCCCAGTTGGCCGCCCGGCAGGAGGCCAGAGGGTGAGGCCTGCAAGGCCCACAAGGCTCGCGCCTCCCCCTCTCTGCCCCTGCTCAGCTGCTTCACATCTTCTCCCCTTTTTTTTTTTCTGTTTTTCCCCTTCTTAAATACGTTATCGCAGAGGCGCTATCACGGGACAGTCTGTTCCCAATCGGCTCGGCCTTGGCCAGCAGCGGGTCCGCCCTAGGCCCAGTCGAGTCCACTGAACAAAGGGGAGCGACTTCCAGCAGTTTCCTACAGAAGCTGCCACCTTAGGCCCCCCCTCACTAAACAAAACCAGAACAAAGGGAAAAGATGATTTGCTGAAGCTGAAAGGGGGCTTCGTGATAAGTTCCAGAAACAGAACATTGAATAATTTCAGAAACAAATTATGACTTTTCATACAAAAAAAAAAAAGTGCAGTTTTAATTTCTGACGGAAAATTGAGCAAATACTTCCATTTCCTGAAGAAAGATGACTGTTGAAGAAATGATAGACAAGGACTGAGGAATAAACAGCATCCAAGGCCTTGCCATTCTCCAACATTAAACCTTTAAGATTTTGTATTTTTCTGTCTTCTATACAACTTCTATTTTCTTTTCAAGATATTGGTAAATAAAACTATGTAGCTCTAATATTTTAATATGTTCTAAAAATGCCTTCCTCTATTAATCCATCCTAGGTTCATAAATTAAAATGCATACAGTTATATAATATTCTATCATACTATGGGTATCCTGAGTTGGGGAATTATATGTGCTGAAATAACTAGGTGAATTTACGTTTCAGTTTCTACTGCAAGTTATTTTGTATGTTTACTTGATAATTCATGGGCCATCTCTGGGGATGAAGTATCTCATTTCCACAGCAGGACTGGCAGCATTTCCACAGCAGTACAATTGGTGTTACAAACAACGCTTATATCGACAATATACCAGAAACTATTAGAAACAAGCACAGACATGCCTTACAGTAATTCTGCATTTTTTATTATATCCTCTAATACCAGCAGAAAATCTTAAGTCAGTTGACAGAAACCTAAGGAGTCAAAAAACAGATGATACATGACCTCTGGTTAGTGTTTAGTGGGCACATGAGTACTCTAGATTATGTTAGTGTTACTGAATAGCACTCCTGAGAAGGAAAACAGAAGATGTGGCTAAGATCTAATATATTTATAGTGACATCTGAACATGCACAAAACAGAACACACCTAGTTTCTGTTCATCACTAGACAATCATAAAAGAGTAAAGCAAAGTACTGTTGAACGTTTTTGTACAAGTAGACTGCATGATGTGCTTTTGTTATAATTATATTTAAAAAATCTTGCTGAATATTTATTTTTTATATAATTATATTAAAAAAATCTTGCTGAATATTTATCTTTTATAGTTGTTCAGATATATATAAAATATATAAAATATATGTATTACAAAATATACATGAAATGTTAATCTGTGACTACACAATAGATTCTCAAGAAGAAAACTGCAAATAATCCTCAGAACATAAATCCTGATTTCTCTATACTTGTCTCCAGTGACCCACTGCAAAACCTGCCCTCTTCGTATTTACCAGGAAAACTCTAGCCGTTCCTACCAAATACTCAATACTCAATAACCACTCAAATGTCAAGGGCTAAATGCTTCAGATATTTATAGAATGCATTCCAAGTATTTCAATGAAGTGATTGTTTATTTACTTGGGTAAATGACTAATGTTTGTCCACCTGTCTTTTTTTTTTTTCAACAGATGTTGAACTTTCTCTAGTCTGCTTCAGGAGATATTAGCAGTTTGAAGATGAACTGAGAAGGTAATAAAAAGAAGCAGAAACTGACATGAGGAAAAGCAAGCATAAGATTTAGACATATTTAATAAAACTAATGCCATTCAAATATCTAATCCAATAAACAATTCCTTCAAGTCAACAGGATTTTGGTTTGTTTAAGTGCTTTTAGATGACTGAAAGATTAAAAGTTGTTTACTTTTTTTACACTATATGCAATCCTGTCTTATTGTTAGCATGAAAAAACAAAGCCCTCAAGACCCAAACAAAAGATAGATTGCTCTGGTGTCTTACAGCAAGGTCATATCTCTCAATGTTGCCTAGTTTAATTTAAAGCAACAGTGAAAAAAAAACTGAAGCTCCTCTTCCAGCTCTAACAGTGATCTGCTGCATATTGCCAAGAAATGAATTCACTATAGTTAGGAATCTTTGTATCTCTCTGACTTTATACATACTACAAATTCCTCGAAGTAGATACTTTCTCTTCCTGTCCTAGCACACGGGTTTGAATGGTGACTTTATGCACCTCTGTAATATAAACAATACAGACAAACACAACAAATAATAATGTTTGTTGAGTGTACTGCATGTAACTCACATTTACTTTTAAACCTAGGTCAGGTCTATTTACAACCACCGGTACTTTACATCACAAGTATCTATTAAATTTAATGGAATTGCTGACAGTAGAACATGATGGTCATATGGAAATCAGAGCCTTGGCCTATTAGATTATCAGCAGAACTAGAATTTTAAGTTATTTGTGCTTTTTAGTTAATTTTTGTATTTCTTCCCAGGATGAATTAATTATTAATGAGGAATCTGTGTGAATAAGCTGTTCTAGGTCAGTCTGATAAGATATGTCAAAATGGCTTGTTAAATATTAAAAAAGCACTAAAAGCTCTATTCATTTTAGGACTATCAGTGTATAGCCTTGCTGGTTTTGTTGTGTTTTCTGTTTTTAAAGGTTGTTAGTGACTTTTGCCAGTTACTCTAGCACATTATTTTTATACCACATTAAATATCTAGAAATTAGAACTATAATCTGACATCAAATTTTGTGTTCATTCCTGCTCTACTCCATCCTGCAGCTCTTCCTCCACCTATGCTGACATTCATAACTTTTTACTCCAATATACATGTAAATAAGGAAATGTAACAACCAAGATTGTTCGCTGCTCTGACCTACCAAGGTTGGTAGGCCATTTCACAATCATACAAATTTAAGGAAGCAAAGTACTTACTGAAACAGTGGCAACTATCTCACAGATGGAAGAACTGTGGTCTCCACAGTTCTGGTTTCACAGTTCTGTGGTCTGCAGAATGCTTAAGCTTACTCAGGACTGAACCAGACTTTCAACTATTTTTTGACGAGTCACACTGAACAGATGCAGTATGTCACCTCTCTATACCCTTGCATACCTGTTATTTACCAAACTCCACAGAAATACGTCCCTATATCATACAGTTTTTTTTTTTTTTTTTTTTTTTTTGTACTCAGAATCTTCATAGACTTCTGCATTACCTCTGCATGTAGCATACTCCAAAACCAGCATCTCTGTGCTGTACTCATCTGCAATACCTAGCACCTCTATATTGTACAACATGACTCCATATGGAAGACCTCTGACTTCAGAGGGCTTCTTCCACTTAACACAGTAGCAAAGATAAGTGCTTCTACTTCATAGGACTCTCTACTATGATCTTTCCCTAAATAACATCAAATTTTGTGTTCATTCCTGCTCTACTCCATCCTGCAGCTCTTCCTCCACCTATGCTGACATTCATAACTTTTTACTCCAATATACATGTAAATAAGGAAATGTAACAACCAAGATTGTTCGCTGCTCTGACCTACCAAGGTTGGTAGGTCCACTTCAGTTGCACAGGTCCTCGCTTTGTAAGATCTGTAAAAGCACTTCTTTGCTATCTTATAGAGAGAGTATAAAGGCATCTGCTTCTGCCACTGTTCTTATGTCATGTAATCTTGAATTTTTATTAACAAATAAACGTAGCAGGTAAGAAGTGACACGCAAGGAAGCATTCTGTTATTTACATCATGTTTAGGAGATACATTTGCAAAAAAAAGAAATCCTACTCTTTTCCTTCAAGTCTAAAAACTTCTCTGCCATATGTCTGCAGAAAAATCTAACAGCTGGATGTTAGATTTTCTGGAGGACTGTGGTGTTACTTTTCATTTTTTACTTTTAGTTACCTATTTTGATGTGCGGATCAAACTCTACAACTCAGAGTTATAAAGCAGGCACGTTTATTCGGTGCTGGGTGCGTGGGGGATCGCTCCTCCAAAAGCACGCACACTGACAGCACATTTTACCAAAAATGTATACGGTGCAGGTATACATATTCATAGGATTGCACAATGCAGACATACATATGCATAAGTGAGGCGGGGTTATTAAACACTTGCATTAGCCTCTCAGATCTACCTCTGGTGGTCGTTTACTTCTTCAGGGGTCTTATCTTCCTCTAGATGAACTTTAGTCATTCACCTATGCTCTCCTTTCACTTGGTAATTTCAGTTTACCAACCTCTGACTGAATTTGTGGTGGAACTAACATTCTGTCCTTTGCTAGACATATTAGTCCTTGACAAATACCAGGGTTTTTTGACAAGTACCAGTCCCTGATAAGCTTAAGTGAGTTTCAAGGCAAACAGGATTGTTAGGCATTATGTAGCAGACAGTCTCCTAAATCAAGTAATATCAAGTAATATGCAGACAGTTAGTCTCCTAAACCAAGCAATATTTAGCAGACAGTTAATTCCGTGTATCAATTTGAATTTTATTGCTAGTTGTATACAGCAAAAAAAGAAAAGTTAGCCCTAGATAAGTACTTTTGATAAATACAGGTGAACTATGCCCAATACAAAAGTGTACCAACCTATAGGAAACATCATAGCACTAAGAAGAATCGGAACAAGGGAAAAAAATAGACCTCTGATATCAAAATAACATAACAGGTTATAGGGTAACTAGGAAAAAATATTCTAACACTGCCATAAGTATATCTGTAAGTACAGCAAGAGATAGTAAGCAGCTGATATTTTCCAGCATTAGCAAATAACTGCTTTAGCTATTTAAGTGACCCCCAGATAGCAGAAGAGAAATAATCCAGCTATATCAATAGAAGAGAGCATTGAGTTGTTCCATCAAGGGTTTATTATATTAAAGAGAAATGAGGTAGGAATTATTGAAAATTAAAACCAGTTCTATTTTTTTCTCCTCCTTGCTTTCAGAATGTGTAAACTACAGCAACAGTAAACTACAGTACAGTACAGTACAGCAACTGTACTTAGTATTTAGAAAGATCCCATAGACAGTAATTTGACAATGTGCATAGGCCTGTGGAATTTCTGGGACACACATTTAAAAAATAATTCAGTAAGCGGATATTGTGAAGATGGAAGACAATACAGATCCAAACCCCAGGTTTTTCAACTAAAGTTTTAATCGTCTTCCTAGTAAATCTCTGGCTGGTAACTTTTATTGGGAAAGTCAGTGGTTGGAGGAAGGCAGAAGAGAGGTAAGCCAAAACTGCTCCTTTGCAGTCAGACACAGTGTTCTTCTGCCTTCTGCAAGTAGCCAGTCCATTTCCCGTGTTTTTACTGGGGAACTGAAAATTTTAGATGGGAGACTATTTTTAGTTACAAACAGCACTGAGTCACTGGCTTTCCTCAATACTGTCAGATGAAGAGAAGGAAACAGAGAATGCCAGCTTCTCTAAGGAGAGAATTATATCCACACTGATGCATTGATTTGTTCGAGACACATAGTACAGTTTAGCAGCCAGCAAATGCTTCTCTGGTAGGGTATCAGAATTAAAAGAATGATCTTGCACTGTATGACAAGAATGCAATACAAAATTTTGAAGACTACAGTTTTAGAAGCTCTTCAAGTCACAATTTAACTTCACATTCATTGGAATATGAAAAATATATGTATACTGGGGCTAAAAGTTTTTGAAGCACTATTTTGACTCTGATGTAATTCATAACACCAAGTATGAAAGAAACTGGTTTTTTTTGGGTGCATGTACTGTGAATGTGCTGCATACATAATTACTTCACATGGAAATACCAATATTCAAACACATTCTCCTTTGAACACATCTAGTTTAGCCCAGAAGAGATTTATGAAAGTAATCAGAATACAAATCCTAATGTTTCTAAATCTGTCCTATAGCAGCAAGAAGCTTAGTGACTGTAGCTAGCATTAGAATTAGGTTAAAAATATTTTTTTGTTTATTTCTACTTTTTTTTTTTTTTTTTTTTTTTTTTAGCAAAGAGCTTTTTGGTAGCAGAAACAGATACTGAAATTTGAAACTTTAACATTATATAGGACTTGTACTGATTTTTCACCGAGGAAAATACACATTCCAAGACATCACACTTATTTTGACAGAAAGCACTCCAGCAGTTCTGATATACACTTTTCTTTTCTTAAAAAGCTGAAGTCCAAGGTAGAGCCTTTTTATACAACTTTTCATTCTATGCAGAAATTATTTCTTACACGTTATCAAATGACATAGCATCTATATTTCTTGTCATTCTTTTCTATGAACAAAAGAACTGCAATATAAATTCACATACCTGAAAGTTATAGCTCTGTCTCTGCCCCAAATAGTTTCCAAAAAAAAGGAGTTTTAAAAATGTGTTTTGACAACATATTTTTAATCATTTTCAGTTCCTAGAAGACATTGTTATGCAGAGACAACGTACTGTCCAATTTAAGAAAATGGGTGAATATTTCAGAATTTGACAGTATATCTGATACAGAGCTGTTGAGTTCAAATTAGAACAATTTCTCCAAAATTTCTCTGTGGCTCGTCCTACAGATGCAATTCAGGAAAAGTAACTAATTATGGCCAATTCTTATTCTAATGATCTCCCAAATTCATGTATTTAATACAATATAGAGATAGCTGAACACTAAAGTAAACTTACAGCATATGCCTGTTCTTTCAGTGTCTTAGCATATGTGAACAAGGAAAGGAAAAATAAGGAAGAATCTCTTACGTCTTGGATGAAATTTTCTCTAGAAGCCAGAGCTCAAGATACTCATATTTTTCTAAATCCTGCCTAAGCCCTAAAATCAGACTTGATGCATAGACTTTCCTTATACATAAACCTTCTCGTGCTTAACTTTTCTATATAGGGTGAAACTTCACAAACAAGTGCAAGGCAGTCATTAGAAAGAGAAGTAAAAGGTAAAATGCACTGTACAATTCACATGAATTTATATTATTTAACTCTGTTTCCCTTAGCTGCCTTTTTTCCTCTTGACCACAAAAGTAGGGGAGGGGGAAATCTTTCCCATCTGAACTGAAAATATGACTTTTTTTTTTTCTCAGTAGTTCATTTCAATTAAAATTTAAACCACAACTTTGGAAAACTCCAGCCAATGGAAAAAACTTGAAATAGTAAAATAGCATTTTTTGTGAAGATGAGGTTTCTATTCAAAAGTCTAAACCAAACTCGGTAAGGGAAGTCGTAGTGAGATTGCCAGGCTGACAGATGAAAATGTACTGCAACAATTTGGCCTGGCCAGGAGAGGCAGCTCGGTGCTTCTCAAGCCTGATGTTTAATATATCTCCTGCCAAAGTGAGAGGGTTTAAGAATCTCAATTTATACTGAAGTTGTGAAAATGAAGCTGAAAGTTTTAGCATCAGTGCTAAAGAAAATACATGGCACAGGACAAAAAATCACCTCCTCTAATTTTTTCTGGATAATGCTGTACCTGCTTTCTTCTCAGGACTATTGGCCCTAGTATTATATTATCTCTTTCCTGTAGCCCCGCCCAATGATTTCCCAGATTCTTTTCAACATCCAACAGGTGTCATTTTTCATAATAACTATACATTACTTCACCTAAAACATTATAAGCTCTTTTCACATGGAAAACAGACAAAAACCTCTTCCCCCTCAGAAAACCTTCTCTTAATTCCTTTATATATAGTTCTGGCTTCTACAAAATTATCTTCCCTTCTAGATACAACAGAATCTTATCCTAGGAAAGCAAATACACAAGAACAGCATAACTATTTGAAACACTTTAGCAATGTTGAGAATGCATTTTGAAGACAGCACTCCACAGTAGCTAAGAGCTTCCCTGTTTTCCATTGCATAGGCTTGGACTATGTGTGCAACTAAACTTCTGCACTAATACTTGCTGAAGTGACTCCTCTTGCCCTCTTCAATTTTATTCAATGAAGCCTTTTATTCAGTTATCTGTTGCTTCTGAAGAACACAAATTAAATTTATAATTTATATACTGGAACGTTAAAGCATTTTATTTCAATTTATCAATATGTTATCTGAGTGATAAATGGAATGTAATGTCAAGACATCTTAAAGGCCTGTAAGCATGCTTGTAGAATCACTTAGTTACATGCTTTCCCTAAAGAAGAAATATTGACTGGCTTGTAATAAAAACATTTGAAAAAATGTTTTAAATCCATTTTAACAGTGTATTTTTTGTATTTTTTTATTCTCTCTCTCTTATTTACATTCTGCTTTTCTTTTTTTCTTCTCCATTTCCTCAACTCTTACTTTTTCTCCAATCCTATCTACACTTTTCATTCTCTTCCCCCACATTTACGCTCATCATCTACTCTAACAAAATATACACATTTTCTTCTCTTTATTAAAATTCTTAGCTTTGAATTCATAAAACATTTTAAAAGATACAGGATTGCTTTTGGTGATTAGGGGCATATAATACCAACCATAAAACACGTCTAAATCAATACACTTCCACATATCAGAACAGCATGTGGCAGTGCAGCATTATGAAATTTGTAATTGCATCAAACTCATGATTTCCCAATAGCTCTACCTCTATAACAACTAATTTTGAGCGGGAAGTCCCATTGGTACCTACAAAAGAAAGAAAATGGGACATTTCTCTTATTAATGCTAAGCTGATGCTGCAAGGGCTACACACTCCACACTGTAGGGCGATTTATTGCATTTTTTTTTGTCACAACAACTGAGATTAATGACTTAAAAATCATTTATAAGGGCTGCCCTTTCCAGATAATTTTAAGAAGTTTTTTTTGTTGTTGTTGTTGTCACTTCTATGTGACAACATAGAAGCCTAGTTTATGCAGCCTGATATACAGAAAGAGAACAGAGGAGGGTAAAATATTATAAGGGTCAAATTTAACATTTAGAGATACACAATTCTTTGAAACTCTGGGATCTCTATATAGTATCTAAGACTTAAGCATAGGATGCTTTCGTTTTTAAGGCTACTTCAGAGTTTAGTCTGAAATGCACAAGAAGGAAAAAAGGTTCCATAACAGATTCCTGTTGTAAGTAGGTGTCGTGTTCCCTTCTGTCAAGAGAGAAAAGTACAGACACATAAAGAGAAAGTTGGGATAATTTCTGACAGCTATAAGAACAAGAAAATACATGGTTAAGCCCTTCCATTCAGTATTCTGAGTTAAGCTACTTAGAGGAAAAACGTTTCAAGACAGTTTGGTTATAACTGTATTTTATCCAGTCACCTGACTGCCTAAGATAAAACACATGAAATAAATTACACTGTAATTGTAGAACTAATTATATATTGTAGCTATATATTATAATCATGTGTGACCATCCTCCAGGAAAAAGCCATCACAACATGTGGATAGTGCCACCCCACCCTGTTACGTGAAAGCCATCTTTCCATCATCACCACAGCACATTGGCAGCAAGGAGAGGTCTGTGACTGCCTGAGGAAGCCCCAGTGCCTCCCCCCTTCCACCTGCCCGGAACCTGAGGACCACACAGAGCACTGCCTGGACTTGGCAGCACCCTAGTGAGGCCCGGGACCAGGCTGGCCACAGGAAAAAACTACAACTTTACACAATCTTATCACTAGCTCAACAGCGGCATGAGGTCTAAGAGCCCTGTTTTAACTAATAACATAACTTGGGGCTTGTCATCTTCTGTGCAAACCTAGCCCAAATAAAACAAACATAGAAAAATCTCTAATTTCACATAGCTTTCTTGCAACAAGAAGAAAAATAGTATAGCAATTATTCTGGGCGCACCTCTAAAAGATTAGGGGAGATAGCAGCTTCATTTTTAGTTGTGATATAGAATCACAGATCACAGAATAGTCTAGGTTGGAAGGCGCCTTTTAGGGCTGTCTAGTCCAATCCCCCTGCAAGGAGCAGGGACATCTCCAACCAGGTCAGGTTGCTCAGAGCCCCGTCCAACCTGGCCTTGAATATTTCTAGGGATGGGGCATCAACCACCTCTCTAGTGGTTCAACCTGTTCCAGTGTCCCATCACCCTCACTGTAAAAAATTTTTTTCCTTATGTCTAGTCTGTATCTACCTCCTGCTACTATAAAACCATTACCCTCATCCTATCACAACAGGCCCTGCTGAAGAGTTTCTCCACATCTTTCCTATAAGCCCCCTTAAGGTTCCAGAAAGCTGCTATAAAGTCTCCTCAGAGCCTTCTCTTCTCCAGGCTGAACCCCAGCTCTCTCAGCCTGCCCTCATAGGAGAGGTGCTCCAGCCCTCTGATCATCTTCATGGCCCTCCTCATATCTACTGTCCTCATTTGGTTTATAAATCTGTGGGTATTCAAAGGCATATCAGTCCAAGGTCTCTGGAAAGAGGCATGGACCCACAATCCAGCTTTGCTTGATCTGAGTACATCATGCATTATCAGGAAAGCTAGCGCACTAGCACCTATCCTGACGACGGCTCCTCTTATTCACAGAATAGACTTTGATCTCAAATCCCAGTAAGACTGATAGTCAGCAATTATGCCAGAAACCCTATGGGCCTCAGAAGTCAGTGTTCGTAAGTACATTCATTCTATGCTGTAAACTGAAACATACAACCTCCCAGATGTACCCTGGAAAAGTATGTTGATTCACACATCGCCAGTGCTTTGCCACTTCTAAGCACAGCAAGCCCCAAGGAGATCTCTGCTGAATTAAAAAGCATGTGCCAGCACTCAGCATGGGCTCCTCATCTCCTTGTCACAGAACCATTAATAGCATTCCCAAAAACAGATAATGTTTTTTCCTCCTTCCAAATATTTAGCACCAAAGTTGGAGTTAGTACACTACTTTTAGAGTACAAGTCACTATATAATCTTAATTTTGTTAAAACCCCAAGGGTGCACTTAACGTCTAGTGCAAAACTATCATACTATACAAGGGAAAAAAACCAAAAAAACAAAAAAAACCTAGTTTTACAGATTGAGTAGAAGAGAGAAATTAAACTAACTCCATTATAGAGTTAATCACAGCTTAAGTTTTGCTATAAGAAATTATAAAATTACTCGTACACTCCCATTAGCAAGAGGAATCAGGTTTGCTTTCATGTCAACACATGATACAAAAAGCTCCTATTCTTTTAATATTTCCCCCCCTCATATTTATGCATCTATTAAAAGCATCACTAATTATTTGCTATTAAGAATGAGCTAGTTAGATCTTGCACTGGGTGAAAGAGATACAAAGTACATAACTCACATTCCATTACAATAGCTGTGAAAAAAATGAAAAACTAAATTAAGAGTTCCAAGAAAAATGGAAGAGCTGACAATGATAAACCAAATAAGTTTTGACTAGCTTGGATGACAAGCTAATGTGTAAACCTATGTAAAATATCAATATCAACAACAAAATAAAATAAACCCATATCTATCATATTTGACTTTTGGTAAAGGTAGCAGCTAAACAACCTGCAGGGGAAAGTACCTCAAATACATAACATTTATTTAGAAAATAGCTTGCTCTCTCTCCCCTGTGACTGTATTTAAATCAAGGAGTTATAATTACAGAACTTTAAAAAATATTAATCTATCAATTACTGTTGGTTTACATTGTTAAATTTATAGCTGAGGTTTAAAAGACTAGAATTATTCCAATAGAATAATAATGCCTGGGGTTTGATATTTTTAATTGAGTAATTAAATATTTTCAAATTAAACTGCCTGTATTTATACCACCAAATTTCTCCTGGCACCTTGAAAAATGTATGATGTAGGCAAGGAAGCCACACATATTTTTATTTTCTTTTTTTTTTTAATTATTTTTTATTTTTGATAAGCAAAATACTCTTCCCAAATCTATTTTTAAGAATAACAACTTTACAGCTACTTGGAGTAGTCTCTTTTCAAGTCTGTGGCCCCATATGAATACCACATTGCCCATTAGCCTGTGTTCATTGTTTGTTAGACATTTTCTTCGCACTGTTTCGGAGGATAAGTAAGAGGCAGGTAATTTTTAAGCCCCACTCTGCTCTGCTTTGGCTACACTGTACTCTTCAGACCAGTACAAGTGCCAAAAATGAACCCATTTTTGATATGGCTTAGCATTCACTGATGAGTTTGTTATCCTTCACATATAAAAAGCTGCAGCTAATGAAGACCCTGGAAGTGGAGCCAGAGGCATAGTCTGATAGGTATTAGATCACCTTTCAGCTCAAGGTCAAAACAAGACAGAAAAGATTTAGGCTTCCATCCTTCAGATATGTAGCAAAAACCTTATCCTACTAGCAACTCCATATAAATAATTCCTACCTGTTCAACCTTTTCTTACTAGTGAATTTTAACTAATTCTTTATTTTTAATGCACTCTTAATGTCTGTTCACTCACGGACATAATTAACACTTTCATAAGGGAAATGAATCTCAACAAATACATGAAGTCATAGTAAAAACATTGCCTTCCCTATGGACAGAACTTGAGCTGTTAATGCTTCGAAACTCTGATCCCTTAGCACTGCTCTGATTTTCCAGAGTACACAGATAAAGCATAAATATTCCAAGATTTCAATATGGCAGCTGTATATTAAAAAAAAATGCCTTTATCTGAAAAGTTACATTTCTTTCTTATACTTTTGTAAGCATAATTTATATTACAATCAGATAGTGTACATGTAACTTACTAGAGAATAATTTAGATACAGTTACGAATATTACAAAACATGTAGTTCTGTAAACCAATAGTTTAGCACAAATACCTAAGGGCAAAACAAATAGTTATCAAACTCCAAGCCAAAAGGTAGTTATTTCATAGTATCTTCTCACACATCAAGAATACGCTGTCCCTTGACTGTTTAATAAGATGATTACCGATACTGCCAAAGCTGTTAAGGATTCTTTTTTTTTTGTTTCAGATTAAAAAAAGAAAATTTCAGCTTCCATGTAAAAAGCATCATGGTCAAGTTTTCCCACCATTTATACACACGCATGTGTATATATAGAGGTATTTCTTAGGTCTTCTTTCTGACTACAGTAAAAACACATGCTTGTACTTCAAAGAGCTGCTGATGGACAACTGCGTGGCTTTTATGCTGAGAATATAGTAAAGAAATCTAAGTTTCCCAGACATAGTCTATGCTACAATTATATCAAGGCTTTTATCTAATAAAAAACCCCACACTTTCATCTTTGTCTATTTTGGCTAATAAATGGCATAACTACTTTTTGATGCATCTAGCTACGTAGAATGTCAGTGCATGAAAGAAACTCGTGAAATGTAAGAAACTATACACCTGTAGCAATATGCTGCAGCCAAATTTTTCTGCAATGGGTTGGAACTAGTGAAGTTTTGTTTTCTATGGAGATGTATCTCACGGCTGAGTATTTTGGCAGTGAATAACCAGTGGGAAGATGTTTCTTCCAACGTGTCATATATTAAAAATAAAAGCCACGACATGAAATGAAAGCAGTGAGTCTTTCAAAAACTTACTAACAGCATTCGCAGTCAGGAAGAAACCTCCAAAGTATTGTCCTTGTAACCTCAGAAAATTATGAAGGAAATAAACATCAGTTCCACAAAAGTATTTTTAAAAATTATTAATAATGTGCTGTTCGGAATAGGAAGGTACTTTAAAGGTCAATCATCTGCTAAGATGCAAGTAGAAAAAGACCAAATAAAGAGCAAAATCGTACCGACACCGGAGGACACATAGCCAAGATTTTTCTGATGGAAGTTATCTATTCAGTGATTGAATTTCTAACAAAGTATGCCTCACTAGAAGGTGAGGCAATACAAGTTTTTAACTGTTGAACTATTCATGTTCATCAATTTGATGTCCACTATGTCTTATTTCCTGATGTTTGGCTAAGTGGTACTGTTTTGGTATAGATTACAGGACTGATTAGAGGAAGACCCATAAGTTCCCCATCCTATGAGGTTTCCTAGTGATACCAATGCCAAGGTTTTGATTTTACAATGATAAGACACATGAACTAAGTTTAATAGTACTCTTTATTTTACTTCAATTTGTAATATACTTGATTAATTTTGTTAGTGATTGAGCTGAAAAGAAACACAGCAAAAAACATCAGCTATGAGTTAATTAAGCTTTTTTGGTACAGGACAGAAATTGCCTCAAGGGTTGCAGTTTCAAATGTTACTGTATTCATTTTATTAAAAACACCTTTCCAGAGGAATAAATCTGTTTTGCAGCCTGCACAATTGATGTCAATGTTATATAAAGGTAAATACTTCTGGTGTGAACATCTGATAAAGAAATATAAATAAAACATGATACATCACTGCCATTGTACCATCTGTCTGATAGTATGTAGTTATGGCAATTATGTTCTTTTCAAACCCTTGAAAAAAAAAGTGTATCTGGCAAAAATGATGAATTAGAGGCAGCTTCATTCTGTAATAATTAAGTCAGTGATAGTTTTGAAATTCATTCATGCTAGTTTCCACAACTACAACATTGTACCAGTTAAAAACAACAGCTTTTTAAAAATATAATTTAGTTTATATCAGATAATTCACAACTGTAAGCAATGGTCAATAAGTGACAATTTTAAATTCTCTTTACAGCTTCTTTTTATGAAACTAGAATGTTTTAAAGAAGGCCTATAATTTCAAAATTCCCTAAAATCTAAATGTAGTGAAGCATATTTCTTTAGACCTGAGAGAATTCTCACAGTAATGTAGTTACTATTTTAATCTACTTCTTAGGAAGACTCTTTTGCTAAGGAGTATTTTATACTGCAGAAAGAAACACAAGATAATACTCATGCATTTATCAACCCAATTGAAGAGATTCAACATGACTTTTCCAAATGGAAATATATTAGTGAAAGCTGTATGAACACTTTAAAAAAAAAAAAAAAAAAAAAAAGCCATTGTGTACTTTAATCTTCATTTTATGTGACTCAGCATGTAGGAAAAACAAGGCTTCAAATATCATGACTAGCTCTCTCTCTGTATTAGGAACAAGTAGTTACTATCAGCCATCTTCCATAAAACACTGTAGGAACTAATACTCTGCATTTTAATATATACGCATATGTATGTCTAGATATAGTCAAATATAAATTGATATGCATATGCTTAGTTGAACAAACATAGCTAAGCAAAATATATAAGCAAAGATGTCATCAGGTAACTCCAAAATCTGACCAGCTATTCATTTGGTATTTTGCTATGTTCATAATTTCAGAGTAATTATTAACTTATATAAAATACATATAAATATAGTATATGTTCTCACATGAACTCTTCAATATTTCTGACTGAACACAGGCTTGAAAATAGAAATAGCATGTCATTTTAATCAAATGTGAAACCAAATGGCTGTTCTTGAGAAAATGCTTTTTAATCACTAATTATGGTTGATAATGCACCTATAAAAGAGTATCCAAAAATACACAGCATGGGGAAATAATGCCTAGAAATTTGAGACACAGAGATCTTAGTTATAAACTAAGATTTTCAATTTAAATATTCACCTTGATTACATTTGTATGTGAACAGAACTGAACCATGTATTCCAATAGCTTGATCTGGAAGTGTCACATCTGAATACGTTTTAGATTCCAGGGAATCAGGTTGCTCATTTTTTGCTTACAGTCCTTGTAGAGGAGGGTTCAAGTTGTAAATAAGCACATTGGAAACCAACTATTTGACCTCGGTGTACTTTTACAGATTACTTTCCTCCCTATATACGTATAAAAATAATGAGCAAACTATATGTAATGATAGCTAATAAGTGGAAAAATTAATATTCTGTTTGTAGAAAAAATTCATGTCTATAAAGTCTCTGAAATATACAAGTATGTAAAAGACACTGCAATACTCGCATCAGCTTTGAGTAGATACCTTTATTCCTTCCCTCATGGACTTAGACTGCTAAAAGATTAAGTGCATTCCTAGGCCACCTCTTAACCAAACTACAAAGACCATTAAAGTTTATCTTGTTCAGCTTCTGGGGAAAGAACTGCACATTCCTTGTATTAAAGTAAATTGCTAGGATATCCTTTATTTTGAAATTCAGCCTGAAAGTGCAGTATCAGAATTATTGAAAGCAACTGCTTTATTTATTATTGATCAGGATTCACATTTAAAGACTTTAAAATGAACATTTTGCCAGATCAGATATTTCACAAAGCAATAGATGTTGATGCATCCCATGAGAATGAAGATGGTTTTGTTGGAGGGCTTTGGGGTCGGCGGTTTTTGTTTGTTTGTTTGCTGGGGCGGGGGGCGGGGGAGGTGGTTCATGTCTCCTCCTGTTTTGGTTTTTGATGCTAATTTTTTCAGACTTTGCTTCGGGTGATGGAAAATAGCAGCATATGAGCATCATTTAGCTTTCATGCCCTTTAATTCATCTATTATCTTGGAAAAATCCATATTGCTTAAATAGCTATAAATGAAAAAGCTGTTCAAACACTCAAGAGAGTGTCATACACTTCTAATCAAAAAAAGCCACCCTTGTAACCTTTTCTTAATCTCAAAAGACCCTACATCAATCAATATAATCAAATATTTCAGATAATTTTTCAAAAGGGCTACTGAATAAAGTATAAATACTGAAAACTTCTTTCCAAAAGTAGTGATTTATTCTCCACACTCAGAGTGGACCACTACTCTGAATTTTCAAAGTTAGGTGCAGACTCACATCACTGAACTAAAATAACTGGAGCCAAAAGGTCCCAGAGATCATTAAATCTTGGTGGAACTTGAGTAGTGTGATTCAAGAGATTTCCTGAAGAGTTTCCGCATGCAACAGACCACTGCTGGTTGACATTTTTGTTTGAGTAACTGTCCACTGTAAACTCTGGGTTTGATTGAATTGTTTTTTTTTCTGTTAGACAGTATTCAGGCATTAAACGCTCGAACAAAAAGCTCAAAAAGTCTTGAAAATATTCTGAAATTTAATTTCACAGAAAAAAAAAAATCATTCGAAAGTTTTCTTTCAAAGTATTATTTTCATACATTTTACATTATTTAAGTGTGGAAGTCTGACCACACATTTTTGCCTTCAACTTGTAGCATGTCATAATATGATACCATAATGGTATAAATAATCAACTTTGTATCACATTCATATTGTATGAGACCTAACTATTAAGCACAGCTGAAGTCAAAAAGAGAAAATTCACTCTGTCCTAAGTCCATCTGCAGTAGATTCCTGAAAGGAGAACAGCTGGGAAAGGCACATATGACAAGAATTTCATTTCCTAAACTCGGACTTCAAGGTGTTTCAGTTCAAGTTTACTGCAATCACATACAAGAAAGTCATGTCCCATCAACAGCATTCCATCTTCAGTTTCTTTGGTACAATCTATAGGATGTCTTTATAGATACATTTTTGAATTTGTGAGTAGCATGTGTAGCTCTATGCTGTATCTGTAACTTCAGCATCTGGGCTCATTACCAATCTCCTGAGCCATCCAGTCTTCCCTAGTTGTGAAAATGTGATAAATTGCTTTTTTCCCCTAGTGTATTTAGCACTCATGAAAAGTGACAGATTCATAGCCTGGGAGACTGAAGTATTCTGTTTAAATCACACAGGAAAGGAAAGAAGAAGCAATGACAGACTAAGGAACCAAAACTGAATTAACCCTTTGCTCAAGTAACAACCTGAAGAGAAAATAGCACAGTCTCAATGGATCAATCAATGGACAACAGAGAGATCTTAATTGCTGGTGGCAAATATCAAATAAAATACAAAGCACACATTCCAACATAAATCTATATTTGCACATGTATGTGTTCAGCAAAAAGTCTGGCCCGTTTATAGTAAAATGATGGAGAAAATCCCTAAGCAATCAAATATTTGACACATCAGGTCCTTCAGAAAGTAAAAATTACAGCTGCGCTGTAAGCTGAATGGCCAGAATATGAAAGAGAAAAAAAAATACTACTGGGAAATTTTAATGTTTTATCCATTTTCGTTGTTATTTTTAAAGCAGGTTTTGACAATTTAAGATCTACTGTCTAAAAATTCAATATTCAGCCATTCCACGGCACAAAAAAGTTTTATCCAGTATAACTACTGTTTACAAGTCTATATCTTCTGCTAATATCTGCTTCTCAAAAGCATATGAAAAATATCTTGCTGCAGCTTTCAGCACCAAGATCTAGTAATGAGTTTGTAATGGTAAAGAGTCTACCTGTTTATCTTCTGAAGCAAAAAAGAAAATCTAAACAACTAAACAACAGAAAGTTTTTTTTTTTAAAAAAAAAAAAAGTGTCTGATTAGAATTTCTTGGGGAGAGGAAGAGGACTTTCTTTTAATAAATTGGCTGTGAAATTTGGAGGCCTTCTTCGCTTTGTTTGTAAATGAGCCACAGAACAGGCAACAAATTGGTTTAGACACAAACTAAACAGGCAGAACCAGATGAGTGAAACATTTTCACACCAGCAAAATGAACTGTATTCATTCAAGCATTAGAAGCAAGTCCTCTGAGGTCTAACTCTAGTGTTCTATTTTATATGCTATGGCTAAGTAATAATAATTGCCCATCCCTGTAGAGGAGAATGAGCCTGAAAATTGGATAAAAACTTTGCAGCTGGTTCTAGTAACGGACCTGACTCACTGCATGTGTCCTGGAAAAAGGCTGTAGGCATGAAGAGTGAAAGGTTCTGTGCCAGTGAGGACACAGAACATGCCTGAAGTATTTTTCTCACCCTAGGAACTGGATCTGATTATTGTGCCCCAGAAAAAGAAGTACCTTAGGTTTTTGAAGAGTTCTTCCTATAACAAATCTCAGTGAAGTTTCTATCTGGTCTTGCAGACTGATAGATGATTTTTGTCCTCTTTTGGGATATGAAACTCTTGATGGATGTATTTATTCTCTAAGAAAAATTGCAACTTACTCCCTACTGGACTCAGAAGGGAAAACAACACCTATTTTCTGTGATCTGGAAGTGTGTCATCATATTTATCACAAAAAAAAAAAAAAAAAGCCACATTAATGCAAGGATCTGAACAAGCCCCCAGTGCCTGGACTTCGAGTTGTAGCTAGGTCTATTTATATTACCAAATAAACACTCTAGGCCAGATCTTTAGTTGACTTTAATCAGTGTTGTTCTGCATAAGTGCCTCAGAACAAACCTAACTTTGAATGGCTATAGAAGAATCTAGAAATGGCACTGAAAAGAAAATCTTACTTTGAAGACACTCCAAAAACTAACTCTACCACAGTGACAGGGATAGCAAATCAAACAACACTTTTTAGACAACAGGCTGGCAGTTACCGATAGACTTTATGAATAGTAACATACACCACTAACAAGTCTCAAAACAAATACATGTTTTTCCAGACTCCCTTTTTATATCCTGAACATCAAAAATATACAATGGGCTAATGAGATTTGAAGAGCAGTTTTCAGGTTTTTTTTATTTTTGGTTTCATTTCAACTGTAAAATCACAATCATGCCCACATTTAATTACAAGTTCTGTTGTATTTTGTGATAAGAACCATGAAATATTATTCCCTGAAATAACCCAAATGTTCAGAACTGTAACTCCCAACTTCAAGTAACAATTACAGTAAAGCAGAGAGTATTTATCTCTTTAAACAGAGCACAAGCAAACTATCCTAATTTTCAGGTTCAGTAGAACATGCTGGACAGATCTCCTAAAAAAAAAAAAAAAAAAAAAAAAAAAAAAAAAAA